>VWZT01002635.1:0-15984 GCA_013397055.1 Pachycephala philippinensis | reverse complement strand
ACATCCACAGGCACCAGCTCGGCATCCACCCACTCAGCTCCAACTCAGCTCAGTATCTGCTGCTCTGTGATCCTACAGCACAGCCCTTTATACCCATCATCCCTTGGGCTACTCATGTGCTTCTTGTTGTAGGAATCACCACACCTGCATTCAATGCTGGCCTTCCCTCCTCCCAGGGACACAGCCACAAGCCATCAAGGCCAAGGCTTCCTACAGCCTACTCTTGTAAACCCGCAATTATCCACTTACATTTCTCAAAAAACTTGCTGTTCCAATATAATTTTGAAAGCCCTTTAAGCTACTTTTCCCATCAATGTAAATACCAAACCCCATAACATTCTCTGCAAATCATGTATAAGAAACTTGGTATTAAATTTTTCTTTTTTCCTTCCCATTGATTGTATTTCTATTTTCCTTATACGTAACTCCCAGACCAACATAACTTTTCTAACTGTCATCTATGCTTTAGATACTGCTTTTTCATGCTAATCGTTAGTTCAGGTGAACTTAGGGCTTTTCCTTCAATGGGTTAAAGGAACATTACATTGTCCATTGATGGTCTTTAATTTGCAGTATCTTCACGTGAAATCTGTAAAGACTTTCAGTTCTTTTAAATTTCATCAAACACCGGTTCATCTCTTGACCTTTGGAGACTCTCTAATTCTCAAAATCATACTTCAAACAACAGGATCAAAAAGGAAAACAAGTAAAAAAAGAAGGAAAGTCACAATTTCTCTAAATGTTATTTTATTCTAATTTTTGGAGAGATTAAGAAGTATGAAAGCCTCTTAACCAAAATTTTATTGTCATAGTGTAACTATATTATTAAAGTTTGAGATGAAGAATTTTATTAGGAACACATATACATGCATACAAGTATGTTTAATTCTTTCCACCTGTTCTGCAGCTTCCCAAAGGGAAATTATTATCCAAATTTTTGATCTCATATTTTAATTTAAGTTTAACATGTTCACTCATTTCCATTAATTCCATTAATTTAAAGTACTGAGTTTTACAAATTTTCATTTTTATTTCTTGTATAACAGTATTTTTAAGTTAATGTCTGTATTATAGATAGTGACACTGGGAAGTCTGGGAAATTTTCTTCAAAATTAAGTTGATACTTAAAGACTCAAAGGACTCCTACAAAGATAAGGCAGTCACAGCAAGTACTCATGAATAAATGCAGATAACATTCACCTATTTTCTATTCACACAAGTTGCAGTTTGCCTCTCTCTCTCATTTTATACCTGCAACAGCAAAACTGCTGAGCCAAGAGGACAGAGAACTCCCATGTTCCCAGTCTAACTCTTTGTGGAATCAGGGCTCTTTGTGCTGCTACATCCAGACAATGTTCTAAAGTGTTCAAGTGTTTCAAAGTTTAGTAAGACAAGTTGAGGTGGCATGATGTACTATCGCTACTTTGAAATGTCATATTGTTTCTTCCAACTTAGCAAAAAGGGGTTTTACTTTTAAACATATTTTTGTTTAAATATTTTACTATTACATATTGATGTCTCCAAAAAAGGGCACAGCCTCTTTAGTAATGTTAATGTGCTATAAAAACAGTAAGAATCATGCTTTTTGTCCCGCATGCTGAAAGTATACCTCAAAGCCTTTTAAGCAATTATCATTCCACAAATGTACAGATGGAGAAATTGAGGCAACTGAAGGACAAACTGCTCCTCTGACTTCACTCCTCCTTTGCAGTACTGCTCTGCGTCCAGTGGTGGACTGTGCTCAAAAAAATCTAACAAAAGTTTTCCATGAACTACTACTCTACCATGAAGCTTTTATACCTGTTCCTTCAGCAGTCACACTGGGGGCATACATGAACAATGTAACATTTAAGATGTTGTAATTCCCTTTTTTAGATACTTTTTTTGTGTGGTGGTGATGTTTATTCTTGTGATTATAACATGCTTTGTCACTATAGTCTCAGGGACAAAGGTATTACAAGCAGATGTTCCTTTTACCTTACTTGAGTAAAAAGCAATAAATAAAAAGCAATGAACTTTTGGTGTGGCTTCTCGATATGGAAAGGGGCAGTAAAGGTAAAGATTGGCTGCCATTTCCAGATCCCTGGACATATTTGCTTGTACATAATTAGGATCTGACAGACATACTGTTCCTGGGACCATTCTCCATCTAAACTGCAAGCCTTGCCTTTCCATCTCTACCATCCTTTAGTTCAAGAGCTTCTGTTGCCTGCTGAAATACAGAGAAGGATGCCAGAATGTGAAAGCCACTCAACAGTGGGAAGGACCCACTGATGTTCTGGCATAGAGGCTCAGCACAATATTTTTACAGATTAACCATGTACAAGGTCTAGTTTCTTGTGATCATGCTTTGGCATGAAACAGGAACAATGGGTCTGGCAAATGAACTATGTGCAAGCTCTTTTTAGAGGCTCCAAAGGATTTGAAAGTATGCGTGTGTCTCCACTAAACAAGCATTTTAAAAGGGGAAAGATGTCATTTACCAACAGCTGTTCTTCTTCAAAATATGTATATACACTCTCAACATTCCTTCCTATCTTACAACAATTCTAAAATATGGGACTTTCTATCTGGCAGGAACTACAAGCAGAGGTCATGTGGACCACACAGAATAGGAATGGAGGCCCAAATGCAGACCTAAGAACAAGTCTATATCTGACAAACCGTTTTTATGCATAAATAACCACAAGTATAACTTAAATTCTATTCACACCATTTCAATTCATGACCTCTGATGACACTGCCAGTGAGACTGGTAACTAGCACAAAATATAATGACTGTTTAGGGGAGAGCATAATTACCCCTTGGGAAGTGTCCTGTGGCAATTAATTCATTCTTACAGGCCCTCAATTAACAATAAATTTCAGTCACTAGTGACCTCCAATTAATTTTAAAAACCCCACAGCCTAACAATTCAGGTTAAAACAAAGAAATACAGGAAAGCAAAAACACCTCTGCACTTTTAATACAACTTAAAATGTACCTGACTTTTCTAACACAGAAAGCCCTTAAAATTGCATCAACAGTTAAAATATTATCCTTGATCCTCCTAATCTTTTTCTCAAAAAGTAAAATCATAACTTCCCCCTTTTTTGTGGGGATGGAGGTGCAAGGAGGCTCAGGTGGCCAGAGGGAATATAGATGGGAAGCACTCTTTTTACTTATAATAAATTTCACAGCTATGAAATACTGTAAGAAAATTTCACTGAAAATCAAATTATCTAGTATCATGAGTCCAATGTTCCACCCATGTCATATTGCTCAAATATTTTTTCTCCATTAATACAACGTTCAGACATGCAAGTCTTCCTTACTCACTTGAGAAATGCATATTCTAAGATACTAATTTCAGTAGTATTACTTTTCTTGTTAAAATCTCTAGCAATATAGTAAATCAAATAAATATTTTTATGCACTTTAGTTTCCATATTCCTTTTTTTTTTTTTTTTTTTGTGTTGTACATACATTAGGGTAAATTTGTCTAAAATTAAGATATTCTTTGCTTTTCCTTACCTGACTGGAGGAATCTTCAAACAAACAAACAAACCAACCCCCAAACCATATCAACCCTGACTTTCAGAAATTTGTGAGGAAAATAAACTGTTTCAAAACCTTAAGTCTGGACAACCAAACTCTGTAGAATTCAAACAGAAAATATTTGTTGCATAGTTACTTCAATTTAGTATTAATATTGGCTTACTTTGATAGTTTTGAAGTTGTATATCACTTTATCATATTGCACAGTGTATTACCATGAGGTAAACTATATAATCCTTTATACAAACTAACGTAAACAGAAACTGTATTGTTAACAAGTTCCCAAGAGAAAGTGTAGCTATTCAACGATGAGATTTTCTTTATTCAGCTAAAATGTCATATTTGCAAGAAACTGAGTGTTACAAAAATGTTCCCATGTTTTTCACTATGCTTACCTGTCTTGAAGGAGCGTAGATAAAACACAGCTCAGTCATGTCTCCCTCATTATTTTCAAAGAGTTTCATTTGCAATTGACCTTTTGCTGATTCATAATGAGGCATTTAGAAATGTTTTAAGTCTTGCAAAAAGGGAAATGAAGCAGTGTGCAGACTAATGATAATGTTCATGAGAAATATCAGCTATTGCTTAAAAACAGGAGGTGATTTAGATGGAATAATATACAAAAGACCTGATGAACACACATAACTTTTATATCATTGTATCTACACTAATTTTACTACAATTGTTACTACAGGCATTTGCAAAGGAGAAAAGAATCATATATCCCCTCCATTTGCTTCTCAGATACACCCGAATTTTACATCTGTAATATTTTATAGGTTTGAATGGACGATGGCAGGTACAGTTCAAAAGGAATTTGCATGAAAATGTCATCCAGAAGTATATAATCATTGTTTTTCATGATTAAACAGGTGATCCATTTCAGACCTTAGTTATTCAATACAAGCTCTTTAGAGAAATTTAAAGGAGGAAGTGTTTGGTTCTTTTCTCAGTGGAAATCAAAATATTTTCCACCTCTGTAACTAAAGAAGAGAGCAGGTATAAGGTACATTTTACTCAACAGAAATGTGGTACTCTTTTCCGCATGAGTTAAAATGGAGGATGAGGAGGATGAGGAGGAGGACAAGGAGGAGGAGGAGGATTATTATTTTTATTTTCTGAACTGCAAATAGAGAAAATAAGGACCAAAGGCAAGCAAATATTGACTCTTTTTATTTGCAAATAAAATGTTATGGCTTTGCCCAAAATATTCGCCTAAAGCTTAAATTTTCTCTATACAAAAGGATTTGCCTTTTACAAAGCTTTACTTAATTTTGACTGAAATGACCAATGTTTAAACATGCTATTTCTAACCATGAATTAACTCTTCAGGTAATGTAGAATTTAAAGTCTACTTTACAGGGAATTAAGTTAAAAGTAAGTGAAATTAGAGCAGACTAATATTAGTATGGAGAAATCAGTACTTCACATTAGTCTTAGCAGTCATCCTGTTACCATCTCTTCTGATTGCATTTTCCATAGATTAACACATATGTTTACCTGCCTTACCATCTGCTGAGCTGACTGTTTGCAAGTTACCTGCTTAAATGCTGGCAGGGAGCATAAACTAAGCCAATTGTCATTGTATGTTTGTAAAATGAAAAACATTTTGACATTAGAATAGGTACATACAGAAAACTGCTGCAAAGGAACAGCCAAAGAGATTACATCCCTATATTTAGCAAGGTCAAATGAGGAAAAGGTTGGAAAACCTGAAGAGCAAAAATCTAAAATCCCACCATGTTTAAACCACCTAGCCAGATTTTGAGAACAGTGAAATTGGAAAGCATCCAGTTTATGCTTTTCTTTTTTCTTATTTGTCTCCTGCTAGGGTAATCACGGCAGAAAATTACTTCCTCTCTCAGTGTACAGAAGGCAGTATATTTTCCTTAACCCCTCCTTTCCAACACAATAAAATCACAAAGAAAGCCTTCTAGCCTATTATAATTAGTAAGTAGAGCACTATCAAAACTAGGCACAAACTGAGTGAGTTTCCCTCACAGTTTGATTAATACACAACTAGAAATAACAATTTGCAAAGCATTTTATTAGAGATATTTGTGGTACTGCAGCAGAAAGCTATATGGTATGTATTTCAATGTACTTTTGAAATATATATAGTATGAAAATTACCCTACTGTTTTATTAGAACATTGCAGTAAATAAATAATTGGAACGAACACAATTGAAAATATTCATATGGAAATTTGTAATGAAAAAACCTTAGAAAATTGAGAGGTTGAAGATATTATGCCCTGGGTTTTTTGTTTCTGTTACAAATGGCAATTACAAATGTTTCTAAGGGGATATAAGGTAGAATTTAGAATTCTGAAAGTCACCAGTTGTATCTTTGGTATCAAAAGAAACTACATGACAAATATATACTTGCAGATTAATCTTTCTATTTCAGTTGTAACACATTTGAAAAAGATTCATTCTTTTTCCTTAGCCTTCCTAAATAATTATCTTCTCTGCTTCTTTTTCACATAGCTAAGCAACAGATTATTTAGTACCAGAGCATGCAATTATTAGCTTGGACCTATCAATTCCCTTGGCTTTCCCAGCAGAGACATACTTATCCCCAAAATCCTGCTTAGTAATCCACTGGTGTGACATAGAAACAACAGCACGCTGTTGTCCTTTTTAACCATTGTTTAACTCAAAGCTGCACATTTAGCATCTGAAGTCTTCAAGGGTGAAAAATTGGCAGATTGCACTAGATTTCTCCTTCAAGCCTCTAAAATGAAAATTACTTGCCATCTTGTTTAACTCCCTAATGGGAAGAAGAAATCACAAAAATTGTGCAAAGGAAATGGAAGAATGAAAATATATATAATAGCAAAGTCTTTTTCCTGAGATGTAATGTCATAAAAAAATTATTTTTTATTCGATAGCTTAAATTGCATTCCCCTTAGGATCACCTATCAGTCTCTCAGCTCAGAAGTGTGTCAGAAAGAAGTAGAAATAAGAACGGGATTAGAAGTTTCAGAGAATCATCAGGCATACAAAACCAGAGAGATGAAGTATGTAAGGGACTATTCTGAGTCAGGGAGCAAAAATAATAATTTACATTGGAAGAAACCTCTAGAGATTATAGAGTCTACAAAAAAAAACAACAAAACAAACCAAGCCAAACAAACCAACCAACTGACCAAACTAACAAAAAACACCAACAACCCCACAAAACAAAACTAAATCCAAAAAACCAAACAAATAAACAAACAAAAAACCAAAAAGAAACGAATCCAAACAACCCACCCCCCCAAAATTATAAATGCTTCACAACAATCTGAAATGTGGTTAGAGTATTAAAAAAAGTGGCAAAAATGCAAAAAAACAAGGAATTATATGGGTAGTCTAACAGCAGCTTCAGTGATCACAGAGGAAGTATCACAAGATATGTGGAAATACACTCCCTTTGAAGTAACTAGGAGATTAAATCTTGACAAGTAGGACCTACAAATGGATTCAAATTAAAAATTACAGAAAACATAAACAAAACACTAAGTTTCACACCCCAAATTATTCTCAGTTTCTAAAATTGTGGTAAGGTATTTTTGTAATGATTGGGCTGCTGTTGCCTGGAGAAAAGGAAAAGAAAGGTGGCTGGTGGGTGGAAAATGTGTGTGAAGAAACATATACTGAGAGGAGCCATGGACCAAAGGGGCTGCAAGGCTCTGACCTCCAGTACAACACGCACCACCACATGTTGAGGAAGACTATTGCAGTCAGCCAGGGAGCCTCAGAGACATGGGTAGGACCACATAACACCAGAGATGAACAATCGGTGTTAGTCACATCTTTTGTTTAACAGTCATAAAGGTATCATTAATGAAGGTTTTCTGTAATAGTTTATAAAATATTCGTTAATGTCTTTTGTAGCTAAGTAATGATAACTGTTATGTGTTGACTTAGAAGTGAAATATTTGCCTGTATATAAAAGAGTCGTGTAGGTTTTCGTCTGTAACAGAACATAGTATCTAAAATGTGACAGTATTCTTCTAGTGAAAATCTCTACATTGATTAAAAAAAATTAACGTATTTTGAGTGCCCTATGTAGAATATGATAATCTTCTGTCTTTATTGTATTCTAGAAGTTCTGCATGAGGACAGATGAAGAGGAAAAGAAAGGCAGACTAATCTAATTGAACAGCTGCTTTTTTATTTGGGTAAAAAGGAGGGTAGAAGAAAAGAAGCATAAAAAAAGTATTAAGGGTTTTGGATACGACAGCCTGGCAAGCTTGCATTTATGCTTATTAACTTGCTTTCCCATGAGCCAAGTTCCACAACCTTCTTAGCCTTTGAAGGCTGCAGATACTTTTAAACAGGACTGGTTATTGACAGCAGATCTTTATAGTCTCTTTGTCTTATTTAACAAAATAGAAACAAGCAAAGTGTTCAGATGGAGACTAAATTATAATGAAAAGGAAAACAGAAGAGTTTAGTGGAATTTCAAAAGCTTGAATATGAATGTAACTTGTGTATGAAAAAACAGAATTAAATTTATTGGGGCAAAAAGTCTCTTGTAACAAATATTATCTTTTTTTTTTTTTTAATCTGAGCTTAAACATGATGTCACAGACGTGCACAAAAACAACTTCACACAGATAATGAACTCAGACAAAATTTAGTTAGCAACCAAATGTGGGGTTACAAGAGTGGGCTGTAGGCAGCCTTGGCCTCATGGCTTGCGGCTGTGTCCCTGGGAGGAGGGAAGGCCAGCATTGAATGCAGGTGTGGAGATTCTTAAAACAAGAAGCACATGAGTAGCCCAAGGGATGCTGGGTATAAAGGGCTGTGCTGTAGGATCACAAGGGCAACAGATACCAAGCTGAGTTGGAGCTGACTGGGTGGATGCTGAGCTGGTGCCTGTGGTTGACTGCCTCTGTTGCCACCCTCCTCTGCCACTGCCTGCCTCTGGTTGCTGATGCCTGCCACCCTGGTCTGTGCTGGACTTTTGGGACTCTGATGTCTGGTACCCCGTGTTTGCAGGTATTGCGGCGATAACTGGCTGAGCCTTAGAAGCTCTTGAAAGCCTCCAGCAGTATAAGCCTCACGGACTGCAATCCACTTGGGGGAAGTGGAAAAGCCGGCCGGCGCGTAATCCCTGGGCGGGGGTGTGCCCAGGAGAGCTGTGAGTAGCCTACGCATGTAAGTCCAGGATTGGACTGCCTTGGGCGACCATGCCTCTGGGAAGGATGGTGAGCTGCTGTAGCTCTTGCCCAAGCAAGTCTGGGATTGGACTGCTTTATGGGTGACCGTGCCTCTAAAAGGGATGGTGAGCCGCTGTAGCTCTTGCCCATAAGGTCGGTGAGCCGCTGTAGCTCTTCACATGTGTGATTACTGCAGATGGTGCTGCAATGTTATACTGCAAATTATGTTGCCCCGGTGTACGGCAACACCAAAACCGAGGGAAAAAACTAATAAACAAAGCGGGTAACCATGATGACACTCCTTTGATGTTTAACAGGTTACAGGTTTCGTGTTGCAGTCAGGGATGTTACCACATGAGCAAGGATGATGACCGGAAGCATGTATAAACTCACCCACTCACGGGAGGCCTCTCCCTCAAGGGTACCCGGAAGGTGGGTGCACTTCACCCAAAAGGGTCAAAGGATCACTCAAAGACATCCAGTAGAAAAACAGTCACCCAAAAAATGTTTGTCACAAGCCTGGGGTAGTTGTGAGAGGGCAACAATGAACTTTCTAATGGCAATTTAAGACAGAGTGTTGTAAATAATTGGTGTTGTTACATAAGCGGCTTTGCACAAAGCACTTATTGAGCTGGTGGATACCGCCACAGCAGGGGCATCTTAGCTACATCTTTTCATCCAATCTCTGTTTGGCAGTTCCAGGGTGGGGTTTTCCCCATCGGGCATGCTCTACCATTACCCCTGTGCCAACTAGATGTGCAGTTTAGTGGACGATTAAATGAGTAGCTATATCATGCATTGGGGCACTCAGTAGTATCTTTGTCAGAATGTTTGATACACCAGAGGAATTTGGAGTATACTAGGGTATAAACATCCACACTTCCACAGAGTGCTTGTGCTCACTGGTTTCCCATGGGACTTCAGAGCAGGGTTTAGTGTCATTGAGGCTCCACGCCATGGCCTTGTGAACTGTCTGGAGAATAAAGTTAGACTTGGCATCCCATACTGAGCTGGAATTTATTTTGCCCAGTGTCCAACTATAAGCCATGTATGTAGTCTACATCCTTCACGGTTTTTTAAAAAGTTCCAGCTCTAATTATTATATTGTGCCCATGTTAACTCAGAGGCTAATTACATAACATCATAGAATATCCTGACTTGGAAAGAACTTACTAGGATCACCAAAGTCCAACTCCGGCCCTCCACAGGGCAGCCCCAAAAAACATATTTTGTGCCTGAGAGCAATGACACCAAGTCCTTTTCCACGGCACTGCTCTTCAGCATCTCATTCCCCCATCTTCACACACATCCAGGATTGCCCTGTCCCAGGTGCAGAATCTGGCCCTTTCCCTTGTTGAACTTCATATGTGATTGCCCAGCCCTCTAATTTGTTGAGATCTCTTTGCAGGGCCTCTCTGCCTTCAAGCGAGTCAACAGTTCCTCCCAGTTCAGTATTGTCTGAAAAATTATGTAATATACTTTTGAGTCATGCTAACATCAGTGTACAAAAATCGGCATTATCAGCTGATTTAGTGGTGGGTAAACAAACTGTTACTGATGTTAGGTTCATTATTAGCGTGAACTCCACCATTACCTTTGCCATAACATTGTCCTCAAGTCCAACTTGTCTGCACTGATCACTGTTGCCCCCTGTAAAAGCGACAGGATAGTTCTTTTCTCCATTGTCCTGTAAGAGACTTTTCTTCCCCAGCCTCCATTAGTCCCTTCCTCAGAAGAAGAACTTAAATAAACAGTGGATGTGCAGTGTTCCTCTCTGTGGTCTGGAGAGAAAAACTGTTTCCAGTGAAATCTCTTTCAAGGATGTAGGAAAATACCTGCTCTGCTATGATGTCTTCCATGGGTGGCAAGGGAGTATCTGCTTCCTTATCAGAGTACCTCCCTCTTTCTTCTCTTGCATTGGTGTTCACACTGTGGCTTCTCACATTTTTTCTCCATTTTTCACTGCTTTGTGGCGTCCTTTTCCCTTTCATAAATATGTTTTCAAGGCAGCGTTTTTTCTATGACCCCAACAAATGTACGCTGACACATACATGCTAAAGCTGTGAGTCAGTACAACCTGTATTGTCAGGTGTCCTCAGAGATACAAACAATTATACAAATTATTTTTCATGACCTTTCAATAGATTTTTTTTTTTTTTTAACATTCTCCTTTTCACATCTTAAACTAGTCCACATCTTCTGGGGAAAACCAGAATAGAGAGAATGAAGCAAAAATGTTTTGAACATGTTTTTCAAAATACTATGACATATGGATAATTAGCTACCAAATGAGTAGTAGGAAAGCTAGAAAGATGACATTAGCTATCATCATTCATACAAAATGTACTTCTAAATAACTGTTCTTCTTTGTAATTGCTTCTCTCTGCCAACTAAGCACCATACAGCAAATCAATCACACTGGACATCTGATTAAAGAGAGAACAATGAAAATAACAGGAAAATCAGAACAAATACTAATGAATAAAAAGGAAAACTTAAAAAAAAAAAAAGAATAATCACAGAATCAATTAGATTGGAAAAGACCTCTGAGATCATCATGTCCAACTTTTGATCAAACAGCGCCACGTCAACTAGACCAGGGCACTAAGCGCCACATCCATTTTTTTCCTTAAATACGTCCAGGGATGGTGACTTCACCACTTCTCTGGATAGCCTATTCCAATATCTAGTCACCATTTCTGTAAAGAAGTGTCTTCATATTTTAAAACTGTATCCCTGTATTTTATTAATATATCACAGAATCACAGAATATCCTGAGCTAGAAGGCACCAACTAGGATAATGAAGTCCAACTCCTGGTCCTGCACAGGACCAGTTACCCAAGAGTATTGTTCAAATGCTTCTCGAACTCTGCCATGTTGGTACTGTGACCACTTCTTTGGGGAGCCTGTTCCAGTGCCCAAACACCTTCTGAGTGAAAAACCCTTTTCTAATATCCAACCTAAACCTCCCCTGACACATCTTCAGGCCATTCCCTCGGGTCCTGTCACTGGTTACCACAGAGGAGAGATCAGTGTCTTCCTCTCCTCTTCCCCTCACGAGAAAGTTGTAGACAGGCTGAACAAATCAACTATTTCAGCTGCTGCTCATATGGCTTCTCCTCAAGGCCTTTCACCATCTTTGCTGCCCTCCTTTGGACACACCCTAATAATTTAATACAGATTTGTATTGTGGTGCCCAAAACTGCACACAGCATTCAAGATGAGACCTCCCCAGTACAGAGCAGAGCGGGACAATCCCCTCCCTTGCCCAGCTGCTGATGCTGTGCCTGATGCACTCCAGGACACAGTTGGTCCTCCTGGCTGCCAAGGCACTGCTGACACGTATTCAACTTGCCACCAACCACAACCCCCAGGTTCCTTTTTCGTGGCACTGCTTTCCAGCCTCTCTTTCCCCAGTCTCTACATCCAGGGTTGACCTGTCCCAGGTGCAGAATCCACTTGCCCTTGTTGACCTTCATATGGTTGGTGATTGCCCAGCCCTCTGATCTGTCGAGGTCTCTCTGCAGGGTCTTCCTGCCTTTGAGGGAGTCAACAGCTCCTCCCAGTTTTGTGTCATCTGTGAACTTGATTAGTATTCCTTTCTATTCTGTGTTCAAATAATTTATGAAGATGTTGAAGAGCACAGGGTTGAGGATGGTGCCCTGAGGAACCCTACAGTGACAGGTCTCCAGTCTGATGTTACCCTATTCACTGTAACCCTTTGTGCCCAACCCATGAGCCAGTTACTCACCCATCACATGATGTGTTTATCCACCTGAATGCTGGACATTTTGTTCAGAAGGATTCTGTGAGAGACAGTATCAAAAGCTTTACTGAAATCCCATTAGATTACATCATCTGGTTTCCCCTGATCAGCTAGGTGGGTTCCCTTGTCATAATAGGAAATCAGGTTTCATAAGCAGGACTTTCCTCTCATGAAGCTGGGCTGACTGTGACCAGTGACTGTGTTGTCTTTCAGGCACTTTTCAATATCTCCCAGAATAATCTTCGCCATAACTTTATCAAGCACTGAAGTGAGACTGACAGGCCTGTAGCTCCAGGGTGGTCTTTCCTGCCCTTCTTGAAAATCAGGACAACGTTCACCAGCTTCCAGTCAGCTGGGACTTCTCCAGATCCCAAGACTGCCCAAAATTCATCGAGAGAGCTTTTGTCATGACATCATCTGGCACTTTGAGGATTCTTAAATGAATCCCATCAAGCCCCAAAGATTTTTAAGGATCCAGCTGGAGCAGCAGATCCTGTATAATTTCAGGGTCAGCTGGGAGTTGATCATTCTTGCGGTCATGGTCCCCCAGGTCAGGGCACTGACACTCCCTTGGTCAATAATCCATATTGAAGACAGAGGCAAAGAATGCATTAAACACCTCTGCCTTGTATCTGTGAGGTGACCATCCTCATCCTATAATGGGCCAGAGTTCTTTTTACACTGCCTTTTGCCATTAATAGATTTGAAAAAACTCCTTTCACTGTCCCTCACAATTCTGGCCAACTTCTACTCCAGTTGAGCTTTGGCCACATGAATTTTCTCCCTACAGTGGCAAACAGCATCTCTGTGTCCTTTCTATGTCACCTGACCTTGCTTCCACTGGGCATACACCCTTCTTTTTAGTCTTATTTCCAAGAGAAGTTCCCTGTTCAGCCAAGCTGGCCTTTTTCCTCCCCTACTTGACTTCTGACATTTGGGAATTGCCTGCTCCTGTGCCCTTCAGAAGTGATGTTTAGAAAGTGACCAGCACCGATTGACCCCAGCACCCACAAAAGTCCCGGGGGACTTTACGTACTAATTCCCTTAGCAGGCTGAAATCTACTCTTCTCATGTCCAGAGCTGAGGTTTAGCTGGCACTTTTCCTCCTGTCAAAAGAGATTTTAAACTCTATTGCTTCATGCTTGCCGTGGCCAAAACAGCCGCCAGTCTCCACTTTGCTCATGACACCCACTCTTTTGACAAGCAGTTGATCAAGAAGGGCATCTTTCCAAGCTGGTTTTCTTAGGACCTGTTCCATAAAATTGTCACTCAGGCTTTTTAGAAATCTTCTGGTCCAGCTTATACCAGCTGTTTGATGCTCACAATTTCTGGCAAATTAAAGTCCTCCAGAAGGACAAGGGCAGTTGCCTTGTAAGTGTCCCTTAGTTCCTCAAAGATTAATTCATCGGAGTCATCGCCCTGGCTAGAAGGTCTGTAGTAGACTCCCATGATGACATCAGCATTATTTGTTTTCCCCTTGATTCTTACCCAGAGGCTCTCAACTGCGCCATTGCCAACTGTGAGTTCTACACATTCCAACCCTTCTATGACATACAGTGCTCACCCTCTGCCTCTTCTGCCCTGCCTGTCCTTCCCAAAGAGCCTTTAACCACCCAACAGGGCATTCCAGTCACAGGACTCATCCCACCAGGTTTCACTTATGCCAATGATGTCAAATTTCTGGGACTGAGCCAAAGCCTTGAGCTCCTCTTGTTTGTTCCTCATGCTTTGTGCATTAGTGTAGAAATATTTCAGGTGTGGTACATTGTAGCCAACACCTTGTGAAGCAGATTGAGGGGTCTTTTTAATACTCATTTCCTCAAGTTTTGTCATGCCACCCCATTGCTCATCGTTGGTGAGCCTATTTTGTCCCTTTTCCCATTCCAAGATCGTTGAAAACTCTGTCAACAAGCCCTGCTAGCTCTTGGCCAGGTTGACTTCTGAGGACTTTCAGATCATGATGAGGCTTGGGGTAGCTTCACGGGTTCCCGAAATCAGGAAGCCCCATTCATATTTTGGAGTATTCTAAAGGCTGCTTTTTGGAAAAAAATTATATAACCGGCCAAATGAAGCAGTTTTCCATATTACACTTTAGCACCATATAATAAAAGATAAAAATGCTATTTTTAGATTAGTTTCTCATTTAGAGGAGAAAAAAGTTCTCAAAATTTTTCTAAAATTTTTCAGTTTCCCCCTGACCACACATCCGTAAAATCTCAAACTAACAAAACCACAAAGCTATAAAGAAAAGTTTTTCTCAGGTCAATATTCAACGAAACCTTTAAAGTTATGCCTAATTTTTTACCATTCTGATTCAGAAAAAAACCCCTAACATTAATTTAATCAGATTTAAGCAAATGTTTGATTTATTTGGTAAATCAGAGCCTTTCATCAATATTTAGATTTCATTTCCGAGGCCATAACTTTAAAGAAAATCCAAGGTCACCTGTATATAATTAACATATTTCTGTGGCTTCTCAGTTCAGGGTTACAATTGAAGGGAGAGACTTGGCAACCTCCTGGGATCTTAGATGAGGATTTTGTAGAATCCTGTGAGAGAATCATGTAATACTATCAAACAGGGTCTATAAATGACTCTTTCTTCTGTGACTAAAACCATCAAAATTCATTCTTATTCAGAAACCTGGAATGAACTTGATCAAGCTATATCAGAAGACACATGCTCATCAAAAAGAGGTCCTTCTTCCCATGTTTTTTAGTAACTTTAGTTGTAAATAATAACTAATTATTTTCAAAATATACTTTTGTCTAAGATAATTAACGTTTAAAAGAACTGGTTATCTCTAACTTACAGATACAGTAGGCAAATTCCCACAAGCCAGAGGTGCTCAGCAAAGAGAAAGCATGCTCGTTTTCAAGGTATCTCATCTAGGAATTTTAGTGCCCTGTGTGGGATGGACTAATATGGATCAAAGGTGGCCACTGATATAAGTGTGGTGGTGATGGGAATCACCACTGTTACTGAGGTAGTGGGAGCTATCATGCAGAATTTAAAAGATCCTGGCTCTGCCCCAGCTGCACCAGGAGAGATCAGCTGGAAATAGCCCCAACAACTCAGAGCCATTATCCCACATATATGCCACCTTTGTCTAGGTAGCAGCAGCCACCAAATCCTGGTTTTCCAGTTTTGATGCTGACAGAATAGGCCCATGACATTACCATACTACTCTGGCATCTGACTGAAGGTACTAATCTATTTTCTCATAGAACCCTGGCCCAGGGATCCTCTAAAAAGATTTTCCCTTGGCATTCCAGTGTTTCCTATTTCTGTATATCGCCACAATATGTGACTAGGCTGGGGGGACCTTGAAGTGGATTTCCTGGTAGCTTTTTGTTAAAGTAAGCACTTAAAAAAAAAAAAAAAAAAAAAGCCAATCCTATTTGAATTTTGTAAACTAGTCTTCAATAAAACCTAATTCAGAAGTAGACAGCTTAATAACATATGTACTTAAAAATAAAACTTTAAAAAGAAATTATTTCAAGAGTTGTCGCCGTACACTGGGGC
>VWZT01002634.1:78707-90847 GCA_013397055.1 Pachycephala philippinensis | reverse complement strand
GGGGAAGGGGAAGGAAAAGGGAAGTTGTTTTCTCCTGGTCTCTGAAGTCATCCAACCAAAGCCCTGGAGGATGGGATTTGTGCCACACAAAAATGGGGCAAAAAGACACAAACTTGGATCCCTGGTGAAGGATTCTGTAATTCCAGTGCAACAGGTGGCTAAGGGCTTTTATCAGAAATTAGTGATTCCTCTCCAGGAATTCTGCTGCTCTGGAAAACCACACTCCAGCAATTCTGAAGCCGTAATTTATCCCTTCCTTTGAAAAGGCCCTATTCTTTAATGCATGTCTAAAAATCATAAATACAGTACCTTTTACCTAAACCAAACAAAGCTTAGCACTGAAAGCAGTGACAGGGAAAGATGGATGAGGGGAAAATGCTTCCCTTTGGGAACGGTGGGGGAATCCATTGCTCAGCAGAGACATTCTCTGCTTGCACTGCAGCAGCCTGACTGCTTCAAGCCCCAGACTGAAGAGATCCTCAGCAGCTCAGAGGAGGCGACATGGGGACAATGGGAGCTCCTGAGACAGGGCAGATGTGGTCAGGGATAAGAATCACTCTCTGGGAACGTCAAGGTTGCTTTTTCCCCGAGGACTGAGCATCGGGAATCTGCACAGATTCCAGGACATGAGGACTGAGCATCGGGAATCTGCACAGACTCCAGGACACATTTCCTCTGCGGAGCGGGAAACCAAACCAAACCAAACCAAACCAAACCAAACCAAACCAAACCAAACCAAACCAAACCAAACCAAACCAAACCAAACCATGATCAGAAAAATGCTGATGTCAAACAGCAGCACTCTGTGCTCCAGAGACCAGGATTTTTTCACTCTCCCTCCCTATAACCCCCAAATTCTCCGTGTGAGAGGTTTGTGGCTGGAGGTGACACCCCAGTGCTCCTTTTGTCCCCTGCCCAATCCCTTGATTCAGCCTGGGAATGGGCACTTGCAGGGCTGGGGACGGGCCCAGAATTCCCTGCAGCTGCTTCCCAACGCCTTGGGGAGAACATCAGCGGTGTAAGCTGCCAGCTCAGGGAGCTCAGCAAATCTTCCAACAAATTTACATATTTTTAGGGCTTTTGAAGAAGGTCAGACACCCACAAGGCATCATCCCAAAATCCACACACTTTTCCTCTCCCACTGGATGTCTCCAAGTGCTGTCCCAGAGCTGGAAGACATTCCCTGAATCACCACACTTCATTCCGAATGTCATCAGAATTCCAAATTTTCTTCACTTCCTTTTAAACTGCTCTAGAAAGAGAAGGATCCTCCCCAAAGCAGAATTCCAGCTGCATCAACGTCGTTTTGTCGGTGCCTTTGGTTTAACTGGAGCCAGGATTCGGCCTCGATGATCCCTTCCCACTCAGGACACTCCACGATTTCTCTCACTAATTACCTCCTCTTGCTTAACTGCATCTCCCACCCCACGTTTTATCTCCATCATTAATTAAGGAGGGCTGAAAACCCAAATTTGCACCGCGCGGTCAAGACTCTCCTCGCGCTTTGATCCGCGTGGAGAATTCCTTTGATGCTGCAGCGCGCCGGCACCGCGGGACACCCGCTCTGCAGATCTGCCCAGGGAACACGGCTCTACATCAGAGCTTTTTCTTCCTGGGAGGCAGAAGCCAGAATAGAAAGCTGCTCTGCTGCTGCTCGGATGGGTTTCTCTGGGGGTGAGGAGGGGAAGGTGTTTCTGAGAGCTGATTTAATTCGCAGACCTCAAGACCCCATGGAAAAATTTATTCCTTTGCAATATATTAAATGGTGTTAAATAAATCACTTTTAGGGCAGCGATGCCTCCTCCTGAACATGCAATGACACAAAAGGGGCAGTTTGGTGTAAAAAACCAGATTATATTGGACCTAAAGAAGACACAAGAGCAAAACCCCAGAATTTCCAGTGTTTTGCAATGCTGGATATTCCCAATTAACTGTGATAAATCCTCTCTCACAGCCTCTTCCCAATTCCAGAGCCTGCCTGAATCAGAACATATGGAAAACTCAGCCCATGGAGCTGGAGGATGGTACTAAACAGATTTCTCCCAAACCCATCTGAGGGTTTCTTTTTCCCCATCGCCGCCGGAACAGAACCGTGAGCAGGGAAAACTCTCGCAGGAGTGATGATGATGGAGCTCCCAACGCTGTCCCCAGGCTGGAACTGCACATCTGGAACGCAGCTGCCCTGTTAGCTCAGATTTACAGAGGGCCCTTTTTGGGTTTTTCCTGCTCCCGTTTCTTAAAGAGGAAAGGAATTCTACGTGTTCTCTCGGCAGGAATTTACAATTCATGTTCTTTTAACAGCTCTCCTCCCCCAGGCTGGGAGAAGGAACTAAATCCAGAGCCTGCGCTGGCACAAAGCGATCTTCCCAACACCTTCTGCCTCTTCCCTCTGGAATTCTACTCCACCTTCCTGCCTGCAAAGACTTCTGTGGTCTCCACCCGCTGAGAGTCCTGCAATATTGATAAACTATAACGTAAAATAATAACTATATAAATTATAGCTATAATAAATTATACGTTTATAATCAATTATATTGTGGGGGGCATTATGGGGTGATTTGTGTGTTTTAAACCCACAGCTCTGAGGTGCCTGTGCAGGTTACTGGGGTCACCAAGGATTGGGGGAGCTGAGGGAGAATTGGCCACAAGTGGCTCTGTTTCTGTCTCTGGGATGTCTCCGAATTCTCTGATGGGTTTGGGGTCCTTTGGGGTCTTTTTTCCCTTGGCTTGTTAGTTTTATAAAGGTGGCCGATGTAATTAATGTAAGATAATTTGGTTCAAGCTTGGAACCAATCTGTTACCAAAAACCAGCACAGGCAGAACCCCAGGATGGAAAAGAAATGGGACCACAAAGGACATGAAGGGATTTAATCCCTCACAGCCACCCACACCCACCAAATCTGTGCTCCAGAGTTCTGTTTAATTAGCTGCTGAAAGAATTTTAAAATATCTGAGGCCTAAATCCTGCAGCCTCTCTCCCCGAATCCTCGAGGATTTTGGCCTCTGCACTCGACCGAGGTGAAGTTTTGGCTGCAGTCCCTGCTGCCACAGAGGAGCAGCAGCTCAGATAGTATCTTCTTTATTTATTTATTTTATTCATGTTATTCCTTGCCCTCGGTCTTGGAGCTCTGGTTCAGAGCTGGGAAAAAAGGATGTTCATCATTATCTCCCTGACAGAACACGGATTTCACGCCTCTTTTTGTCCTGTAGGAAGGACTGCACACGGAGCCAAGGGAAACAGGGAATGTGTCCTCTGCCAGATGAGTTTGAGTGAATTTAGGGTGGCCTTTGGGGACACAGCAGTGACAGGGCCCTGGGGTCGAGCCTGGAACCCCAGAGCTGTGAGAGGGACCACGAATCCTGGTCAAGGAGCAGCAAAAAAGATGGGAGAAGGGAAAAGCACGAAGTCACTGCTAAGAAATTGTTGTTGTGTAGCTGCACACTCTTTTTAAGTCTAAATGAATCACCTCAGAGCAGGTTTTGAACTTGGGTTTTTGATATGGATTAAAGAGAAACCTGAGTCAAGAGCGAGTGTTAATGACAATTAAAGCGCACTGGAATATAAATAATTAATGGCTGTGCAGGGGGAACCCCTCATCTCCCTCCTGCCCAGAGCAGCTGCTCCCCCATTTCGAGGACCGGTTCCCCCAGTTCCCACTCAAATAACTTCCAAAATCATGGAATCATGGAATGGTTTGGGTTGGAAGAGACCTTAAATCTCATCCAGTTCCCACCCAAATAACTTCCAAAATCTGAGAATCGTGGAATCATGGAATGGCTTGGGTTGGAAAGGAACTTGAATCCCATCCAGTTCCAACCCCTGGACACCTCCCACTATCCCAGGTTGCTCCAAGCCCTGTCCAGCCTGGCCTTGGACACTTCCAAGGATCCAGGGGCAGCCACAGCTCCTCTGGGAATTCCATCCCAGCCCCTCCCCGGGAGAGAATTCCTTCCCGATATCCCATCCACTCCCTTTCAGGCTGAAGCCATCCCCCCTGTCCCGCTCTGTGTGCTCAGGTCCCCTGAGTTTCGCTGCTGGTAACAACTCCAGGGTTATTTTTGTGTTCTGTGATTCAATCCGAGGCAGAGCCCTGCAGTGTTAATACAATATCTGCCATAATTTCCCACACAGCAAATGAGAGTCAGCCCCGCTCTCAGCAAGACAAATCTCTTTTGTTGTTGTCATGCACATTATTCGACTCTCTCCCACTTAAGACAGATGCTTTTGTGCTGGTGTGTGCTCTGAGTTTGTAAATGTTCATCTTTTTAGCGATGTTTGCCTGATAACAGAGCCACGGAATGAACCAGAATCCGCGGTGAAATCAATGGAATGTGAGCTCCAACAGGCACGGGAACGTGCAGAAACGATGCTCTGGCCAATAGCTCCAGTCAGCAATGAGGAATTGTATCCAGGACGCATTTGGGGAGGTAAACACGGGGACTTGCTCCTCCAGCTCCCCAAATGAAGCTCGTTTGTCATCGGAGCAGCTCCAGAGCTTTGGCACTCCGGGACTCTCCATGCAAATGATGATTTATATCCCCAGCCATGGGCTGCTCCAGCGCCGCTTCCAGAGCAGATTTTAGGGAAATGAAAGAAACTTCTGTGTCTCTTCATCTAAAAGAGGTAAACACAGCTGAACTCACCCCACAGGTGTTGGCTGCTGCTTCAAAACCAACGCGAATTCTCTCTGAGTTGGGGACAGGCAGGAAATCGATTCCCTTCCACATAAATTCCCTTCACGGAATTCCCTGCTGGACTATTACTGTTCCTCTGCTCACTTCAAATGGAATCCTGGTTCCCTTCAAACCAACAGCAAAACTTGCTGGGTGCCTGATTTCAATTCGTGCCTGGCTCCTCCATCCCCGGGAAACACAGCCAGGTAAAGCTTTCAAAGGGAAAGGAGCTTCTGTTGGAATGCTGACATAAAAGAGGGGGAAAGGACGGCGAGGGAGGTAAACAACCTTCCCCAGGAGCTAAACAACCTTCCTCAGGAGCTAAACAACCTTCCCCAGGAGCGACAGAGCTCTGAAAAGTGAAATCTGAGCTTCAGCCTGAGGAGAGAGAGCAGCGGAGACCAGGGATCCAGGGATCCACGTACAGCCTCGGTGCCAGCTCAGCCCGTTCCTGATGTTGGGATTATTGGTGATGCCTAAAGAGGCCAACCCAGAAACAGAGACTGGGCAGGAGGAAGGGAATAAAGGTGGATATTTATTGGAAAGGCCTTCAGAGGCACACCCTGGGCAGGCCAAAGGCTGCACCCAAGATGGACCCCGAGTCACGAGTTCTTCACACTTTTATAGCTTTGGGCCATTTGCATCTCAGCATCATTTCACCAATTCAACTTGAGCTAATGATGGAATTTGCCCTCAGCTTGCCCCCCTTCTCAAGATGCTGGGTTACACATTTTGGGCCTAGGCCGGGCTGGGTGTCCTTGGAGAGCAGCCTGGAGAGGCTTTGTTCTGTCTGTCTCAGCATGAGAGAGCAGCAGCTCCCAGGCTCCAGGACACTGCAGATGAAATGTGAAATGTGTGGCCTCCAAGCCTCCATTCCAAGTGCTCGGCACCTCTCCGACAGAACTCTGGATTCTTTGTTTTTCCACAAATTTTGCACAAAATTTACAAACCTCTCCTTATGAAAGGAACCCGGGATGGAATAACAAAGCAAGAAAAGGAATCCTGACACTGAACCTTTCACAAATGACTGCAAACCCCTGAATTTGGGGTGACAATGAGCTCGTGAGCTTAGATTGTTCTTGGTCTTTTTGCTGAGCTCCCTCTGTTAATTAATGACATTCAGAACCGCTGCTCAGCCACGTTTTCAGCCAGCCAGCACAGGCAGCTCTGATGGACTTTCCATCCTCTGAGGTCTTTAGGACAGGTAAAGAAAGCAAAACACTTCCAATGAAAGTTTGAACTTTCCATCCTCTGAGGTCTTTAGGGCAGATAAAGAAAGCAAAACTTTCCCAATGAAAGTTTAACGCCCACAGAAGAGAGATTAAATGTGTCCTTCGGAGCACGTGGAGGCTGTGTCCTCCTTTTCTCAGTTCAGAGTCATCCTTTTTCCCAGTTCATCCTTTTCCCAGTGCAGAGGATTTCCTGGACATCAGGTGAGGCTGTTCTCTCACCTCTGCTGGATTTTAAGCCAGGAGTAAAAGCTTGGCCCAAACCTGGATAAGCTCAGCAGCCCCAGCTCCCAGGGAAAGGATCCCACCTTTGCTGGTGTCTGTTGGAATAAACAACGCCCCTGTTCAAAGGAACATAAAATCACAGCTCTTCCTCTTCCTGCTGCCCATTCCTTCCCCTTCTCTGTCGAGTTTTTGGAGATTCTTTCTTACCCAGGTGCCTGACAAAAAGTCCCACTTGTTTGGGAACAAGCCCTGACCTCAATTCCGTGCTCTACCCCAAAACTGCTGCAACTTTGGGCCGACAAATCTGATTTTTCTGGCTCTCATCCCACCAAAAGCAACCGGGACTTGGATCCTGAGCCATCACTCTGATTCATCCCTTGATTTTCCCGTACTTCAGTTCATCAGAGCCTCCCAAACAAACCAACAAATAAAAAACCACACAAAAAAGCACAAAATAGGTAAAGATTACTCTAAAACTGGTTTATCTAAGCACATGTGAATCACTGAGCAAGATCATCCCCTTTGTGCCACTCCCAAAGTGAGAATTCCTCTGTTCCCAAGTAATTTATAAAGCAGGCAGGAGAAGGAAATAAGGAGAGAAAAATGAGTTTTGTCACTGCTCACTCAATGTTTTTAATGTAAGGGTTAAAGAAGTCGAAGAGAACCAGACTCGAATGAATCCCCAAACCCAGGAATTACAGACATCCCAAATTTCAGCAATTTAGAGACATTAACTTAATACTTCAGCAAGACAGGATAGAAAAAAAATGCCTGTATACGATGTTCTCCTTTTTTCCACATAATTCAGGGCTCTGCCATGAATTTTCTTCAAAAGCCCAACTTTTTCAGGAGCCCTCATTAGTGCCAGATGTGTAGAATGGGGAATTTCCATTTCTACAAAGAGGAATGAGCACGATCCCTCTCATCTCCCTGCCAGGGAAATGAGGCAGCATCCATTTCTGTAATTCAGCTTTGTCAGGAGCAGCCCTTTGTGATATTTGGGGATCATTTGGGGGCTGCTCCTGGGAGGAAGGAGCCAGGCATGAGAATTCGGGGTGGTTTCCATTTGTGATTAATTAGCAGGCACTTGGATTCGATGGCTCCAAGGAGCACAAAAGCACCACAAAGCAAACTGAGGTTCAGACAGGCCTGGAGAGTCTGTGCCAAAGCTGGGGCTCAGACCTCCGACATCCCATTCCCCGGGAAATTTTGGCAGCAGGTTAGAAACTGTGCCCGATCCTAAAAATATTTATCAATTGACCAATCATTTGTTAGGCTCTGGTTGTCAGGGAAACAGGCATTTAGGAACATCGTCTGCAGGGACACGGAGCCAGAGCAGCTGGGACTGGGATGCAGGAGAGCAGCAGCCCCAGCCCCAGGGCAGCTCCCACCCGGGGTCTCCAGGGAATCTCCCTCACTCCAGGACACTCCACTGTCGCTGCAGCACCCCAAATGGGTAAAGAACGACTCAGTCCAAGCACCAAAGGTGATCAGAAGTAAGGAAAAAAAATTAATGGAAAATTGAATAGTTTTTATATGTTAATACGTAGAAGCGTGTTGAATGGCATAAAGCAATTGGTCCCTTGGCCACCCACCCCTCGAGGTGATTGGCCAAATTCTGAACCATCGGTTTCTGGATGTTTTTCTAGTTAAAACCAAAACAATCCTTGACAAACAACTCGCAGGTGTAGAAGTTTACAAAACTGTACCATTGTTTTAAATTCTTTACGTGGGAAAGGCAGAGCTCTCACAAAATGCTGCAAAAGCTAAAGAAATTCCCTGCTGAGGCTTTTTTCGTATCCATACTCCATTGCCAGCCACGGCTCCCGTAACATCCCCTCGTGTCCCCCAAGGCCCGTGGGTTGGTTTCTCTGTCTCAATGCTTGGTTTTTGTCATCATATCTCACTCTTTGGGCCACTAAACAGCAAATTTTCCACCCCAAACCCCTAGGGAAATTGGCCAAAAGATGCCCTGGCTCTGAATTTTGGGGTTAGAATCCAAGAATCATGAAATCACAGAATGGTTCGTGTTGGAAGGGACCTTAAAGCTCATCCAGTTCCAGCTCCTTGCCGTGGGCAGGGGGATTCCAGGTGTCATTCCTTGGGCTTGGGAGAGGAAAATACCCAGGCACGGGCCTTGTGCCCCAGCATCACTTACCAGACCCATTTACTTGGTGCACAAAAGCCACTTTGAGGATTAATTAATTAGTTGATTAATTAATGCCTTTTTGCTTGGAAATTCCTTGAAGATCAGCCAGCCAAGCACACCTGGACGGGCTGAACATGGATCCTGCAGTCGGATCTCACAAATTCCTCTCTGATACACGAGTGCTCTTCCTTTATTTCCTCAGCAAAACCTCCTGACAGCTCTTTTTTAATGGAACACCACTAAAACCACTACAAGGACCAATTCTGGGAAGCACATTCCAGGCAGGTATTTATAAACACCCCGCTTTTGACAAAAAGTGGCACTTCCAGAACCCTCCCTGCACCAAACACAACCCCCCCGGGTTGCTGTGGTTACCTGGAGGATGCCGTGCCCACCGCAGTGATCCCGGAGCTTTCCCAGACTAACAGGCTGCTTTTAGCCCATATTTGTATTTTCACCTCCTCTTCCCTAAAAGAGTGGAGCAGAAATGCCAGGGGAAGGGAGAGGAGGGAACGAGAGACTCCCTTGCAGCTCTTCCCCTCAGCCTTCTGCTCCATCTGCGGCCACCCCAGGAGATGACGGGGGAATTTTTAGAGTGTGGCTTTGAGCAGCAGACCAAAATCCGAGCAACTGTTAACAAGAAGTGTGAATATGGCAGACAGGAGAGGAGTTCCACAAGGAATGTACTTCCAGGGGTGTTTTCTGTCAAGGGAGAGCCTCGTTTCACCCAAAGGAGCGTTTCAGATCCCTTTCGGCTCCCTTGGTGTGGACAGAGCGGCCACAAGAGACAGCAAGAGGAGGAAAAATAATTTATCAGATAATAAAATCATCTTTTTCCTCACGAACTGAGGCTGGCTCAAACACGAAGAATGACATTTTATATAATAAATCATCGTATCATGGAGTGGTTTGGGTTGGAAGGGACCTTTAAACTCATCCAGGTCCAACCCCTGCCATGGTGTCCAAGTGTCCACTACAACCTGGGAATAGTTTCTAAAATAGGTACAGGCATTTCATAAAATATCTGCAATATTCCATAAAATATCTGCACATATTCCATAAAATATCTGTGCATATTCCATAAAATATCTGCACAAATTCCATAAAATATCTACACATATTCCATAAAATATCTGCGCATATTTTCTACAATATCTTTATGTATCTTGAAAACATCACCCAATCCATTTTTAGTTGTTCCTGCCCAGCTCTCTTTAAAGCCAGGAAATCTCAGCCCTTGGACGTCTCATGACAATGACTCCCCCAGATTTATTTCTCCCAACGAAGAAAAGTATTTTTTGCCTGATTTGTTTTTTTTTTGCTTCCCGTCTTTCAGTTTCACTATCTCCTAATTTCTGAGCAGACAGAGGAGAAGCTCCAAATAACTCCGGTTGAAATCAGCCATTATTGAGAATTCTTTAATCACGCCTCATCTCAGTCATCTCTTTTCCAAGATTAAACACTTCCAACCTCCCTCATGCTCCCAAAAATGCTGGGAAAGCAGCAACAATTAAACAGCAAATCTGAATACAGAGACATTTGCAGAAGAAGCAGTGACAGAGTGCACTTCCCTCCTGATATAAATACATCTGTAGATAGATATCTCTATATATAGACAGAGAGATAGCTGTGTTATATAGAGGTTTTCACGAAAATCAATTTATATATAATTTATATACACAGGTTTTCACGAAATTAAATTCCAGTACAGCCACCCAGAATGGATTTACTTCATCATGGGGTTTGGGTTTTTATTCTTTCTACCTGCATCCATTTCCCTTCCCACCACTTTGCTCCACTTCATCATGGGGTTTGGGTTTTTATTCCTTCTCTCTGCATCCATTGCCCTTCCCACCACTTTGCTCCTTCTCTCAATAACAATTTTATGGAATTGTTAAGGTTGGAAAAGCCCTCTGAGACATCCAAGCATTAATTCACACTCAGGGTGATAAGGGGAGGTAAAGCCCCTGAGCTTTGGGGCCTGACTCACCTGAGAGAATGGATTTACTTAATTATGGGGTTTGGGCTTTTATTCCTTCTCCCTGCATCAGTTTCCCTTCCCACAATTTTGCTCCTTCTCTTGATACGAATTTAATGGAATTGTTAAGGTTAGAAAAGGCCTCCAAGACATCCAAGCATTAATTCACACTCAGGGTGATAAGGGGAGGTAAAGCCCCTGAGCTTTGGGGCCTGACTCACCTGAGCCTGGAGATAAATGGGGGCGAGAGAAATCCCAAAATAAATAACAGTCCCCAAAATAATTAACAGCCCCAAAATAAATAACAGTCCCAAAACAGCACTGAGGGTTGGAACTGGGTGGTCTTTAAGGTCTCTCCCAACCAATTCAGGGATTCTGGGATCAATCAGCTGCAGGAATTGGTGGCTCAGAATCTCAAGGACACCTTTTTCTCCTGTTGTGGGTGAGGTGGGATCACCCACAGCCACACCTGGGAATATTTTGCAAACAGATTCATGACAGGAAAAGGGGGGGGGGGGAGAGAAAANNGGGGGGAAAAGCAAAACGTGTCGGATAAATTCTTCTCAATGAATAATTCCTCCAGCTCTGACAGCAATGCATAATTACAGCCCGTGATTATGTGTTAGTTGTGGGTACTAATTAGTTAATGTTTGTACAGCTCCTGGAAGATGTAATGTGCTCGAGCATTATCATTAACCAAGCGCAGAATTTGGGTTTAAATTCTCTTCACCGTAACTCAGAGCAGGATCACCCACACCCTTTCAGATCAGTTCAGCGTGGTCGGGGAGGAAAATTCACAAATTAGGGCCTAGGAGGAAGCACCACGAGCTCCTGGCTGCAGAGCAGATTAAAAGGAAAGGGTTTATTGCCAGTTTGGAAGATCCTGCTTTGAAACCGAGGCAGGACTGACACACTCAGGAGGCAGCAGCTGAAGTTTACCAGGTAAGATCAGTCAGGTTCTTGATTTGAAGGAAAATCAGAAGCTTCTCTGGGCTTCAGAGGGTTGCTCAGCACCTCTGAACGCCAGGATAATGCAGTCCTGAAGCCGTGCAGGTGCCTTATATCAACATTAATTAGACCAGAACAGTCAAAAGCCACTGGGTACATCCGTACTTGCCCAAAGCTGATCAACTTAGTGCTTCACTACTGCAGAAAGGAAGAAAAAAATACCCAGAACCCAAAAAAATCTTTGATATTCAAAGCTTCACTATCTGCCTCTGAGGCTCAGAAAGAAAGCATTCTGAGAACCATTAAGAAGGGCTTTTAATTTAATCACATCTCCACTCGGCACAGACAAATGTAACTCGTCCACGGACAGCAGAGGTTAATAAGCTCTGAAGGCTCGCTGCTGTTTTTCCCCCAGCTGGGAAGGCAGGAGGGGATGGATGCTGGTGGAAATTCTCCCTGTCAGAGCAGCTCACTCTCATTTGGAGGGCAGTGCTGGGACTTGGAGCTGTCAGACAGCCCAAAGGACATTAATGTCCCCAAACCCATCCGCTAAAAGAAAGGAGGATTATTCTTCGCGAGGAGATCCATCAAAACCCGTCTCGGTTGCTTTTGAAACTTTCAACATTTGCATTTTTTAATAGTTCTGGGCTGCAGGTAAATGATCCGTGAAAGAGGATGGCGAGCACGTCCTTTTTCTGCAAAATCCACAGAAAATCCTTGTGAGGCTCCTCTGCAGAGGGCAAACCTGGGGGCTCCTGCCTCTGGAACCTCTCCGGGAGCATCCCGGGGTCTGCGCCTCACAGGAGCCTTTGCCACACGTGAGGAACTCCCTGTGCACCAAGGAAATGCCTAAGAAAGGCACGTTATATGTATTTTACACTAAAAGGTTTGTTAAAACCACCCAGAGTGCTTTCCTGCCCCATTCCTGCCCCATTCC
>VWZT01002634.1:65612-75742 GCA_013397055.1 Pachycephala philippinensis | reverse complement strand
TATATATATTTGCCTATTTGGCTTAATACCTGATAATTACTTAAAACACTGAACATGGAACAGTTAAATCACTCAAAGGCTTTTCCTTTTTGTGACTATTAAACATCCAAAATGAGACCTCTGGACCAGAGCTGCCTTTTCAAACCCCAGCTTCCAGGCTGGGACTGGCCCAGGGGTGCCACAATCCCCACTTTCAATCTCAGCACCCAAAAGGAACAACTCCAGCCCAAGTTTTGTCCCCGGAATGGTTCATTCCTGAAGGAGGGAAGTGTTTCTGTCGAGTTCTCCCTCCTTTTCTGAGGGCTTTATTTGCTCTCTGACTGCAGCTGGTGCCAGGCAGTTTGTAAACAGCTCTCCAGAATTAATAAAAAATTAATACGCGCTGTAAGAAATGATCAGAAATCACATGTGACCTCTTATTTATGTGCTTATCCTGCTTTAAAATTCATCAATGTTTAACTAGTACTTCTTAAACCACTTACAAAATGTACACACAGCCACTAATTAATTGCTGTTTTACGTTTGAATTGAGGCCAGCCCCTACCTTGGCCACCAGGTCAGGGTGAAAAATAACAGCCAGAAGTGGATTGTGAAAACTGTAAAATTTTTAAAAAGGGTATGGGGAAGGTTATGGGGTTTGTGTGGGGTTTTTATTATTTATATTAGGTTTTTTTTTTTTTTAATTATTTATATATAGGTTTTTATTATTTATTTTATTTCCTTTGACCTGAATTCAGCTGTATGCTGCTGGTTTGGGTTAATAGCTGATAATTACTCAAAACACTGAACATGGAATAATTAAATCACTCAAAGGCTTTTCCTTTTTGTGAATATTAAAGATTAAACCTGTCCTGCGCACCCCACTCCCCCAAGTGAAGGAGGGATTTAACACTTCCTGGGAATGAAGAGAAATCAGTTCCATTTTTTTCACCTGACACATTTTCAAAGGGAATAATATTTTCTTCCTCTTTGGGATCTTGGTTTTTCTCCTTAGTGGTGATTTAACCTCAAACTAAGAGAGACTTGAGGTGAGGATTTAGCTTCTAGCAATGTTCTGTCTCTGAAGGATCCATCCCCAAGAGGGACCAGGAGAAGGAATTTTATCCACTGCTGGGAGGAAGGAGGCAGAGAGAACTCAGCACACTCAGCTCCTTCTTTAGCAGCCCTGGCTAAAACTGTTATGGATTTGTTTAAAGTGAAAAAAAAGCATTTCCTACTCAGAAATCATCCACAGGAAACATCCAGCCGTGGGAACACTTCAGGGACGTGGCTGGGTGGGTTTTCCTGGGAACAAACCCCTTCCAGTTTGCAGGTTTGAGTTTCAATGGGGGTGTCAAAAACCCAGGGTGCTTCTGGAAAAAGAGATGTTCTAAAAACAAGATGTTCACAAAACCTGGCTTTTGGCTGGCCTGCAGTGACTCAATAAATCCCCTCACTCTTCTGACGTCAGCTTCACCTTCAGCAGCTTCTCATCCCGAATTAACGGGAGAAACAGAACTCTGCAAGTGCAGGGCTCCTCACGGATCTTTAACGAGCTCCCTGTAACCAGGAATTTGTTAATTCTGCAGGACAGGACANGTTAATAAAAGTTAAAACCTAAGGCATCAGGGGCTTTGACAAATGCCTTCACTTTTCCCTCACTCAAGTGCCGAAATCCTGATTTTACAGAAGCTCTTGAATTTACCTATTCCAGAATAACCCTGACCCTTCTAGAGCCTGGTTTTTCACAGATATGGAGTTAAATAATCGTCATCATCACACCCCCACTGGAGCAGGAGACTAAAAGTAAAACTACAAAACTCCATGTGGGTGAGGCCAAAACCCTCCCACATCTGAGGCCTGGGTGGTGAAAAAGTCTTTTCTTCAGGCTGTTTCTGGACAGTTGATATTTAACAATTTGTTAAATTGCTCTGAATAAGAAAGGAAACAGCTTTCAGAATTCCCACCAATCTGAGAACGTAGTAACGTGATGTTCAGCTTGGTTTACAGTGATTTTTGCAAGCACAAGGGTTTTGGTGACTTCCAGCTTAATGGGAACGTGGATTCCACCACTTTAAATGGTATTTAAATGGTATTTGACCTTAAAAGGTATTTCATAGCATGGAAAAACATCCATAGTTTTAATGCTGTCCCCTCCAGATTGTGGTCAGCGTTCCCTGGAGAGAAATGCAGAGATGTCACAGGCTCACAAAGGGTGTCTGGTTCCTTCTTTTGGTGTGAGAGAGCTGGAAGAGCAAGTCCATGAAGGGAAAAACCTGTGAATAACTCCCACGTGGAGCAAGGCAGGACCAGGAGTCACAGACTGAGCCAAAACAGGATGGAAGGTGCAGGAGAAGCAGAGCCAAGCCGGGAATTTCTTACCACCTCTGTTTTCCTGGAATGGTTCCATTAAAATGCAGTTTCATTGAGGGGCAGGAATGGGGCTGTTTTCAAATGGAGATTTGTTTCCATGTGCAAATCTCCACGTGGTGAGATCCCTGAGGGTTTGTGGCCACCGAGCTGGGGAAGGCACACAGCTCTCCTGAGCCACAAATTAAACCCCAGGCTCATCCTCCTCCCAAGATGAGCTTAATGCCATGCTGGAGAAAGGAATGATTTTAACAGCTGGACGAGTTATTCCGTGCTGTGGAGGTTATTAACCTTTGGAACAAATTATCAGGGAAGTGGAGTTTGCTCTGTGAGTCCTCAAGCGACTCTCTGGAGGCACCTTTTAGTGCAAAGAAATTACTGGTGGTGGAAACAGAAATTTGTCAGGTTGGGTGGCCCTTGATGGACAAGGTGGCAAAGGAGGTGGGGAAGTGCTTCTGCCCCACTTCAATTTTTTTATGTAGGATCAGAAAATTCTGGAATGGTTTGGGTTGGGAAGGACTGAAAAGCCCATCCAGTTCCATTGCCCCGGCATGGGCAGGGACACCTTCACTGCACCGATATGTTTATGAGACTCGGGGCAAAATACAGAGGAAATACGAAATTTTTCCTACTTTTTCCTTATCACCTCCATGGGAAACTCGCTGAGGCAACGTTAATTCCAGCCCCTCACCTTTTACAGCAAAACAGCGGCGTCTAGACCTCACTCTCGAAAATTAATAGAATAAATTTGGGAGCTAATCATAAATAGAGAGAGGTTAATCAATTCCTCAGATTGTCGAGGCTTTATACACACTGGGACTCTTAATATATTCAACAAAGCAACGGCACCAAAGGAAATGCCCATAGATTTTGTTTTCAAATAAAAATTTCTCATAATTCAAAATCGCCAGTGGGCTCCTTCCTTTCCTGATTTGTACAATTTGTGTTCCCACTGCAGAGCAACCACGCTCTGCCTTCATTTCTCTTCACAAGTGACATTGATGTGGCTTTTAAAGCCAGCAGCCTAACGTGTGATTTAGAGGCTCCGAGAAAGAAAATTATAACTCTGGGGGAAGAAATGGCTGCGAAATTTCCATTGAAATCGTGCGACTTCACTCTGGGGACGAGGCAGCACCTGAGTGGCTGTAAGTCAGTCTCTGTTGCATCTGAATATAGGATAGAGTTTTAAAAGCACTAAACAGCCTCGTGCTAATGCCTCTCCAAGACAAAGCAGAGCTCTTCAGGCTGGCTTTTATGGCAGGAACAAAACAGGCGCGGCTGGGGGCCCTGGAGGCTCCAGACAATGCTTTTCCCTTTCATGCTGCAGCAGCAGCCAAACCCCAACCCTATTCCAGAGCCCCCACAGAGGCAGCAGTGAAAGGCAGGGCACCCCAGTAAGTGGAGGGGAGGGCAGGGACAGCGAGACAGGAGGGATCTTCAAAGCTTCAAGGGCTGGTTTCAGCGCTTGGGTTCTAATGAAAGTCAACGTGACCTTGCTTTGCTTTCTTCTTTTGAAGCGCAACAGTTGGCGATGAAGAGATCTTTGCCTGCTCACAATAAATTACAGCAGAGTTTACAGAGTTTACAGAATTGACAGAGTTTACAACAGTTCCCGAATCCCCGTGGCTTCATCCTGGATCCTCCTGCCTTCTGAATTCACAAGGAGGAGGGACACCCTCCAGTCTTGGAAAGAAGGGTTGGGTTTCCTGCGTAGAAACTTTCTCCAACACGAAGGAACGGCCTCAGGTTGCACCAGGGGAGGGTGAGGTTGGATATCGGGGGAAATTTCTTCCCCAAAAGGGTTTTCAGGCGTTGGACAAGGGCAGTGGGGGAGTCTGCATCCCCAGTGGGATTTAAAATCTGTGTGGATGTGGGACTCGGGGACGTGATCAGTGGTGGCCTTGGCAGCGGACTCGATGATTTTAGAGAGTTTTTCCAACCTAAACAGTTCCATTTTCATTTCCAACCTTTTTGATTCCACAGTTCTGTCCATCCTTGAATCCTGCAGAACCCCAGATTGTGCCAATCAGCAGGACACACCCCAGCACTCCAGAGCTCAAGGAGCTGGTGTGGTTTCCTTGGGTAATTGGAAGGAGGATCCAGAGCAGCAGCCCAAGCTCGAGCCTGAGGTTCTTCTGCAAATTAGAGCTGTAAACAGCTGCAGACCCACATTAAAGGGGAGCAGAGCCTAATTGCCCAGTGGGATCATGCATAACGCCAGCCTGAGGGTGTTCCCGTTCCCATCCTTCCTGCTTCATTCCCACACACTCAGGACAGAGCTGCTCTGAAGCTGGGAAAGATCAAAAGCGGAGCAGGGAGATGGGTACAAAGTTTTGGTCGGCTTCGGCATTTGTAGCATTTTCTTTTCCATCCTCTGAACTGTAACTGGGATTTGTTTCCAGACCAGGTGTGATCCCACCAGGTTGTTCTGCCTTTTTCCAGTGACTGCACAGTAAAGCTGGACCTGCCCAGGTGATTTAAGGTGCCTTTAATGGCTTTGAGCTGAAGGGTTGGGTGGAATATTAGACAGAAATTCTTCCCTGGGAGGGTGGGGAGGGGCTGGGATGGAATTCCGAGAACAGCTGTGGCTGCCCCTGGAAGTGTCGAAGGCCAGGCTGGACTGGGCTTGGGGCACCCTTGGACAGTGGGAGGTGTCCCTGCCCATGGCAGGGGTGGCACTGGATGGGATTTAAGGTCCCTTCCCACCCAAACCATTCCAGGATTCCATGAGGAAAATGATGTTCGGAATACCAAGGTTTCTATTTCCACGAAATCTTGGATGAGACAGGACAGATGGAGGTAAAATGACGACTCAAATATGTCAGTGTTTATTCAGAGAGCCCCGTCACAAGTGTGCACATGGAACCTCTGCCCTGACCTCCAGAGCTCCTGACCTCCCATCCTGCTAAATTAAAGGGATAATAATGAAAACCACTTCTCTCCTTGTCCCATAATGCGAGAAGTGCCTGGCAATTAAGCGGCCTTTGAGGATGACACTGCTGATTATTTCAGGACAATCGAGTCAGGGCAGAGAAATGGGGTTGGAATGGGAAGAGCAGTATCAGAGGCACAGTTAAACAATGGCTGGTTTGCCTGTCATTCCCACCAATTATTGCAGGAGGGGGAGATGGAAAACTATTTATAACCTGCCAGTCTCCAGAAACCACAATTATGATGATTTAATTAACACATGGAGAGGCTTTAGGCAATCACATCGTTCTAAATTTAAGAAGCAGCACATTTCAGGCCCAAGATGATTTAGAACATTAACAAATGGTGGTTGAACCGGGGCAGGAATTTGATGGCCTTGTTGGTTCCTTTTAAAGCATCCATCATGGCCCAAAGATGCTCCAGATGGATGTGGTGGTGAAGGATGAGAGCAGTGAGGAGTCAGCGGGGCTCTCAGAGGCCGTCACACAGAGGGAGGAGCTGGTTTTTAATGAGGACTGACTGAAAATGAGCAAAACCACACAGCTCAAGCCTCTTCATCAAAGACACCCTGGGTGTGTTGGAAAAATGGGGTTGGGATGGATGAGAGTGCAAGGCATGGAGAGTGAGCCTGACCTTCCCATGGACACCTTGGAGCCCGCACTCAGTGCCAAACAGGTCCTTCCTTGGCCCCAAAGCGAGGTCTAACCTGAAGCCTAACCTTGGGATGAACTCTTCCATCCCTGGGCTGAGAGCTGGAGCATCCAAACAGGTCCTTCCTTGGCCCCAAAGCGAGGTCTAACCTGAAGCCTAACCTTGGGATGAACTCTTCCATCCCTGGGCTGAGAGCTGGAGCATCCAAACCCAGGATATTGCCAAAGGATTCCCAAATCCTGGGCTGCCCCACTGCCGGGCCAGCTCCTCCAAGGAAATCACACTTCAGGTCTCATTTCCTCTTTCAGGCTCTGACTATTTGCTGTGTCCTATTCTCCCAGCACAAAAATGATTCCTTCGCTGTTTCCATACAGTGATTAAACCTGGGAGTTGTCAGCTGCTCCCCAAACATAAACAATTCTTACCTTTTTCACCATCTATTGTTTTTTAACTGCATTAACGCCCAAGTAACATGAAGGAAAATCCTACTTCTTCCATATTTCACCATCTATTGGTTTTTAATTGGATCAACACCCAATAACATAAAGGAAAACCCCACTTCTTCCATATTTCACCATCAATTGCTTCCTGATTGGACCAACACCCAAGTACCATAAAGGAAAATCCCACTTCTTCCATATTTCACCATCTATTGGTTTTTAACTGGATTAACACCAAGTAACATAAAGGAGAATCCCACTTCTTCCACACAAGAAGGAAAATCTTGACCAGAGTTTACATGGGGAAAAAAGAATTACAAAGAACCTCCTGCGCTATGAGTGGTTCTTTCCTTCACTGCCTATCAAAACTGGAAATGGGGGTTGCTTTTCCCACCCTGTGTGTTTATTCCAGGAGCAGTTGGAAGTGCTGGATCCAAAGCTTTGTACACCACATCATTCCTGAGCTCTGTTGCCATGAAGGATGTGCCACATCCTCTCCACATTTCACACTGAGTGACTTCACAGCCAGCTCATTTCTCTCCTGGTGCAACCCTTCCGCAGCTGAAACGCTCAGGCAGAAAATATTCAGTGGTTTTATTTGGCTGAAGGACTCACAAAACTCAGGATAAAATCAAGGATAAGGTCGGTCTTCCCCACAAACAAAATACACACCCGCACAAGGACACAACATCAGAGGTCCCCTTGCATCATGGGCTCCCTGATCGTGTTGGTTTTCCCCACAGCCTAAACGCACAAATATTATTTTTCTTTTTGTTATTGTGCATTTCAGGGGAAACTGAACAAAACTGTGATGGTGAAAGAACAGGAAAAAAAGGAACTTTCAGAGCAAAGAGACGTTGCTTAAGATCACCAAGTATGTGATGTAGGGGCTAAAATTTAAGAGAATGTTCCTCATCTCATGAGCTTTGAGAACTTAAAGTATGAATGGAAAGAAAGCCCCACAAAGGATAGAAAACAGAGAAGAGAAGCTCCAGCAACCTCACAAAGCCTTTTTGTAGGAAGTTGCCCACAGACGGAGACACAGCCCTAGACCACAGAACTTTTAGGAGACTCTGCCTTGCCAGCACTCATGAACCTCTCCTGTTCCAGTCAAATGTATCTGAAGAACCCCAAAATAAATCTAAATTGGAGCTAAGAAACAATGGGGGAGTTTTGCTCTAGCTGGAAATGCACAGAAGGTGAGAAGTCAGAGATAATAGGCATTTTCTGGCCTTCCCTTCCTTCTCCTTTTGGAGTTCCCAATCCACTGCCCATGACAACACCACGACCGATCCATCTGCCAGGAAGAGATTCCTATTTCCCTGTAAATTAAAAAGGCAAAGGCAAAGCAAATCCTCCAGGCTGAGAACCCAACGTTCCCAACAGCGTCTCACGGAATCCCTTCCCTGTGTGCTACAGCTTCAACAAAGTGGAGTTTGCAGCTTGGGACAGAGCTGACAACTCCCTGGAAAGCCCTCAGGATCGATCCACTCATATTTTTGTGGAGGTGGGAAGATCCAGAGGCGATCTGAGCTCATTTGGCTGCACAAGGGACAGAGGTGATAAAAGCTGAGCAGTGTCAGGAACATTTCCAGCCGCAGCCCGTCCGTGTTCAGGGCTGGAATTCCTGGCTGGGAATGACCAATCCCGGGGGTTGGGAGTGCTGCAAACACGGATCACACGGAGTTTCTCGTGCCACAGTGTTCACACCATGGATAACAGGATGGAGGGATGGCACACCTCTGAGGGCTGGCAGCTCCGGCTGGGAGAGGCTGAGAATTCCAGCGGTAACGGGAGCGTCTCCAGGGAAGGCTGGGACCTGAAATCCCAAGGGATCTGAAACCTGCAGGTGTCTTCTGCCAGGGGCACATGGTCCAAAGGAATGTCCAGGAGCAGAGCAAACCATGAACACAGCCCTGGTTATTCCCAGCCTGCTCCGTGCTGGATTTCAGGGAAAATTCCCAACATCCAGGCTCAGGTCAGCTCTGTTATCCAGGAGGAGAGTCTCAGGAACATTTCCACCAGCAGGACGTTTCCTAATAAAATTGTTTGCCCCCCACAGTGTGTGTTTTGTGTTTTGTGTGTGTTTAAAATGAAAACCCACAAATGAACAGATTCCTTCCCCAATTCCACGAGTGTTCTCCCTCCCTCCCGAGCTACACAATGAACTGAAACTGATCCTTTTCTCCTCCTTAAAACACTGGCAGCACATCACAGAGTGCAAGCAAAGGCAGGGGACGGGTGGAAAGCAAGAAAAAGGGAGATGGAGAGGGAAAAGGGCATCTGCCACAGTTCTGGGAGTGCAGGAATCCGTCACGAGGAATATAATGGGAATAACAAGTGTCCTCCTCTCGTACAAAGCTCTTCAGTGCAGCAGCCTCTCTGCTTGAGAACCCTCACTGGGCACAACTCAAACCACGAGGTTTCTGGGAAGTGGCAACATTTGGGGAAACAGGAAAAAAGGTGAAGAGGAAGCAGAGGGAGGATGATCCCAGCTGGACGTTGTGCCTAAGGCTGGGAATCCACAGTGCAATTATAGAGCTCTGTTAATGAGCTGCCAGCCTCAGGATGAAACCTAACAGAGCAAATGCAATGCCTGGGATCTGCTCAGGGAAGTTCCCGAGCTCAGGACACCTTGGGAGAAGTAGATTCAGCTCCTTGCTTTGCCTCTGAGCTCTGCATCATCCCAGAGCAATCCACTTCCAAGGTCTCAGCAGCACCTGTATCCCAAGCCCGAATTCCTGATGAGCTCCTCTCTCAGCCAGGCACCAGAGGAAGCACCGAGTAAGAGTTTCAGAAGTGTTCCACATCCTCCTGCATTTCCTTTCCAAATTTGCAGCCCTCAATTGCTGCAGGAGGCACAGCTGGCTCAGCTCCGCCGGAAACACGGCCAGTCAATTTTGGGAACATCTTTGGGAAATCTCACACTTTGCAAGTGCTGAGCCCAGGGAAAAAAATTTGCCCCTGTGCATTTCTTGCTGCATCACTGGTGCTTCTCCAGCACAGCTCCCCTTGGGCTGGGGTTATATTTGCAATACCAAATTGCCAAATGAGGGCTGGTGTGGTAAAAGCTGCCCCTGGATCCCTGGAATGTCCAAGGCTGGGTTGGACATTGGGGCTTGGAGCTACCCAGGACTGTGGAAGGTGTCCCCGCCCATGGGGGGATCTTAAAGGTTCCTCCCATCCAAACCATTTCATGATTCAATGATTTCCAAACTGTGCCTTCTCTGAGCCCCTTCTGAGCTGTTCCTCCCATGGGCACAGCTCTGAGGAGCAGCTCTGTCACCTTCCCCTTTCCTCACTCTCCCCGTCCAAACCCAGAGCTTGGGACCCTCTCCTTGGGCTGATTCTCCCTCGGTTTACAGTCCAACATGAATTTAAGTCCCACAGTCACAGAGGGGTGGAGGAAGAGAGGAGAGAAGGAGCCACAGCACACAAGGAAGCAGAAAAGTTCAATTAACAGTGCTCATCTTCCTGTGTTCCAGAACAGTCACCAGAAAGAAACCCATGGTGCTTTGGCCCTGCACTGAGCACAGAGGGGCAGTGAGGAGTTTCTGCTCCCCATTCCCCCCACTCCTCACCCCCCGTGTCCTTCTCTTTGCAATATCCCACCTGTGGGATCACTTCCTTCCCATTCCCCCGAGCTCTGACGAACTCACACCTCAACCATGAACCCACACCTCGGCCATGAACCCACACCTCAGCCATGAACCCACACCTCAGCCATGAACCCACACCTCAGCCATGAACCCACACCTC
>VWZT01002634.1:0-41190 GCA_013397055.1 Pachycephala philippinensis | reverse complement strand
ATAAAAAAAAAAATAAAATAAAATAAAATATTTCTGTGTTGTTGGAATTAGGGATCTGCAGTGATTGGGATGATGCACAGAGGGGGTTTGGGTTTGGGATTGTTTCTTCTGCTCAGTGGAGAAAGTGATGAGGAAAGACACGAGGGGAAGAGAGGAAGAGCAGCAGGGAGCGAGCTGAGGGAGGGAAGAGCGGCGCTGTCAGGGAAGAACGGTCCTGAAATATTGAATCCAGGAGATGTAGCAGCACTGATAAAATACTGCTTTTGTCAACTTAGCTCACGTCATCTGAGCAACTCGGGGAGCGGCGCCAGCTCGGGAAGTTTTGCTGGCATATGCTGCGGTTCTGCAGGGAGGAGCTGCCAGCACGGCTCTGCAGGAGGAATCAGAAACGCAAAGACGGGGCTCTGCCACCCTTCAGCCCTGCCGGGAGAGCTCACACATGTTCTCCCTGCTCCTTTCCCCATCACCTCCGAGCACGGGCCTGGAGCTAGGGAAGAGGGCGAGGAAAAGCTGAAGGAAGTTCGGTGTTTCCATCCCATTTCCGGGTGCAAATGGGATTTGGCAGCGGTGCTCAGGGATTACAGAGCGGTGAGAGGATCTCAGGCACCTCCCAGTCTCCAGCAGTAACTGAGCATCACTAAAACTGTTTCCAGGTGAGTAACTTGGTGAGGAAATCCGGTTCCTTCCAACACCCTCGTCCTCAGAGCAAGGCAGGGGCTCGCGGGACAGTCCCCTCATTAATAACATCCCAAGTTATTGCCTCTTCCCACCCACCAAGTCTGTTGGAATAGTTGTATTTTTAAGTTTATTTAATAATACATAACCCTCAAAACCAAGATAGGATGATTGCTACATTCCCCTCATTAATAACATCCCAAGTTATTGCCTCTTCCCATCCCACAAGTCTATTGGAATAATTATATTTTTAGATATATCTAGCGATACATAACCCTCAAAACCAAGAGAGGATGATTGCTACATTCTTATCTATTTTGTTTTCCCAGAAACCATACAAATCTCTGGATCAGCTGAGGGAATTCCAGCAGCTGGAGGAGCTGGATGTGGTGCTGAGTGCCAGAGGTGCTGCACGTGGAACAAACCCCGTTCGATTTTCAGCGCGGGGCACAGGGAGCAGACGAGCAGAGCTCTTTGCTTATGAACTAATCCTGTTGCTGGTAATAGGATTAGCAGCAAGAACAGATGGAAAGTAATTCCTGCTCCTTTCTCCCAGCCACGGGCTGTGCAGAGCTGCTCCCGGGCAGTGCCCCAGCAGTAAATGATGTCTGCAGTTACCTGCAGCACAAAGGAGCTCTGGGTTTCTCGGTGCCCCCCTTGCTCTCAGCACATTTCCAGCAGACAGGAACAGGACAGCGTGGGACAGAGCAGCTGCACTCATTGTCACACCACAATGGCACAAGCACGAGGCTCAAGTGTTCCGTAAGAAACGCTGCTTTTTTTGAGGAAGGAAGCACTTTGTTCAGGTATTTTTGGCCTGGAGATAATGACAGCTTTGCTGGTGGCTGTCTGCAGGCTGCCTGAACCTGCACTCAGGCACATTTCCATTCGGCCATTAGGCTGTCTAACAAACAATGACCATTCAAGTAGTAAAACAATTAGCTATACAAGCAAAAGTAGAGTTGTTATATATTATCCACAAGTTCTTCCTTGTACACATTTAATGTCCCAAAACAAGAACATCCTCTCCTTGTGTCCGGAACATCTTCTCTTATTGATAACCTTCTTGGCTTCACTGAAGGTGCAAAATTTCACAGTAAAAAGCCTCACAGGTAAATTCTGACTGTCTTTAGGTCTGACTCTGTGAGGCTGTCAGTCCAGCTGTCAGCCTCATCATTTACCTACACCACCTCTGGCACCCAGGGCTGCAGTCTGCTCCCTAAAACCCACCTGGCCCAGGAGGATGTGTCCGCCAGATTTCCCTAATGCATTTCCAGGGAGCTGCAGTCACAAAGGACAGAAATCACAAGTCTCAGAGATCTGATTTTGCCTCCTGCACATCCACACGAGCGGAGACCTGCCCAGCTACAAACCCCCACTCCTCTGCCATTGATTTAATCACATTTAATTATTGACACCCAGCCTGTGCTGTGTGACGGGGCTTTAATCAGGAAGTGTGGCAGGACCACAGCAGGAGCTGACTCCAGAGCAGCTGCAGAGGCACCTGTGGCTGTTGCATCCAGGACGGAGTGTAATAAAGACTCAGAGACAAGAATGTGGACAGTAGAATAGAATTATTTAATTAACAAAGGACAGGTTTTTATGTGTTTGGTTCTTTTAGTGTTTACCTGAATGGCAAGAGGCTATTGGACCTCTAGCTAACTACCTACCAGAGTGACTGGTCAATTCTCACATCATCCATTTCCCTAGTCGATATCATAACACTTTTAATTATATTTTGCAGGTGCAAGATAGCAGACTCGGTTTACAGAAACCTTATCATTGTTTTGCATAGTTTTGCATGAGAGAGACAGAGCTCTCACGAGCTGCTGCTGAGAGCTGAAAACTTCTCTGCTAAAGCTTTTCAGCATCCATAGCACCGAGAACTTCGCAGCGACTTTTGTGGCATCAGCAATCCCGGCACCGCTGGCACCCAGCACAGGGAGAGGGAGGTGTCCCTGAGCCCAGGCAGCAGCGCTGAGCCCCACAAGGGTCCCACTGCAGTGTTCACACGTGGGCAGTAACTCCACACTCAGGCTGGAGGTGCAAAGTCGTTTATTGTGCAGCCCGAATTCCCTAAATACCCACACACAACAGGATAGAACATCATGGAAACAGGAAAGATGTTCAGCACAGTGTCCCCCAGCACCTGGGGCAGTGCACAGACATTGCCTATTATGGTAACAGGTAAACAATCCCCTAGAAGGTCACAAACCACAATCATCCCCTCTCACAGCTCCAGCCTTGCCCACAAACCACGATCCTCTCTCCGCCCATCCCCAGTGACCTGGATCCAGTCCCAGGGTCACCTCTGGGCCCAGGAAAGAGGCTCTCTCTCTGGCCTTTAGGGCTTATCTCTCTACCACCACACAGTGTAACCCAACATCTCACCACAAAAGTCAGGCTCCACCTCTCCTCTTCCACACCAGAACAAGAGCACAGGGGCCAAATTCCCTGTTTGAGGAGTTTGGGATGGCTTCAGTCCCTACACCAGCTCTACACTGTCATTATCAAAGCCAATCTACCACTCAGACACATTCCCAAGCATCCAGGTGATGTTGGAATTGCCTTCACGTGGAGGAAATGAGAAGCAAAGCCCAGCAGTGCCAGGCTGGTGGTGCTGCAGCAGCGTCCTGGCTGCTTTAGATCCTGGAGTTCCGGCTGGAAAACCCCAGTTAGAAATTCAGGAGAAATCAAAGCTGAACTTCACGTGCCACTAAAACCACTGAAAGGAAGGAGCACAGAGCTGGAAGAGGAATTTCCTTTGGACAATCCATATTCTGATAAAAAATATCCTTCCAGTTTCGCCATCAGCCAGGAGGAGGGTGCAGAAAGAAGCATTAATTTTGGTTCTTTCTTTAATTGGATCTCCCATTAACACCACAACGCTGGAGGAGGGTGAGGCTGCCAGACACGCTGTCAATAAGTAGAAATTGGGGTCAAGTTATCTTGCAGGGAATTTGAGTTTTCGTAGACAAATCCTGTAAATTGGAATCACAAACTCGAGTTATTATCCCCATTTTCGCTACAGAAGTAATAAACAGTATTTGGTGTTTTCAGCGTGCTCCTCAGCGAGCGAGCTCTGTCATACATTCAATGAATTTTAATTAATTAAGCCTTCCATGGGCAGAGTATTACACACATTTCGTTACTTAAATCAGATTGACCATTGCTAATTACATTAAAGAACCTCCCAGAGAACCTCTCTGAAATCCAAGGCCGGGGTGCTCAGGACTGTGCACAGGGCAATAATTGACAGACCTCGAAGAACCTGGAATTTAGATGCAAATAAAGAGAAAGAAAAGAGAAAAAAACCCCAATATTGCCCTTTTCTAGAGATGGAGAACTGATGTTATAAAATCATGGAATCAGTGAGGTTGGAAGAAAGCATCGAAGAGCATCGAGTCCAACCTTTGACCAGACCCCACCTAAACCAAACCAGCATCACCAACTGCCACACCCACTCCTTTTTGAACATCTCCAGGATCTGGGACTCCATCTCTGCCCTGGGAAGCCCCTTCCGATATTTAACCACCCTTCCAGTGAAGAAATTTTCCCTAAAATTCACTTGGTACAACTTGAGGCCATTTCCCCTTGTCCTAGAGGGGAAAAGATGCCAAGATTCTGGAAAAAAACCATAAATTTTGATGCGAAGAGCAGAAATGTGAGTTTCCAGCTCAGCATTTAGGATTGTAACAACTCAGAATTCCAAATGTGCTGAGCAAACACCAAATTCCATCAACACCAAGGGCTTGTCAGTCCTGGAAAACGAGGCCACGTGTTCCAGGCTTCCTGTGGAAGCTCCCATTTTTCCCATTTTTATTTGGGTTTTGCTCACCCAAACACCAGCTCAGGATCCAGGCACTGCCTGTGGGGAAGGTTTGGGGGGACAGCACTGATTCCCTACCTCTCCTGCCTCACTCAGCCTCCAAAAATGGATTTAATGCCTCTTATTTCAGGTTTTCCAGCACTCTGGAGCTGTTCAGAGGGAGCCAGAAAGGGCTGACCCACTTCAAATTCACCCACAACCCAAAACGAGGAACACACAACACAGAGTGGAGAATTTTCATTTCCAAACCACTGGAACACACAACACAGAATGGAGAATTTCCATTTCCAAACCACTGGCACAGCCTGGTCATTCCCCTCCTGTGGAGCCCTCTTTTAAAATTCCAATCATTTTGTTTAAAAGCACGAGCTTCGTGGGGAGTTGGCTTCTTCTGCGTTGGGATTCTTTGATTCAGAGCTGTGTTTTATTCTCTGGAGGGATGCCACACGTGTTCATTTTTCAGTCATTAATTTCTGCTAACAGTTCAATCTCTGCAAGATCAAAGGTAGTTTTGCTATTTAGGTCAGCCATATTTTTCCCCAAATGAACCAAATGAAAGTTTATGCACAGTGCTATTTAAAAATAATAATTTCAAAAAAATATATAAATTAAGTGTTTTGAGACGTTTGCATGCTCTGTAAGGGAAAAAAATGAGTAAAAATGTCGTTTATTATAAAACATGTTGGACTAAGAAAAATTCCAAGAAGGCACAACCCAAAAGCAAAGTAGAGGGGGAATGGCAGAGGTCAGGGATAGATGGGACACTGGGGAGGAATGAGGGTGGGGAGGGGCTGGGATGGAATTCCCAGAGGAGCTGTGGCTGCCCCTGGATCCCTGGAAGTGCCCAAGGCCAGGTTGGAGCACCCTGGGACAGTGGGAGGTGTCCCTGCCATGGCAGGGGTGGCACTGGGTGGGATTTGGGGTCCGTTCCCACCCAAACCATTCCAGAATTCCATGATTCCATGGATATCTTTCTACTTCCCTTCTACCCACCCGGAGCACCCCTTCAGCTCCCTCTTTTTGCCTACAAAATCCCCAAACCCAGCTTCCACCAGACTCATTTTCTGGGTTTTCCAATTTTAAGGCCGGTCCTTGTCAATACGCAGCAAACTCGACTTTTAACCACAGCCTTTCTTTAATATTTTACAAGCAGCAGATTTACAAATTATTCCCATAAAAGTTCCGCTGGATGGGCTTTCTGATGCCGTAATGTTGTCAATTTATCATCTTGTAAAATTAATTAAAGGGAGCTCAATGCTATGGACTTTTTAAGGGAAAAGAACCCAAACCAGGCATGCGTTTTCCCAGGGATTTTACATTCTGTGAATACATCTCAAAAAATCCCACCACCCTCTTCCCCGTGGGACTACCCGTTTTGCCCAGTGCCGATCCGTTACTGGGAGCACTGGGTGACTCTGCCTGGAGCCTCCTCATCTCCTTCCCTTCCAGAGGATCTGGAGCAGTTAAAAGAGAAGAAGAAAAGCCCTGCCGAGCCCGGGCTGTGGCAGCTCTCAGCTCAGCTGGGGGCTGCTGCAGCTTTAAGGGGTTTGGCACAGAGGCAGCGCTGAGGCTGCTGAGCCAAATCTCACACAAGCTCCTTTTATTCCGTGTGAGGGGGGAAGGAGAGCAACTGTGGCAGAAACAACGTGTGACATGAACACAAAACAAATGCCTGAATTTCAACTAAATTCCCCAAATTCACGGAACTTCAGCGCAGAATGTAGAGAGAGAGGGGAGAGCGAGGCACAAGAAGGGTTTGTGTGGCCCGCAGGCAGAAGAAAGGAGCTGATAGAGCAGCTCCAGTGCTTGCAGCAGGAATTTTGGTGGGGAATCCAGTCCAGAGTTCACTTCCCTAAATGTGTGTCCAGAGTAAATCCACTGCCAGGGGAATTGAGAGTGCCCAACCAGCAGCAGACCAAAGGAACAAACGGGCCAGGCTGCGTTAGTGAGCGGCACAGACACTGGAGATGGGAACAAACCAGGCAAATCCCTGTTTTAACCCCCAAAAAAGGGCTGAAGATGATCTAATTCTGCCAGTCTTACCAGCATTTACGAGTTTAATCTGTTTAAAAGTTCCAGCTGGGTTACTTTGGATCCCTCTGGCACTGTGCAGGGGTGTAAAACACCACTTACAGATAAGCATTGCTAAAAGCCTTATCAATTATAGATGGGATCAAAGGAATATAAAGCATTCCATGGCCCCACTGCCTTTCCTCGGCCTGTTTTACCCACGTGGGATGGATTTGGCTGTGACCAGGTCACATCAGCCTCACCATGGATTTGTTTAGGATGGAAAAGACCTCCAAAACCAGCGAGTTTTTTCACAAACATGGTAAAAATTCTGGCGAGGCACAACATGAGAAAAACTCATCTCACAGCCCAAAACCTCGTGGATGCTGTGTTCTGAAAATCACCCAAACACAGGGCTTGGGTCAACCTGAAGTGGAGCAGAAGATGCTTCCCTGACCCCATCTGGACTTTAAAACACTTCATATAATACATTTTATCAAACACAAAAGGATTCAGAAGTGACACTGTTTCAATGGCAGAGCAGCCTTTTCTCTTGCTTATCTTTCTCAACCCCAGATTTTAAGATAAAACCTCTCAGGGTGTCCAGAACAGCTGGAAAAGGTATTGACATCATGTCAGAGAAATGAAAAGTACATTTCTGTAATCTCTGAAGCCGCTGATCATTACAGACTTGTCATCTTATTACAAACCCAAATCAATGCTGGGGGGGGGTTTGCTTTTACAGCACAATCTGTGCTGAAGAATTCCACTGATTGCTTTGTCAATGCCTGGAAATCCTGACATGGAACCAGACAGGGATTTTCGTGGAAATCAACTCCCCCTTTCCCCTCCAAAACTCTGCAGTGTCCTGCAGCCTGTGAGCTGCTGCTCTCTCATGCTGAGACAGACAGAACAAAGCCTCTCCAGGCTGCTCTCCAAGGACACCCAGCCCGGCCTGGGCCCAAAATGTGTAACCCAGCATCTTGAGAAGGGGGGCAAGCTGAGGGCAAATTCCATCATTAGCTCAAGTTGAATTGGTGAAATGATGCTGAGATGCAAATGGCCCAAAGCTATAAAAGTGTGAAGAACTCGTGACTCGGGGTCCATCTTGGGTGCAGCCTTTGGCCTGCCCAGGGTGTGCCTCTGAAGGCCTTTCCAATAAATATCCCCCTTTATTCCCTTCCTCCTGCCCAGTCTCTGTTTCTAGGTTGGCCGCTTTAGGCACCAAGGGAAAAAAAATATTTAGCAAAAATCACCTGTTTGTGTTCTCCAGGTCAGATCCTGCACTTAAAAAGGACAGCGAAGAGGAAAAACCTCCAGTTCCCCACCCTGATGCTGGGCAGGAGCCCCAGTGACCTTCTGCAGTAATTCCCATCCGAGCAGAATCCTTCTGCAGGCACGAGATCCCCGGGGTTGACATAAACACAGCAGTCAGAAAGGATCATAATTACTGCTGGCTTTTAATGATTTTAATGAGCCGGGAGAACGAAAGGCAGGTTAAGGGCTCGTCTGTACCTGACAGATCTCATCAGAGGCTCGGGGCCTCTCCGTGCTGAAAGGTCTCGTTTGACACATTTTGTCTGCGGGTCAGAACGCCGCCCTTCGATCTTTTCCAGCTGCAATCACGTCACATTTGCAGGATCTCTGCTCTCCGTAACCAAGGGAGGTTTTAGGAGGCAAACACTGCCTGATAAATGAGCTTTAAACCAGGCGTTATCCCTGTAGCATCACTGAGTTTTTTGGGTGATGCTTGCACTGTACTGCTGGGGATGGGGAGGGTCCACAATAAAATAAATCCTTAAATAAAAATAATGGTCTTTCCACAATGAAACCTTGCCCCTTTGTTGTGTTGATAAAGCAGGCCAGTACAGAGTGATGCAGAAAATATCTTTAATTATTAAAAAACATCCCAAGATGAACCACATCGAAAACCCCAAACCAACCTCTCCCTCCCTGAAAAATCAACTCCCAACTCGTTTCTAGCAATATCACAGAAATCAGATCTCATGGAATGGTTTGGGTGGGAAGGGACCTTCAAGTTCATGTAATTCCACCCCCCTGCCATGGGCAGGGACACCTCCCACCATCCCAGGGTGCTCCAAACCCCATCCAACCCGGCCTTGGACACTTCCAGGGATCCAGGGACAGCCACAGCCTCTCTGGGCAGCTGAAAAATGGCCCCATGAAAGGCCCATCCATGAGGAATTCTGGCCAGGGAGCAGAGCAGCAGCTTCTGAAGGGGGTGTTCACAATGTGAAAGGGCAGGAGTGACCCAAGGGCTGGCCCCACGTGCCCCCAACATGGGAATTGGGGGCCCAGGAATGCATTCCAGGACTTTGGTAAATCACTTCCCTTCTCTGTTCCACGATCTCCTTTTCTCCTTCAGCCATTCCAAGTGCAGAAAGTTTGCTGGCAAAGCCATTTTTTAATATTGACTGAGCCCCAGCTTTAGCAGGAGAGAACACAATGGATTCCAGGAATGGGAAAACGGATTGACCAAGGCAACACGCCCCAGCTTTAGCAGGAGAGAACACGATGAATTCCAGGAATGGGAACTCGGATGCTCCGAGGAGATGCCACCACCAGCAGAAGGTTTTGTTGGAGACGCTCTCTCAGACCTACCAGCAGCTCCTTTTCCTTCCAGGAACACTGCCACAGTCCAGGCAGGATTTTTTTTATCGTTTCTCAATTCCTGCTCACTAAACATTGGAATGGCAGGAGAATTCCGTGAGGGAAATCAGCAGCCAAATGAAGATAATGGCAGGGAATGAGCACCATGAAAGGGGATTAGCTGTGCCGAGTTAATGGGATCACCCAGCACCTCCTCCAGGGAAAGTGGGCAAACCCCTTCCCTTCCTCCCCTCCCAAGGCAGCTCCATCCAGCCGTACCCTTGGCATCTCCTCAGAACGAATGTGCCCATTTGAGGCTTCTAGGAAATAATGACTTGCACTAATTACTCTAATGAGGATTCTACTTTGACTTCCCCCTTGCTGGATTTCTTTTCTCTTCCACATAAAGCCACGCTGTTGGAAGAGCTGAGTTTAATGAGTTTCGTGGTGTCAGTCCAGTTTCTCTTGGAGCAACCTCCATAACCACCAACCCAATCACACTAATTAGGCCCCTCGTCGCCACAGTCTGCAGTAAAGCCAAGGACAGGAGGGATATTAACCCACCTCCTTCATCAGAGCAGTCTCTGAGAGATCCCCACGGATTTAAACAGAATTACACTTGCAGAGGGCCAGGGAGAAAAAATGCACTGAGAGTCCTCACCCCAGGTTGAGGACAAATCAAATATTCTGAGGTTTGATGCATCCCTGCCCAATGCAATTACAGCTCTGGTGAAGGTCGTTACATTGATCTGAGAACAAGGGGAGGTGTTCCTGCCCTGCTCAGACAAAACTTTGATGGAAAATCTCCCAAGCAATGTGGGAGGGGACCTGAGCAGCCTCCAGAAAGGACTTTTTTTTTTAAATCAGAGAAGAGAAAGTTTCTGCTGTCTCCAAGAGTGAATTTTCAGCAGAGGGATGGGGCAGGAGAGGGATAAATCAGAACAGGAGTCTGGGGCTGTTGAAGACATTCCCACTTGTCCTCACTTGCTTCCTCACGCTGGTCCCAGGTGGGGAATGCTCAGGAAGGGAAGGAGAGAACACAGAGCCTGATTAATGTCCTAATTATCTGCGAGGATCTTGGGGGGGACATCAAGATTTGACCTTACCTCGTTTCAGCCACCCACAAATAAACGCCGTGGACAGAAAAGTGAGGACAGCTCCAAGTTCAAACATCACTCCTGTAAATTATTCCAGGCTGGGCTGCCAAACCCGAAATAAAGCCCTGAGATCAGCAGCCCCTTCTGGAAGTGTCATCTCCCACTCCTCAGCTGCACTGAGCATGGCAGGGGACCCGAAATCAATAGGACAATGCCAGAGAGTCTTTGCACAACTTGTGACATCCTCTCTGTCCGAGCATTCCAAAAGAAATCCTGGGAGTTGCCTGACAGCTCTGTAATTTCTGCTGTGGTGTTTTTTTTTTTTTTTTTTACAATAACATTCAGGAAAATGAAACAGGAGGATAATATTGTGATTTAAATCCTGTTTTAAGGAATACTGCCTCTTAGGAGGTCATAAAATTTGGAAAACATACAAGAGGAGAGGTACACAAGGAACTGGAGGGATCTTGGAGGATGAACTGACAGCAGACACGTGCATTTGCATTAATTAACAGTCAGCTGGTGATTGTCTTGTGTCTGTTTTTTAAACACCTCGGCAAACAGACGGACGTGACAGACCCAAGCAGCAGCACAGCCACGTCCTGCCCTTGTTCCTCGTGTTCTCCTCAGGTGCTCAGAAGCACTGAGCAAAGAGCACATCCCTGCTGCAAACACCCCACAACCCAGCAGGAGCTCCTCAGGGACACCCTGGAGCTGCTTCACTCCTGGAATGCAGAGTGGGAGTGAATTGAGTGCAGCAGAACTCAGGCCAAGGGGTGGAAAACCTCCATTGATGTCGCTCTGATACAAATCCTCCTGAATCAATAAGGATTTTGCAACAAGAAAAGGATAATCACCTTTCCACCATGAAACCTCGCCCTCGTTGATGTATTGATAAAGCAGGGCAATAGAGTGATGCAACAAATATCTCTTATTATTAAAAACACCCCAAGATGAGCCACACCCAAAACCCCAAACCAACACCTCCCTCCCTGAAAACTCAGCTCCCAACTCGTTTCTAACAATATCATAGAAATCAGATCTCATGGAATGGTTTGGGTGGGAAGAAAAGGAAGGCAAAGCAGGGAAAGCCAGGAGAGCAGAGCGGGGAGCGGTGATCCAACAGCAGAGCTTGGTTATGGGTATGAAAACAGGCCTCAGGCTGGGAATTTCCTTAGCTCTTGCAGCACTTTGTGAAGATTCTCTTTCTCATGTGAAGAATTTAAAACAATGTTATAGTTTTGTAAATCTCTGCACCTGCACCTACTTCTCAAGGACTGTTGTGGCTTCAACCAGAAAAACATCCAGAAACGGATGTCTCAGAACTGGAGCAATCACCCCAAGGGGTGGGTGTCCCAGTGACCAATCATTTTATGCCATTCAACACACTTTCACGTATTAACATCTAAAAGTTGTTCAATCTTTCATTAAACTCTCTTACTTTGGACAAATTCGTGGTAGCGTGGACTCTGTCAACTTTACCTCCTTGGCAGCAACAGCGACACTTGGTCAGGGTTTGAATCAACAGGAAAACACCCTGCTCAAGGCTATTTGCATTTTTAGTCAGATATGTTTTGAATCGTCCTTTGAAGAAGCAGATCAAACTCAGGACGTCTCTGTCTATCAAGGAACTGTGGGGAAAAAAAACCTTGGAATGTGAACACCCACCTTGTTCTATGCCGTTTCAAATCTACCAGTTCTTAATCTCCTTTCAGAAGATTTAGCTGGATTTAGATGGCAGAAGGGAGAGAAGGGTGCAACGGGCACGGGAGGAGTGGAAAGAAAGGGAAATCTTTAAATTGCCGTCGATGATCAGAGGAAGGGCAGCAAAGGCTGCTGCCCTCGGGGCAGGATTTGTTACAAATCCGTGTTGGGAGCATCCTCTGGGGCTCGGCAGGGAGAGACGGAGCCTTTCACCCTTCGGGGGAGCGGTTCAAATCCAGGGCATGGGTGGCTTTAAGCAATCACAGGCTGCACACAGATTTTCCCTCCTAATCTCAGAGCACCGAGGGATCTGCTCCTCGCTGCGCTGCTCGGGGAGCTCCCCCTCCTGTCCTGCTGCTGGCCACATCCCTCGGATATTTGCAGGATATTCCCTCTGCTCCCTAGGAAGGAACCTGGGAGCTCAGGCCTTGTACTGAACCACTGTTGAATAATTTTTGTGGTATTTCCATCGGTTTAAAAAAAAAAAAATCCAGTTACTCTGGAATCTGCCATACAATGCCAAACCAAGAGCAAAATAAAACTCGCTCACTCCAGTGGATGGATTTTTCCAGCAGTTCCATGAATGGCTATGAAAGTTTTTTATGTGAAATTGGTTCAGTTCTGCTCCTTCTCCCCCCTCATGCTGCTTTACAGGAAATTCTGATTATTCAGTATCATTTGGGAGAGGAACTGTTTCAAAATACCAGTTTCCAGTGGGACAGATCTGGATTCAGTGGGGAGACAGAGATAAATTAGGGAGTGGGTTCACAGAGGAAGAAAGAAGAAAAATCTTAGAGACTTTTATCCTACCCACGTTGCAATGCAAGTATTTGCTGCCACGATGAGATCCTTAAAAGGCTCCTCTCACACGCAGAAATCCCAGAACCCTCCCAGCCCCCAGCTTGTCGCTGTTGCTGCCAAGGAGGTAAGGTTGACAGAGTCCAGGCTACCACGATTTTGTCTGAAGTAAGAGAGTTTAATGTAAGATTGAACAACTTTTATATGTTAATACACGAAAGTGTGTTGAATGGCATAAAATGATTGGTCCCTCGGACACCCACCCCTTGGGGTGATTGCTCCAGCTCTGAGACATCCGTTTCTGGATGTTTTTCTGGTTGAAGCCACAACAGTCCTTGAGAAGTAGGTGCAGGTGCAGAGATTTACAAAACTATAACATTGTTTTAAATTCTTCACATGAGAAAGAGAATCTTCACAAAGTGCTGCAAAGGCTAAAGAAATTCCCAGCCTAAGCCTTTCTTCACACCCATACCAGCTAGCCATGTCTCCTTTCTCCTTTAGCAGGAACTCTTCCTCTGTTTCCATCCTTCAGGTTAAGAAAGGTTTCCCTAAACCCTTGGAGCTGAACTGTCCTTCAGTCGTCCAGAGGAAAACAAACCTAAAACCACAAACGTACAAAAACAGTGTACAAGAAATTGCAGGGGATTCTTCTTAATGAGGGGCACAAATTCCCAACCCTGACTGAGTTCAGGAGCGAGGCCGTGGGGTCTGTGAGCAGGAGCACATCCCATTCCTGGAGAAATCCAAGCCCTCTGTCTGCCAGCTGCAGGTGAATGCCCTCATTGCTCTTTTTTAGCTGTTTCTATGCTGGAAGAATTCCTTGCAGGAATGCAATTATTCAGCAAAACAAGTTTTCCCTGGTTTTCTTTGCGCCCTTTCCCTGCTCTCCTTTGCTCCTGTGGGTTCTGTCGGCAGCAGAAGCATTTCCAGCACCATTTTCCCAGCTTGTGTTACACTTTATAAAAGGAGGAATTACCAAACATCCTCAAGAACAGCCCCCAGGGAATGTTCTCTGCACGCTCTCATTAGAGCTCCAACTTTTTATTTTCATTGTGGTCGGAAGTATTTTTTCAGTTAAAAACCACCTGTCCAATGGATCAAACAGGGCTTGGAACCATCCAGAGCTTCCCATTTTTCACGGGCACAAAGAGAAAGACAAAGGAGGGAAGGGAGATGGGACAAAGAAAGGAGAAAACACACAGAGAAAGCAGGATTAACAAATTTAATCAAGCCAAAGGCCCAGAAGAAGCCAGAAGATCAGATTTATTCACACAAAACCAGGATCTTCATCCCTTCAGCCACGGATCAGGGCCACAGGTGGGACATGAATGGCAGTGGCATAATAAAGAGTATTTTGCTGCTGTGTGTTTTTAAGACACCCCACCTGCACGGCTGAAATTTCCAAGCAGGAACTTCATTAAGTGCAGCTATTTCCCTGGCAGCTCTGGCAGACAACAAGCACAGCACACTTTTATCCTGTTTTCAGGCACTGAGCTCCTGTGGGGAACAACACGAGGAGCTTCAGGGGATTTAGGCTGGCCCAGGGCAGGGGTGGACAGGTGGGAAATTCACATCCAGACTTTTTCATAAGCATAAAAATGCAGCAGCTGCAGCCTGGGACTGTGCTCTGATCACCAGGATCTCCATTATCTGAGGGATCACTTTCTTATCTCAGTTGTCCCTGTGCTGTTTTTCATGGGCAGAGCGATGCTCTGAGAATTCATGACACATATTTTGACCACAGGGACTTGCTTGCTTCCCACAGGGCAGATCAGGGAGGTTCTGTCTCCAAAAAAACCTAAACTGGAATGATGCCTTACGTTTTGGCTTTTATATGTTTCAAGTTGTGCATTCCCAGTGTGTGACTCTGCAGTGTCCTGCAGCCTGGGAGCTGCTGCTCTCTCATGCTGAGACAGACAGAACAAAGCCTCTCCAGGCTGCTCTCCAAGGACACCCAGCCCGGCCTAGGCCCAAAATGTGTAACCCAGCATCTTGAGAAGGGGGGCAAGCTGAGGGCAAATCCCATCATTAGCTAAAGTTGAATTGGTGAAATGATGCTGAGATGCAAATGGCCCAAAGCTATAAAAGTGTGAAGAACTCGTGACTCGGGGTCCATCTTGGGTGCAGCCTTTGGCCTGCCCAGGGTGTGCCTCTGAAGGCCTTTCCAATAAATATCCACCTTTATTCCCTTCCTCCTGCCCAGTCTCTGTTTCTAGGTTGGTCTTTAGGCATCAGGACCATGCTCTGACCCTGCAGTGTCAGTGTGGTGCAGGAGGAACCTGCCCGAGCATGAGGGGCTGGAAAGAGACACAGGGACGCTCCTGACCACAGAAATAACAATAAGAAATCAGTCCCCAGTGTAACCCTGGGTAATGGCACAATTTCACAATTCACAGTTTCACATGGCCAGATCTGAGGACTGAATTCCTGGACACCCAAAATTCTCAGCCTGAGGTTACACAGGAGGGTTGCAGGGTTCCTGTGGGGTAATCCACACCTCACACCTGCTCCCTACCCATCCAACTATTTTCTCCTGCAAGAACTCCTACTGGCTTCTGAAACCCCAGCTACCCAGATTTTGTTCCTTTTTTTGGAGGCCCTGCATTAATTCCCATGCGATTTGCATTATTTCCTAGGACAGAGAGAATTCCTAATGATAGGCAAGGTTTGTCGAAGGCAGCAGCTCATTTAGGCCTGGCTCCCCTTTACAAACCAAGGCTCTTCATCTGTCCTTTTAAGTTATCCTCAAAAGGCTTTATTTCAACAGCGCAGATGAAGACAGAGTCTCTTTAAGTAACTGCTTTATCCTCTTTGGGAGGCAATTAAAGAGTGCAAGAAATTACCACCTTCTGTTTCTATTCTTGTCAGGCCTGGATAATTGGTTTGTTTTAAGGGAGGGAAAACCAGTCAGACATTGCCAAGCTCAACATTTCGAGCTGCTCGGAGATGAGCAGGGCAACAGCAGCTCTGCCACAGCAAAGGGCACTCGGGAGAGGTGCCCTGAATTTCCCTGCAGGCAGGTGAACTCTGTCAGCTCTGGGATCAGCTGGATCTCCAGGTGTGGAGGTTTGGGCTAAATTTGGAGGAAAATATTTTCTGATATACGGCAAGTTACAGCTGCCCTTCTCTTACCAGGTTCAGGAAAGAAAAAAAATTTTCTTCAGAGGAAAGTGAAAGAGAAAAAACTATTTATTTAACAAATACACAGAAAAAGAATAATAATGCTAAATACAAAAATCTCTTGCTGTGGAGAGAAAACTTGGAAGATTTTAGAGTTCTTTTGTGGATGTGGTTTTTTTCTTCTTCTTTGGAGCTGGGTTGGTGTGTGGAGCCGCCCTCCGGACCGGGGTACGGTCTCCCGGGGAGGTTCTGATGTTCTGATGTTCTGAACAAGTCCAGAAGAGAAGAAGAAGAAACCAAAGTCCCAGGAAAACAAAGTTTAACTCTCCGTCTCTCTCCGAAGAAGCAGAGCTGAAAAAGCCAGAAGGGTGCTTCCTCTGCTCCGCTCCCCGCAGAAGCACACAGCGAGAGAGCAGTGTCCTTGGGGCCCAGAACTGCTTTGGAAAAGTTCATCTGGCTTTTTTTTTCCCTCTCACACCCAATTTTAAAGACACAGAAAACCACAAAATTCATACCTAGATGATATGAGATACACACCACAAAGTCACCCCGAGACAGCCGGGAAATGCAAAGCGAAGCTCTGCAGATGCCCCTGGATCCCAAATCCCAAACTGACTGATTTTCACGTTTCAGATTTAGCCCTGCTGGTTGAAGTTTGCTGAGTTTCAGTGAACACACACAGATTTATACACGGGTTACAAGGGAAATGGTGCATTACAAATCCCAGGACCCCCCTGTTTCCCTGCCCAGCCCATCCCAGCAGCAGGGAATGACTTCCCCGGGTCCCAGGCAGCTCTCAGGCTCTGGCAGCAGCAATTAGAAGCCTGCCCCACGTTAGCTGTTTGCCAATAATGCAACTCCTTCAGCTGCTGCTCTTTAACTACAGCCTGGGAATCAACTTCTGGAAAGACAAACCCATACAATCACTAAAATTGATCAAGGGTGGATGAGGGAATGACAGAAAGTTTCTGGGCTGGATGTATCCACAGCGCACACGCCTCCACTTGAAAGGTTTGAAATTCAATTACAGAAACTAAAATAAATGACCATAATGTTTTCTATTATCAGATACATACAAATCATCTTCCCTTCCTTCCCCTGCCCCAATAAAACAAATTTCAATTACTTTTTCATAATCAACAAGCTTGACCTTCTATCAAAGTCCTTTGGCAGTGCAGAACTTTGGAAGTTAAATCACAGATCGGAGCTAGGGCAGCACAGCAGAGGATCTGCAGCTTCCCAGTGCAGCATCTTGGTTTAAAAAACAAGGATCAAGTGCTTGAAATGCAGCTGGAGGAAAAGCTGGGCATGGCACGTGCTATGGAACACCAAAATCCTGGAAAATTAATATATATACAGAATTATAGATACAGAATTCCTCATTTTTATTCAGTCTTTGTGTGAGACTGCAAAACCATGGTGTGTCCAGAAGAAATCTCTGTTTTTGCCAGTCAGCCAAAAATTCGTGGATGTGAATCTTGTGAATCCTTGGAGTCTGCAGCTCTCAAAAAGGAAAAAATATTTATCAGGTGACTGAAGCCAAGGTTAAAACATGACCTTAATGGAGTTAATTGCCCTTGGTACAAGTGCTGGGTGCAGATATTTGAGCTGGTTTTAGGGCTGGTGTTGAGCTGGTCCTACAAACCCCCTCATACTCCAATCAAAGAGCTGCATTTACACTTCTCCATAATCTGCAGCCAGAAATAGCAGAGCTAAAAATAAGATTTTTCCTCTGCCATTCATCCCAGCCCCTCTGAAATCGGTTGGTTGCTGTGTCTGAGCCTCGTGGGGGTGATTTTCTGAGGGCTCTGCAGGTTTACAGCACATTCCTCTCCCCCTGGAGCAGCTGAGGGGTGAGTGAGGGCTGTGATGTGCTGCTACTCCACATCCTCAGGATATATGTGGATACAGCAGGAAAAGCTCTTTCCCTGACGCAGAAACTGCCCAGAACTCATTTCTGAGGCATTCTCAGCAAACTTTCCCTTTCTGAGGCAGCTTCTGAGGTCTGGAGCCTTTGGAAGAACAAAGCTGACCCCGAACTTTTCCCGGGAGGGGTGGCTTGGGAAGGTTTTGTAGCCCAGGGGTGAGAGAAGTGGCCTTGGCTTAGGAACCTCCACATCAAAGGCTTCAACTTCACCTCCTTCACTGGCCACTTCTCCTCCAGGATGGCTTTTGATGGCAGGAACCCTCTGAGAGCCCAGATCAGTGTCCTTCTGTTTTTATTTCAGTGGCATTTTAGATGGAATTAAATATCCCCGCACAGCAGGATCTATTGACAAAATAAACCTTTGAAAAACAACAAAATAAACCTAATGAAAACACTACAATCACATCTCGGCTGTCTCAGCTACCCCTGAGCTTACAGATATATAAAATTTGCATTAAAAAAGCATCCTGAGCCTTTTCCTCCCTCTGCCTCCTTTAGCATGATGTGATTTGGGCTCTGGTTTTACATCACCATGAAATATAATAATAAAAAAAAAGGGAATTTTAGTTGTCACAGGAGCAGAGGAGAAAACAAAAAACAAACAGGGGGTTGCCAAGGTTACTGACACTCCTGGCTGAGGAGATGAATGGAATTGGTGGGGAGGAGACAGGTAGAGAGAGGCACTCAACTCCATTTTTACAGTCCTCCTATCTCAGATGGGACCAGCCCTTATAATTTTATATTTTTTTTCCTTTCTCCTGGGAAATCAAAATCAATTTGCATCCAGCAGAATTCTTCATGTGCTGCCTTGAAACTGTGAGGCTCCAAAAACCCAGGTGGAGCTGCCCCAGCCTTGAAGTGTTGATCTGCTGAAGCTCCCACAAACCACCTCATCCTCAAATCAAAGAGCTGCATTTACAGTCTCAATACTCTGCAGCCAGAAATAGCAGAGCTAAAAATAAGGTTTTTCCTCTGCCATTCATCCCAACCCCTCAGAAATCAATTGGTTGCTGTGCCTGAACCTTATGAGGGTGATTTTCTGAGCTGTGTCTCTGCTGCAAACAAGTTGTTCCTCGTGTCTCAGACAGAGAGAGGCTGTTTCAGAACAGGAAGGTGAAAGTTTCCCTGCCGTGGTTTTGATCTAAACTTGTCTTGGGATACCCAATCAAAACTGGAACCAGCATTCTGATCCGCTGGTAACTGTAACAAAATTTCCCTTTTACCTGTCTTGGAATATCCTATCAAAACTGGAACCAGCGTTCTGATCCACTGGTTAATTTAACGAAATTTCCCTTTTAACAAGTGGTGAAATTCCTGAGGGGTTTCCAGGTGTTTCCTGGTACAGGAGGTCATCAGGAGAGGGATCAGAACGGGGACTACGAGAGCACCCAGAGGTGAAGGAGCTCAGCTGGGTTTGCTGCAGTCTCTGTGTGCAAATCCTCACAGGGTCACAGCTATGCTTGTTGCTGGCAGAGTGGAANTCACGAGTTCTTCACACTTTTATAGCTTTGGGCCATTTGCATCTCAGCATCATTTCACCAATTCAACTTGAGCTAATGATGGAATTTGCCCTCAGCTTGCCCCCCTTCTCAAGATGCTGGGTTACACATTTTGGGCCCAGGCCGGGCTGGGTGTCCTTGGAGAGCAGCCTGGAGAGGCTTTGTTCTGTCTGTCTCAGCATGAGAGAGCAGCAGCTCCCAGGCTGCAGGACACTGCAGAGTCACACACTGGCAATGCAGAACGTGGAAAATATAAAAGTTAAAACCTAAGGCATCAACTCCAGAATCAGCCCCAAATTATTTTCTGACTGATGTAAACCAGCCCATGTGCAGACATCTTCCCAAGTGATTAAATGACTTGATTTGGGAACAAAACCCCTTGGAAATGTTCTTTTCCCTCCCCTATTCCCCTCAGCTCTTGTTTTTTCTGGTTCAGCCATGATTAAGTTGCTCCAGACAGCAAGCAGTGGCACTTTCCCCTCCCAGAGCTGGGATATTTCGTTAGGCTGGGGATGGGTTTGGTGCAAAGAGCAGCTCAAACTATTTTTATTCCTGTCTCTGTTATTTTTTTTCCCCGTGCAGGAACACACCAGCCTCAGTTTGTTGCCTGTTTGCTCCCGTGTCTCACACGTATTTTCTGCCTCCTTAGTCACTTCAATTTGCTTGTTCCTCACACAGAAATTCCATAGCAACCTGTATTTAAGGAACTCTTTCTCCTCCTGCAATTTTAGTGTAAACAGGCATTAAAACAAAAGTTTAAAATTACAATTAGCTGATGAGCAAACAGCTCAAAAACTAACAAAGTTTGTTTTTTCCCGTTGTTTTTCCTGTATTAAAAACAGTTTTTTATGATTCCCCGTTACAGACTTTGATTGTTTATAAGCAGTTTTTGTCCGAGGGGAAAAGATGTTTTCTCCAGAGAATTTAACTCTGAATATTATTGCTATGGGCGCCTGGGAAAATCTGGAGATTTCTGAACTCCCACATTGAAAATGGGCTCAATTCTGCCCAAAGCTGCCCTGACCCTGGGGATGTGCAAAAATCCTTGGATTTGTAGTGGTTTGATCCAAGAATCTCTTCCTGCATCCAATGCCAGTGGGAACACAGGGATGTAAATGTGCAGGAGTGAAGGAAGTTATAACTCCAGGCTGTCCTGGGAGTTCCCCTGGAACTGGGGCAGCTCAAGAGGTTTCTCCCCTATAAAAGTCATTTAAACTCAAACTGGGCTATCCCACCCTGCTCAAGGGATGGCTGGGGGAGTTTCATTGTTAATAAAATTGAAATTATAATCACGGCGATGCCTAAAGAGGCCAACCCAGAAACAGAGACTGGACAGGAGTAAGGGAATAAAGGTGGATATTTATTGGAAAGGCCTTCAGAGGCACACCCTGGGCAGGCCAAAGGCTGCACCCAAGATGGACCCCGAGTCACGAGTTCTTCACACTTTTATAGCTTTGGGCCATTTGCATCTCAGCATCATTTCACCAATTCAACTTGAGCTAATGATGGAATTTGCCCTCAGCTTGCCCCCCTTCTCAAGATGCTGGGTTACACATTTTGGGCCTAGGCCGGGCTGGGTGTCCTTGGAGAGCAGCCTGGAGAGGCTTTGTTCTGTCTGTCTCAGCATGAGAGAGCAGCAGCTCCCAGGCTGCAGGACACTGCAGAGTCACACACTGGGAATGCAGGATTGGAAAATATAAAACCTAAAACCTAAGGCATCAACAGCCTGCACCTGTATGTAACACCCTGGCTGGAAAAGGCACCAGGCCACACACCTGGCCCTTTGATAAGCATGGCTCAGTCAAATATTGATAAAATGACTCAGTAAATATTGATAAGCGTGACTCAGTAAATATTGATAAGCACAGCACACTGGAATAAATCCATCCCTGCCCTGCTCTTGCTGACAAAGGCAAGGCTGAGCTCAGCTGGAGCTGCCTGGGAGCTGCTTTGCAGGGCTGGCACACATCAAAACCCCGAGCAGAACCTGAGATTGATGGGTTTCCATCCGTGCTGCAGGCCCGGCCATACAGAACCCGTTGTTTGGGCAATAACTCCGACGTTTGCTTCCTTCCCAGGGCTGCTCCGGGTGCAGTTTGATGTATGAAGTGTTTAATGCACATCTACATCAAATCCAAGGCATTCGTTTTCATTAGGGGGAGATGGATGTAAATCATTCCAGAACTGATTCTGACGTCTTTAGTCTTTTAAATAAATATCTGACTCCGGGGATATAAAGGAATATAGAAACAGAAATAAATAAATATGTAACTCCAGATATATAAATACATATCTGACTCCAGAAATATGAATAAATATCCAACTCCAGAAATATAAATACATATCTGACTCCAGAAATATAAATAAATATCTGACTCTAGAACTCCTCCCACTGTCATGAGCTTCATGTGAAAGAATTTCCTTTTCTTTTACCCTTCTCTTTCTCTTTTCCTCTCTCTGTTTCCCCCCTTTTCCATGTGGAATTTGAGGTCTCTTGAGAGGCTCCACCCCACAGCCTCATCCAGCCCTTTATATTTATTTATATTTGTTTTTATTTATTTATGAAACTCCCTTGAAATTGGGTAAACTTTGGGAATTTCTGAGCCATTTCCATGAGCATTTTAGAGTTTCTCGGGTGTTTTACACTTCCCACCCGATTTAGATCCCAGACCTGGTCCCCGAACCCCTCAGGTGACAATTTCTCCTGCCTTTAGAGGAGAATTCCTGAGAATTCCAGAGGAAAAGCCTTTCCCAGCACGCATTAATTTTTATATATTTGGGCTGGAGAGCATCTGATGGATTTTTCTTCCAAAAAAAGTCCTTCCCTTCCCTTTAATTTAATTTAAATACTTCATGGCAACTCTGCTTATTTGGAACCACCCTCTCAGAGGTTCCTCTGGACAATCTGTAGGACAAGAACTCTTGGGAAGAGCCTTTCCCTGTCAGGATTCCCCACGCATCTCCTGGGTGTCCCCTCAAAATATTCCCTTCATCTCCTTTATTCCCAGAACTTTGGCAAATCAGGACAAGAACAGACCCTCACTTACAAATCTGACTCATTCGATTGAAATTAGATTTAAGACCAGCTTAAGATCCAAATGAAGCCTCTGGAAAGCTGAAATTCGTGTCAATATTGGTCCAGCAGAGAGAACAAACCCTATTTCTGTGATCATCAGTCCCTGCTTGGTAGAAGTTCATAGGATGATGGAGTTATTTCAGTTTAATTTAGTTTAATTCAGTTTAATTCAGTTTAATTCAGTTTATTTCAATTTATTTCAGTTTATTTCAGTCCAGGGGAGCAGCTGACACTAAACCCAGGTATTTTAGGGTAATGAGTGTGGGCACAAGGCCTTCTTTGGAGAATAATTGAAAGACAGAATCCTTTTCTCCAAGGAAAGGCCTTCCCAGGTAAACCATTCAGCACAGGGACAGGACAAGGCCAGGAGCAGTTCAAATTCCCCAGATTGATTGGATCTGCTATATTTAGAGAGCTTTTCTGGGTTTATATTGATAGAAGAGAACAGAATTTGTCCCAGGGTGTCTCGGATACAAATAATTAGATGACGATCTAACATCTGCCCTCTTCCCCAGAACCCTCACCTGGTTAGTTAAAGCCAATAAATGGAATAATGCACGACCATAATATTTAATTGCTGGGCACTTGTTTATTGTAAATCTGCTTGGATAATAATTTCCTATCCCTCCAGGTGACACATTTGGTGGAGTTTCCAAGTTCAAATTCTTAGGGCGGAGAGTTCTGCATCCTGCCCTCCCTCAAGGTCATCTCTCACTCCTGAAATGTGGCCACAAATCAGACATTTTGCAAAAAAACTTCTAATTTTGAAGAGGAGGTTGGCTCTAAGCAGGTATTTGGATTTCCTGCTCTCAGCACTCTCAGGAAACCTGGGGATTTGGAAGCAGATGGGCAACCAAATTCATTCTGAACCTCCAAAACCCATTTTGGGCAAGGTTGAAGAGTTTAAAGCGAAGTAATTGATCATCATTTCATCTCACCCATTGCTGAAATGAGTTTTAAATAATCTTTTTCAGAAAGGGTCTTAAAGGCATTTGGGTTTGGGGGGTTTTCATTTTAGTTTTTATTCTTTGGGGGGACATGGGGAGGAATTTTGAGTTTAATTTTTCTCCTTCACCTTTTTTTCCCCCCTCTAATTAACATAGAAAATTTATTATATTAGAAGAGATGGGGAATTGCTCACAGAGCACTCACTTCTTCCAGCAGTGAAAAACTTTTTTTTTTTTTTCCTCTCTACTAATCCTCATTTAAAGAAAAGTCTTTGAATATTTCTATTTTTTTCGAGAGCAGACTGAATCCATTAACAAAGAGCGAGAGCAGAGCTGCAAACCCCTGAATTTGCTCATCTGGGCACTTCCCCTCCTGTTTCTCACTGTCCATTTCCAGGACTAATTTAATCAACTTCCCCCACATCTGCAGCATTTATCATAAGCTCGCCTACTTTAAGCTAAAGACTCTAAAAAAGACATAAAATCATGGCATTACAGTAATCAGAAATAAAGCTTATTTAAGCCCAAATACTTGTGATTTAAATCCTAATGAGGCCGACAGCTCCGGAGTGGCAGAATGGGAGCAGGAGCACTCCGGTGGCCTCGCTGCTCTGGGAGCCTGAAATTAGCTCTTAAAAAGGATCTTTGCTGTTGTTTAACCACCAATATCCCTCAGAAATGGACTCAAATCAAAGCCTAAACTCGAGTATTACTCTAGAGATTTATATTATAAATTCATCTTATTTTTAAGCACTTGTTGAGCTTTATTTCAATTTTGCTCAGATGAGATTTGATGGTCCCTAAAAGAATTCTAAACACTAAATGCTGTTGATATTTTGAAACTGTGACACCAGCACCAAAACTTCCCAGGTTTTTCTTGACTCTGTAATTGATTTTTGATACGCTTGGCCTTGTTACTGGAATAATTTCTTTTAAATATTGCTTTTGAGAAGGTCTGAGGGGTTTGATGAGGGACTGCAAGCCAAACTGCAGCAGGCACTGGATGCACCACAAGATCCGATCACCACAAAGGGCTTCCAGTGTCAGTGAGAAACTCACACAGCAAAAGGAGAAGTATTAATGAATGGTCAAATTGTGAAAAATAAGGAAATTTTTTAAATGTTCTGAAAAATTTTCTTTGCAAACAAAATCTCTTGTTTGAAAAAAAAAAAAACAAACCCAGAATGGGAAATGTGAGGGGAAAGTAATACTGGTTTTCCTGTTTTATCATGGTTTTATCAGTATTTCTTCTGGAAGTTCCTAGGCTCCCTTTCCATTTATTCCCTGTTTTTAAAAGTATCTATTCCAACCACCAAAAGCCAGTGCACACAATCCTGGAATCACTGACATCCAAGGTCACCAAGTCCAACCCTGACTGGACAGTGCCATTCAAATTGGTTTGAGACCCTTTAGTGAACATTCCTGCAGGTGATGAACATTTTCCTGCCCCTAAAACCGTATTTTGGGAATAATTTGTAATAATTTGATGCACATTTTCCTGCCCCTAAAACTGTATTTTGGGAATAATTTGCTGAAGAGAAAAATGAACTCCAGGTACAGCTGAACAAAAAGACAGAGAAGGCACAGGTGGAAATATTCAAAGGCTTAAGAAGTCGCAGCTTTCCAAATTCCAGATATTTTTCCAGCAGTGAGTTATTCCTGGTGTATTGATGTTTGATTCCTGAAAAGCATCTCCAGGTCCCGGTGATCCCCTCTGGTTTTCATTGGATCTGTAAACAAGTAGGGCTGCAGCTGTACCCTGGTGCTGCTTTCAAAGGGAAAAAGGTCTCCTCATGCCACTGGAAACATGAAAAGAGACTGGAAACACAAACAGAGACTCAGCTCCAGCAAAACACACTGTGGCAATTTTATATACAGTGCTGGAAAAGGAAAAAAATTGAGTTTCAGGTACATCCAAACCCGAGCTGCCCTGCACAGTTTGGTGTTTAATTAGTAACAAACACCCTTTGGTGACCCTGGCAGGCAACATCACCTCCATTAGGCTTTTAAAGTCTGAACGAGTGTTTTAAACCCAGAGCTCCAATCCTTTGATCTTCTCCCTGACATCCGACTCCAATTTTTCCCAAGCGTCTCCCCTCTCGCTCACCTTTGCCCTGTCCTTTCAGCACTGCCGTTAAATGTTTGTCACCTGCAGCCCGGGGCTTAAATCAGAGCAAAGCTCTGCAGTGGGAAGTGCTGGGAACTCCCATAAAAACCTGGAATAGCCTTTAATTGGCCTGGTAATGACCGTGTTGTAATGCAGTAAGACAAAATGTGCTGCTGGAATAAGGCAAAGCTCTTTAACCCAGCACTAATTATGCCAAAGCTCCAGGAAGGTCCCAGACCTGCAGGTCCCCACAGGGGATCAAAAGCCCTGGGGCACCTCCCTGCTCACCTGGGAGCTGCACCAGTCCGAAATACACAGCCAGGCAGATGGGTGTGCAGCTGAACTGGCAACCCATCAAATCTGCATCTCGCCAGGAACCCCTTCAGGCTGTCAGGATCTGGGACTGATGGAGTGGAACATCTGTCAATTGGCATCGTGGCCTCAGAGGGAAGCAGGCACAAGTTGGGGTGCTTGTGGCTGTGGGCAAAGGAGTGCAGTGTTCACACGTGGGCAATAACTCCACACTCAGGCTGGAGGTGCAAAGTCGTTTACTGCGCAGCCCGAATGCCCTAAATACCCCCACACAACAGGATAGAACATCATGGAAACAGGAAAGATGTTCACCACAGTGTCCCCCAGCACCTGGGGTAGTGCACAGACATTGCCCGTTATGGTAACAGGTAAACAATACCTTATAAANAGACCTTATAAAGTCATAACCCACAACCATCCCCTCTCACAGCTCCAGCCTTGCCCACAAACCACGATCCTCTCTCTGCCCATCCCCAGTGACCTGGATCCAGTCCCAGGGTCACCTCTGGGCCCAAGAAAAAGGCTCTCTCTCTGGCCTTCAGGGCCCATCTCTCTATCACCACACAGTGTAACCCAACCAAGGAGAGCACTGGTATCAGCAAAAGGGACACCCTTACCTGCAAAAACACAGCCCCAGCCAGGAATTGGGGAAGCATCGGGAAAATAACAGAAGAGTCAGCAAAATACATCTGGACACAGCTCCTACAGTTCCTGCATCCAGGGAAGTGGTAATTCCAAGGGTTCCTGTGTCCTGCAGTCAGGGACTTGTGCAGTTCATCCCTGTGGTGGGTTCCGTTCAAAACCGGGCAGAAACACCATTTAATGTAGTGGTTTTCTTCTCATCTTTTACCTTCTGGGAGATAAGAATTAGAAGAAGGGCAGAAGGGACTTGTGCAGTTCATCCCCCAAGCCAGGACAGAAAAATCACTGCCTTGAAAATCTGCAAACTTATTTCATTTAATCTTCCTTGCTCCTTATTGTATTTAATCTAAGTTCCTCGCTGTCCTGAGGAATTCCTAATCTTCCTTCTCAGCGCTGGCAAAGCTGGACAGGAGCAGAAATGGGTTCCAAGGATTTGAATTTCAGTAGGAGTTGCTCTGAGGTGAGGCACAAACTCAGCTCTCAAACAAAAAGCAATGCCAGATATTAAGATTCAATTACTCCTCAAGATGTTCTTGCTCTGCATTTAAATATTCTCATCCTCTGGATCCCTTTTTCCCTGTCCTTCCCATTCACATCATCCATCCCATTACAGAGATGAAATTCAAATGATCCCCAAATCAATACAGGGAGTTCTCTGCTGCTTTCCAGCTATTTTCAGTCATGCTGCCCCAATCCAGCTCTTCCTAATTTGTCTTTCCCGGGTAATTCCCCTATCTCAGATTCAGATGAATAACAAAATCTATCAGCCCACCTAAATGTATTTATGCTCTAATAATACTTGAAAATAAAACTCGGTCACTCTCTGTTTTAATCCTCATCCTTCCCTTGGTGTTAATTTCCCATATCTGGGGGAAAAAAGGCAAAAAAACCCCCAACTCTGAGCACCTTGAGGGGAGGAAAAATTTCTATTTCATGCTTTATTAATATATTTAAAATTCATGGGAATTTCGCAGCTCAGGGTGGATGAGTAAGGTGTGCCACTGAGATTTGTATTTATAGAAAAACTGAGTATTGAGGTAATCTTTGAAAGTTACATTTCCTTGCAGCGAATGGTTTCTTTTCTAAGCAGGTGACACGATGGCTTTGAGACCTTACCACGAAATATCTGATCCCAGAGTCACTCAGAGACACCTGGAGCATCTCAAAGACCCCAACAATCCCCTGCAAGAAGTGTTTGATCACAGATAAAACTTCATCTGAGCAACCTGCTCTAGTAGAAAGCATCCCTTGGAATTCCAGGGGGTGAATGAGCTGAAAAGCAAAAAAGTCCTTGATCCCAAAATGTCTTTTTTTTCCTGATTTCCTCGGATATCAAGCCCAGACACTTGAAAACCTCTGTTGTTAGTGAATAACTCCCTGATGAATGGGATGGCAGCCCCTGGCTGTCAGCAGGAACATCCTGGGCTTGCAGGAACAGCTGGATTTGGACATTTGGCTCTTTTATTCTCTCCAGACAATTAGAAGCCAACATTGCGTTGCCTGGCACAAAGCCCGAGGGATCATTTCTCCTTCCTGACGTTGGAATGGATTTATTTCCTCTCAAGGTTATATTCTGTTTGTACCGATTTTATTGGTTCTGCAGCACAGCACCAAGACTGGACACTTTTATGAGCACACTGATTTTTGGGGCTGTTTTTATGATGATGATCGGTTGGGACCTGTTTTTCCTCCCCCTTTGATTTGCATCTAATTAATTCCGGGCTACTTTTTTAAGGTCAAGTAAGAATGGGACAAAGAGCAGCGTTTGCACAGTGGACACTCGTAGGGAGCTTTGAAAACTGCCATAATTTTCCCCTAAAACAGATTTTACAGAATTTATTCCAGAGTTAACCACCCCGGTGGAAGGCAAAGTTTCTAAACTCCCTTCCCTCAATCTCATTGAGTGACAGGAGCAGGGATTCTGCCCCTGGATGAAGGTTTTTGACATCAAGGAGCAAAAACTCCTCCTTTAAATCATGCCCAGCTCCCCACTCACAACATTCCCCTTCCCAGCACTTCCCTTTTCCCTCCCCAGGCTGGGGGGATGCTGAAGAAATTCCTTCTCTATTAATAAGGGCATTGGGAGTTCAGTCCAGAATTTATGGCTCCTGTTTTAAAGCATTGGAAAAGATGTTCCCTCCTTCATCACCAAATGGGTTTGATGGAAAAGCTCCAGGAAGGTTTTCCGTACATTGCTGATAAACCAAAGAGCTCCAAACACGGAGCCACGAGTGGAAACAGCGACAGAGCCCGGAGAGCTTTTCGTGCCAAAAGCCCAGAAATTAGACAAATTATGAAACTTTAAGGAATTAAATAAGGAACGAGAATGAACTTTCCATTTTTTTATCCCGAGGTGTTAATGCTGCTGACAATGCCCTGAGGGTACAAAAGAGCTGAAAAACAACCAAGCAGCTTTATTTGTAGAATATCTGGTGCATATTTGGAAACGGGACAGGCAAGAAAATTGATATTTCTTGATCAGCCACTCCCTCAGCCACAGAGAACATCAAACAGCTCTGCTTTAATTACATGTGAGGAACCAGAGTCAGCTCAAACGCATCGAGTGATGCTGTTTTTATGCTATTTTTAACAAATATTTACAGCAAAGCTGTAAAAACCAGTTCAGCCTTTACAGCACAGACCAAGCAACAAGTCGAATTTTTTTAAGAATTTAAATTTATTTTTTTACAAGGTTTTTAGGATCATACGTCTTGAAAAAGTTCGGAAAAAGGCCAAAATCGAGGCCCAGGATATAAATGCCTTCTTTATTTTGTAAGATGGGGGCTGCCATAGAAATCCTTGGAAATCTGGGAAAAACACACAGGGAAATTATGCTTCTACTAAGGAGAAGCTGAAGCGGTGAACATTATCTTGATTTTTTAAATTGTTATTAAAACAAGCTTGGATCTAACACAGTTCTACTCAATCCCAAAATGATTTCAGTACAGAATTGGCTGCAGTTCTCCACAGTTTTCCTTGGGGGAATCTTTAGGAGTTTTCCTTTGGGGGAATCTCTCTGAGCAAAGCCATGGGCACAAGGATCCTGTGCAAGTTTGGAATGACAGAAGTGAATGGCAAAATAAGGGATGAAAAACTTGATTATTGAAAAAAATCCCAACTGTTCCCCTTGTTGAGCATGATTCCAAACAAATTATGGAGAACAGTGGACTGTAAATGTCACCCCAACTGCGGGTGAGTGTCCTGACCCCATCCTGGGCTGGGCTGGCAGTGGATTCCTGGAATGGTTTGGGTGGGAAGGGATCTCAAATCCCATCCAGCCCCACCCCTGCCATGGCAGGGACATCTCCCACTGTCCCAGGCTGCTCCAACCTGGCCTTGGGCGCTTCCAGGGATCCAGGGGCAGCCACAGCTCCTCTGGGAATTCCATCCCAGCCCCTCCCCACCCTCACAGAGAGGAATTCCTTCCCAATAGCCCATCTAAACCTTTCTTTTTTCACCTTAAGGCCATTCCTCCTTGTCCTGTCCCTCCATCCCTGGTGAAAAAGCACCTGGAAGGGTTGGTCTAACAGACTTGGCAAACATCAATCTTTAATCTGGGAAAATAAAATCTCTTCCTTGAGGATCTTTGCCACCAACTGCTGCATGAAGGATCATCTCCCTTTTGCTTCCAACCACTCCCTCAATCACAGATCTCGTGTCCCTCAGAACTTTACTGGAAAACATTCCAATGGCACAAGGAGATGCTCAGTTTGGGCTCCTCCAGTGAACAAATTGGGCCATGAAGTTTGAACAGAAGGAAAAAAACCCTCTCATGTCAGGCTGAGGTTAAGAACTCACAGTCTCAGGTGCTCTTTGGAGAAAAACTAGAATGGAGGGGAAAAAAGGCTCCATTAGGATTGTTGATCCACGTTTTGATGAAAGCTTAAAATGCAAATGAAAAGAGAGAGAATGGGGATGAAGCATCTTTAAACTTACAACAAATCATTTTATATTGATAGAGTCCTGGGCTTAAATCCAAGCCCAGCTATTGCCTTAATGCAGACTGATTTCAGGAGACTTAAAAATAGCCAAGATCCTCTGGTGATTGGCAGCCATTGTGGAGACAGCTGCCAAAGTCAAATTGATTTTTTTTTTCCCTTTTGAAGGACTCCACATAATTTAAGCAAAGCTGCAAATTAAAACACACACACACACACAGATGACTCCTGGATGATTTAAACCATGCAGGCCCCAGGAGGGGATCTACTCCTCCAGCCTCACCTTTGAGGAGCACAGGGAAATCGTGGATAAACTGACCCCAAAATGCTGGGAAAGGTCCAAATGGGTGAATTTGTTCTGTGTGATTGTGCCCAAATCGGCTGCCAGGCTGAGCTCTGACAAGGATGAACTCCAGGGCTTTGATAGGCAGCAATTCCGAGTATTCCTCACTATTAACAGCTCAGGATTTCACAAAAACTCAATTAAAGCATGAATCTACTCAAGGTACAACTGCCCCACGAGGTCGCAGAGGCCACACACAAAGTGCAGTTCAGGGCAGTGGGAGCAGGGAGAACTCCGAATGTGGCTGAACTGGAGAAATCCCGAGAGCAGCAGAAGGCACAGGCTCAGGTGTGGTGGGGTTTGGCCTTTGCTCGGGGTCAGGTGTGAGAGGTTTTTACTTTCCTGGAGCTCAGGCGTGGTGGGGTTTGGCCTTGGGTGCAGGTGTGGAGGTTTTTACTTTCCTTGAGATCAGGCGAGGAGGGTTTGGCCTTTCCTTGGGTTCACATGTGGCGGGATTCGGCCTTGAGATGAGGTGTGGAGGGTTTGGCCTTTCCTCGAGTTCACCTGTGGTAAGTTTTGGCCTTTCCTTGAGGTTTTGCCTTTCCTTGAGGTCAAGTGTGGTAGGATTTGGCCTTTCCTCAAGTTCACCTGTGGACGGTTTGGTCTTTCCTCAAATTCAGGTGTGGTGGGATTTGGCTTTTCCTCGAGTTCAGGTGTGGTGGGATTTTGGCCTTTTCTCGAGTTCACCTGTGGTGGGTTTGGCCTTGAGATCAGGTGGGGAGGGTTTGGCCTTTCCTTGGGTTCAGGTGGGGAGGGTTTGGCCTTTCTTCAAGTTCAGCTGTGGTGAGTTTTGGCTTTTCCTTGAGGTTTTGCCTTTCCTCAAGTTCAGCTGTAGTGGGTTTTGGCTTTTCCTTGAGTTCAGCTGTGGTGGGTTTTTCCTTTTCCTTGAGTTCAGCTGTGGTGGGTTTTGGCCTTTCCTTGAGGTTTTGCCTTTCCTCGAGGTCAGGTGTGGCAGGTTTGGCCTTTACTCCATTTCAAGTCTGGTGGGTTTTGATCTTCCTCGTGCTAAAACCTCCGGTTCCACCCAGAACATCACGGGGTGAAGGCAGAGAGGGACTGGGGAGTGATTAGAGCATTTTCTGATTTATGGAGAGCTCACTGCTCCCGCAGCTCCCTGAGGCTCTCAGGACACTGCTTCCACCAAAATACAAGTGGATTCCAACGTGGAGCCCAGGCCTGAGCAATTCTCAGCTGGTGCCATCTGAAAGCAAAGCCCACCAGGAGCAGCTTCTCTGCTCCTCCTGGGGTGCAGCCTCCCGCTGCTGAGAGCTGGGAATATTTTAAATAAACAATACTGGGCCTTGTTCAGTGCTTCAGCAGCAAAAATGAGCACCAACCCCTCCAGCCTGTGGTTATTTACTCTGCCTTGTAGTACTTAGTGTAGAGGTGTTGCAGGTGATGGCTTGGCTACTGCAGAGAGGCAACAACCCTTGAAACAGGGCTGTCGCCTTGAAACCCATCTGAAAATGCCTAAACACAATAAAAAGTCCCTAAAGAAAAGCTCACCAAACTCAATAAATCTGTGAATCCAGAATCCAGGATATAAAATGTTCGGGTTTGGGGTGGGGGTGTTTGTTGTTTTTCTTCAATGCATCTGCTTGGGATGTATTTCTCTGGCAAGAAACAGATAATCACAGTTATGGGCTTAACTCTGACAGCTTAAATACAGGTGCCAGCTCTGAAAATGCTCCTGGAATCCTGAAGACAAAAACCCATGAAGGATGGTTCGATTCAAACTGTGAGTTTGCATAGGCAAGGATTTGGTGTGCTGAGGTCTCATCCCTCATCCCTCNTTCTGTTATTTATTATATTTGATTTCATTGGGGTTTTGGTTCAAACCTCAGGCCCTCACTCCCCTGGGCCTGCATTTCCCTTCGCAGCCCAAACACAGACTCTCTCCCACTCTTTACTCCAGAATTCCCTTTTTATTACAAACCTTTACCCAGGGGAGGTGGGGAAAGAAATGCTGGTCCCCATTATAAATTTCCCGATGCTAAATACAACCAGTAAATAGGATCCCTATTAAAAATCCCCTTTTCCCAGTCCTCCAAGGCCATTAAAGCCCAGCTATCCATTCCCAGCCCATTAGGAAGGTCAAATATTGCCCAGCAGGTCCCTTTGAGCTCCAGATGTAATTACCCTTCCTGAAAATCCCTCCTCTGCTTCCTTCTGAAGTCCATAATGAGATTTTCCTCCAGAAGCAGCACAGTGGGAACGACAAACCCTTGATATCAGCCCGACACTGGAAAGGGAGAGCTTTGTTTGGTTCAAATTCTCAGCAAGAATGAAGAGTCAGAGAAGTTAATTCACAATATTCAGGGTTTTGACAAAAGAATCCACCAGCGTTTAGTTCTTGGAACGCCATTAACTCTCTTATCAATTTGAAAATTATCATTTAGAGGGACTTTTTTTTTTTTTAAATAAACCCCGAACTCCATTTCACCAAGTTTGAAATCTCTCATTTCTGTCAGATGAGAAATTTAGGCAAGTATTATGAGCCAAAAAATAAGTGTTTAAAATTGCTGAAACCTTTCATTTGCAAATTTCAAAGTGATGGAAAAAATTTTGCTTTTTATTTGGAAAAATCTGTTCCAGGAAAAATTTCAATACAATTATTCAAAAAACCTCTTTAAAAATAGGGGGGGAAAAGATTGGTTTGATTTCTGCTGTCAAACTGCATCCGTAGGTTTTTAGCCAGCGTTCCCTGGATTCTGCCCTCTAAAAATCCTAAATTTTTCTTACCTAACAAACAACTTTTTAACCATTATTTGCTCTGCTCTGCTGTGCTTAGCCAGAGAATATCAGGCATCATTTTTGAAGGAATAAGAATATTCAGAGGTTTTTCTTTCCGTATAAACCAGGGAAAATCCCAGATAAAATGGCCTTGGCTGACTAATTAATACCTCCCATCCCTTTGACAGACAACCCAGCCAAGACTGACAGGCAGGAGACAAAGTTCAAGGGATGCCAGTGGGAAGAGAGGCCGTAATTAATTTTTTAACATCTTAATAGCTGTTAAAAGTCAGGATTCAACATCAGAGCCCACCTCAGAACTATTCCAGAGCCTGCTAATCCCAGCTGGAGCTTGGAGCAATGCTGCAGTGGAAAGCAGGAGAGCAATTTAAATAGGACAAAAATTATAGAAATGGGGAAAAAATACAGAGATGGGAAAAGAGATTATAGAAATAGGAAATAAAATTACAGAAGTAGGAAAAAAATCTGTTGTAAACGGTTTGTCTTGAAAAATCCAGGTTTTGGACTGGTTGTGTAGGGGGAGGAGACCTCTCACTACATGGAAATAAAACTGAGATCTGGAATTTCCTAAAGATGTTCCTCAAATGGGAAGAATTGCTCAGGCAGGGCCTCTCTGAACAGAAAATACTGGAATTTGAGATAGCCCTGGGTAGCCAAGGGGAACACAGAGCAAAATCTGGTATTTCCAAACGCATTCCCTGATCTGCGAACATCTCTTTCTCATTTTTAATGAAAATCGTGAAAATTCCCCATCAACCCTCAGCAAACATTTTCCCCCCTCCTGTTTTTTGTGAGGCTAAACCCAAACTTATTGCAGAAGCTGCTTGAAGAGGCACTTTGCTGTCCTTTACACCTAAAATAAAGCAGAGTAAGAACCCCCTCCGATCTCCAGCCTATTTATTTATGCAGCATTTCCCATCTCCCATTAATGTCACGGGCTCCCCTGAGGAATCCTCCTTCACATGTTGTTCCATCACAGATGAAGTCTCCAAAGTGACCTTTTCAAGCAGCTGGATGGCAGCAGTGAGGTGCCACAGCCAGATCTTTGGGACTCATGGTCAGATATGATTTCCATTCCCACTCATGCCAAAAGGGATTTTCGTCCTCATCAAAGGACAAAAGGCTGGAAGTTGAAAATAACGCCGGGTAAAAAGGAAATTAAAATAGTTCAGAACTCACGGTAAAAAAGTCCTCAGGAAATGTTTCCGTTTCTTTATATCGATAAATCCTGTTGTGCTAAAATATGGATCGGAGTTGAAATTGGAGGGTTTGAATTTCTGTAGCTTTCAGATTGAAAAAATGGCATTAACATGATCTGAGGTACTTCAGTAGCAAAAATCTTCCCTTAAAAAATGTTCCGTCAAAAAAGAAACCCAAAATACCCACCAGATCCAGAGTAACCAGCCCATTTTAATTGGCTTTTTTTACATTACACAAGTAGTTTTCCCATTTAGCTGCTTTCCCACGACAAGTGCTGCTGTCAAGGCTGAATTCTCTGGATTCTCTGACAGGAGCTGACTTTATTCCCTCCAGAACCCCCGGATCCAGTGATTTTCTCCCAGTTGCCCATCTCACTGTGCTAGTTTCTGTTTCACTCTGATCTCAGTCATGTTCTTAATGAGGCTCTTTTTCTTCCTTTCACAAGAGATTTCGTTTCTGCCAGGACTACTTTTAAATCATAAAAACACAGAATCAGGGAATCCTGGGATGGTTTGGGTGGAGAGGGACCTTAAATCCCATCCAGTGCCACCTCTGTCGTGGGCAGAGACACATCCCACAGTCCCAGGGTGCTCCAAGCCCTGTCCAACCTGGCCTTGGACACTTCCAGGGATCCAGGTGATGCCTTAGGTTTTAACTTTTATATTTTTCAAGTCCTGCATTCCCAGTGTGTGACTCTGCAGTGTCCTGCAGCCTGGGAGCTGCTGCTCTCTCATGCTGAGACAGACAGAACAAAGCCTCTCCAGGCTGCTCTCCAAGGACACCCAGCCCGGCCTAGGCCCAAAATGTGTAACCCAGCATCTTGAGAAGGGGGGCAAGCTGAGGGCAAATTCCATCATTAGCTCAAGTTGAATTGGTGAAATGATGCTGAGATGCAAATGGCCCAAAGCTATAAAAGTGTGAAGAACTCGTGACTCGGGGTCCATCTTGGGTGCAGCCTTTGGCCTGCCCAGGGTGTGCCTCTGAAGGCCTTTCCAATAAATATCCACCTTTATTCCCTTCCTCCTGCCCAGTCTCTGTTTCTAGGTTGGCCTCTTTAGGCATCACAGGGGCATTAAAAATCCTTCCAGCTGAAGTTGTCCCTTATTCCACTTTTTTTAGGTGCATGGAAGAGCTTCTGTCAATGATTTTGGGTGCTGAAGATAAAGTCCAGAGGAGACTTGTGCCAACGCTGCTGTGCTGGGAACATCCATAGGAAATCTCCCTGGGAACTCTACAGTCATCCCATAAACCATTCCTTTTCAGTGGAAATTTTATTTCCCTCACCCATCTGATTGTGTAATGATTATCAGCTCTGGATTATTAAATTTCCATCCCTCCTCCAGACTCCTGGATAGGAGGAAGGGGAAAAAGAATCCTTTAACTGAGTCCAAGGCCAGCATTTAATACTCTCCTTAATACCAGCCTATCAATGTTGGAGGCCTCTGTAATTCTTTTTAAACTGTCAGTTAACAAGAATTATCCTTGTAAACAAACAAATCCTTGTGTGAACAGGCTCTTTTGATACTCAGGAATGAGGCTAAACAAGCGCTGAGGAACATCTGAAGTCTGATGTTTTAATCAAAGTGTGGCTCCTGAGCTGGGAGCTCAGAGCAGCTCCCAGGCACCTCCCCACAGGCCTTTATTCTTCAATGCTTTATTAAAAGACAGTATTTTATTAAAACTTGGGGGGATCAGGCTTTATTGTACCTGCAGAAGTCTCTATCCACCCCTCTCCGTGAAGGAATTCATTCACAGCTTGCCTGTGAGTTTTGGAGAACTCCCCTTCCTCCACCAGCTTTTTACTCCGATTAAAAGAGCTGGAATCAGTTCAACCTGCCGAGGTTTAACTCTTATTTCACCAATTATCACCAACAAACTGAGCCTCCACTATCCAAAAATTGGGACTTTGGTGCTCTGATCTCATGGACTCGGGTGTTTATTGTGCTTTGCAAGTCTTCATCTTGCTGCACTTTGTATTTGGGTGATGTAAATTTACTGTTCATTAACAAAAAACAGTTCTAGAATTAACTTCAATAAACCAAAACCACTCTTACACACCTTTTTTCTGTGCATGGTCAGCATTGCCATGAGGTTATAACTTTATGAGGAGCACAGAGAAATTACATTAATTAACATTTGAGGTCAAGACAGTAGCTTTGAACAAGGTTAAGTAAAATATGGAAAGTCCCAACATAAAATCTCAGATGTTAAAGGTCTAAAATACTCTGTAGAAACAGAAGGACAGTTCCCAAGACACTAAAAACCACACACACACTTCTCTTAAAGGACCTGCTGCCCCAAAGCTTGTGACAAATGTGGAGTTTTGGTGTTATTTGAGTGGTAAATTTGGAGAAAAAACTCCCTCTTCAGTCTGAGAGGAGGTTAAATCTCTATTAAACTTTTCAGATAAAAAGTAATCAATTTCCATAAAACAGGAAACCTGCTGTCAGGAGACTCTTCTGAGGATGAGGATTTAAGGTCAGGAAAGAAATGGATCGAATTAGCAGTGACAGTAATTGAGGGGAAATATTGGACAATTGGGTAAAGATGGCACTTAAGGGTGGTTTTTTGTTAGTTTAATAACTCAGCTGAGACTGGACCTGCAGAGAAAATCTTCCTCAGGGGAGTCTAAAATCCGAGTCAAACACAGATCCTGCCTGGCTGGGGAGTGCTGGTGGGAGTTTTCCTTGAGAACAGCAGGAACAGCCTGGGTGGGAGAGCTGGAGAGGATCACAGGGCTTTGTTCTGGGCTGTCACAGGGAGAAGATCCCTGTCTGGCTGCCAGATGCATTAAACTCCTGATCTCCCCACGGCATGAAATTATCACTGGCATTAAATCTATGCTAATTCACCCCTCAGCAAGGGGAGGTGATTGAACCCAGAACCTTTTCCAATGCCATTCACAAGCCCTAATTAGAGAAGTGCTCCTCTGCCCCCCTCATGTTCCATTAGTGGAGGTATTATTTTAAAATGTATTATTCATATTAATTAAGCAGAATGAGGATAACAAGTTGCAGAGATGAGGAACTGTGCTCAGACATGCCTGGTCCCTCTTTATTTTCTTGGAGAAACACTGAACTCATGTTACAGAGGTTGGTGCTCAGTGTTAATAATGGAAACAGTACAAAAATGTTCTAAAATGAACATTAATTGTAACACATAAATTTCAACCAACTGAAGAGTGAATTTTTTTTGCCCTTTGCACTCCTCCCTCCCACACTTCTGGAAAATCCGAATTTCCACCGATGAAAAAAAATTCCTGTTGGAAATGTGGGCTGACATCATCAGAGCAAGTCAAGGAATGCCACAGAAACACAAAAATGCAGGAGATATCTGAATTGTGCTGAGAATGCAGCCGTGTTTTATACGGAATAGGACTTCAGAGCATTTTTATGTATAGGCCAAGAACCCTTTATAGAGAAATAAGTCCATATTCTATCACAGGCCTTCCCATTCCTGCTTGGAAACATTCTCTGGCTGGGCAGATCAGTGGTCTGGGCTAATATGGCAATTTCTGCGTTCTTAGGGGGAAAATAAAAAACGCAGCGCAGTAACACACTCAGGGGAAAAATCTAGAAAAACCTAAAAAATAAAGTAAAAACCATAAAAATGGCAATAAATTCATTTTCCCCTCCTGCGTTGCAATAGGGTTTTATGGGCAACATTAAAACTGCAACATGAGTTATCCTTGCAGGACTTACTTGGGATAAGTATCTGGGACTGGAGCAGGGAACGAAAATCCACCAGTCCTGGGGTGAACCTGCTTTATATCCCCCCCAATTACATTCATAATCCACTCATTTGAACCACCACAGGTATTATTTAGATGTATGCTGGACGTTCTGGCTAAAATAAATTGAAATAAAAATATAATGCAGAGCTGGAAAATATACTCTGTGCGAAGTACTGCATCTCACTGACAAGTACTTAAAAAAAAAGGCGAAAAGTAATAAAAATTACTGCTAGAAAAATCGAAGTGTTCCATTCCTAGATTTTATGGGGGCAATAAAAAATGAAAAAGAAGCTCTAGTTAAGCTGGCCTGATGAAGTGATATACAGCCAGAAAGGCATTCAAGGTTGTGTGGAAACAGATTTAAAATTGATATATATCAAATACAATAATTCTGGTGCATATTAAATAGAGTCTAGCTGGGATGCTCGTGCAGACTTGCACCAGATGATTGTAAATTAAATAAAAAAATAAAGCCCCGACTGGACAAAATTGGGATGCAAAAGAGGCGGGATGGAGCTGCTAAAAGCAGCTTTACCCCATTGAGAGGGGGCAGCTGAGCAACACTGGAAATTTTACCAGATTGATAGAAAATTTTACCAGATTGATTGAAAAATTACCAGATGATTGTAAATTAAATAAAAAAATAAAGCCCCGACTGGACAAAATTGGGATGCAAAAGAGGCGGGATGGAGCTGCTAAAAGCAGCTTTACCCCATTGAGAGGGGGCAGCTGAGCAACACTGGAAATTTTACCAGATTGATAGAAAATTTTACCAGATTGATTGAAAAATGTTACCAGATTGATTGCAATTTTGATTGAGTTTTACCAGATTGAATTTCCAGATTGATTGAAATCTGGAAATTTTACCAGATTGATTGAAAAATTACCAGATGATTGTAAATTAAATAAAAAAATAAAGCCCCGACTGGACAAAATTGGGATGCAAAAGAGGCGGGATGGAGCTGCTAAAAGCAGCTTTACCCCATTGAGAGGGGGCAGCTGAGCAACACGGGAAATTTTGTTTATTTTATTTCCAGGAGTGCCAGGAAGGACCTGTTTGATTTCATTTTTACCATCATGGAAGCTGAGAGTTGATGAGGATTTTGTGTTCATTCCACACAAGCGGAAAATCGACATTCACTGGGTTGGCATCCCCGGATCATCGACATCCTGGCCACATTCCAGAAGGGTTCAGATTGTGGCTCCTGGTTTATTCTCTGGAGAATGTTTCTGGGGAGGGGCTGGGATGGAATTCCCGGAGAAGCTGTGATCCCTGGAAGTGCCCAAGGCCAGGCTGGAGCACCCTGGGACAGTGGGAGGTGTCCCTGCCCATGGTTTGGGTGGCACTGGATGGGCTTTCAGTCCCTTCCCACCCAAATCATTCCGTAATTTTGTGATTCCGTGATCCCATCTCTCCGTCAGCCATCTGGGAATGCTTTCCTGCCTGTTGGAGATGCTCTTTTCCCTCTCCAAATGTTGCATGAGCAGCCCCCAAACCTTCCCTTGCAGCTGCCCATTTTAGCTAAAATTGAGCTCCCAGCAGAGAGTCGCTCACTTTTGTTAAAATGGTCCTAAACCAGGTTGTCCTGCATTGTTAGGTCACATCGCTGGATCTGGAATTCAGGTTTGAAATTTCTCACAGCAGTCCAGAGCTCGAGTTTTGGGTTATTTCTCCTCTTTCACCCCCATAAAGTACATCCTAATTATCAGATAAGCTCACCCCAATAATGGGATCAGTGTGTAACAGTGGTCACAGAACAGAAGAGAGTCAGGAACAGGAGTTAACAATGAGTTAAATGGCCCCAAATGATGCTGTATTTATTTTATTCCCCATCATCAGCAATTACAAATCATAACAAGAGAGTCTTTTGACCTTTAGAATGACTGACACTGTCTTGTGCGAGCCGAGCAGAGCAGCCTCCCCAAGAACGCAGGCAGGGGAAGGACGGGAGTCAAGAGCTGTAATTAGCTGCATAATTATTTTCCAAAATAAAATGTGCAATCTTCACCTCTCTGGCACTGAGCGCTGTCATTATCTGCCATCTCTGCACTGTCATTACGGGGCTGATAAGGGAAGACAAACACCTCGAGACCCACTGGAGGATGATTTATTTCCCGACTCCCCCCAATTCCTGTGTTCATGTCCTTGTTTTGGGGGATGATGGCATTTTGAGGAGGGGAAGGAAGGTCGCTGACATCAGAACCAGCTGGGAGAAGGAGCTCTTTCCTCCCCAGGAATCCAGTCTGGTGCTGTAATGATCATTGTGTGTTAAATTCTGGGGTTTTTTTTCTTTGCTCAATGACAAAACTCTCCTCGAGTCAGGGTTTTACTCCAAGCTCCACTCAGAGGGCACAGGAACAGAATCAGCACAAGAGCTGGGGCAGGAGAGAAGGAAAGAAAGAAAAGAAGGAAATCCAAGTTTTATAAAAATATTGCTTAAGTGAATATTGCTTAATGATCATTGTGTGTTAAATTCTGGTTTGTTTTTTCTTTGCTCAATGACAAAACTCTCCTCGAGTCAGGGTTTTACTCCAAGCTCCACTCAGAGGGCACAGGAACAGAATCAGCACAAGAGCTGGGGCAGGAGAGAAGGAAAGAAAGAAAAGAAGGAAATCCAAGTTTTATAAAAATATTGCTTAAGTGAATCTGACTCTACAGGAAACAACCGTGCATTGAGAGGGCCAGAGTTAACAAACTGATCTAAAAATAAGCTGGATAATATTGTTTGTGTAGTGAAACAAGAATAACTGAAGTAATTTAATTATTGTTGCCCCAGAAATCTGTCATTACACAGTGTCTGCCTGCGCTGCTGTTTTCTATTTATCCAAAGCCAAGGTTACTCTTTTTATTATAGCAGCAGAAGCCTTT
>VWZT01002633.1:411360-435662 GCA_013397055.1 Pachycephala philippinensis | reverse complement strand
CTGCAGCGGCCGGGCGGCAGCGGCGAGCCCCGAGCCCCAAAGGTCACCGGGCCGCGGCAAGCGCCTGGCCGGGCGCGGGGGGGGCGGGCAGCGAAGTCCAGCGGGCGTCAAGGTCGTGGGGCCGCCGTCCTCGGTGTCCCGGGCAGGTCCCTCGGGGAGCCGGGCGGCGCAGCGTCCCCCCGGTGCAGTAAGGACGGCTCTCTCTTTCCCGCAGCCTACCGCACGGACGAGGGGCAGCCATGGGTCCTGCCGGTGGTGAAAAAGGTGGAGCAGATGATCGCCAATGATAACAGCCTGAACCACGAGTACCTGCCCATCCTGGGCCTGCCCGAGTTCCGAGCCAACGCCTCCCGGATCGCCCTGGGTGATGACAGCCCTGCCATCAAGGAGAACCGGGTATGTGGTGGACGGGGAGCACTGGGGTCCCTGGGGTGTCTCTACAGCAGACTGAGTAGAAGAGCACAAATGTGTAGAGGTCCTGCATTTTGGCAGGATTTGGGGCTTTCTCACCCATGGTCTTTCTTGATTGTAGCTTACTTGATGAATGCATCTACTTGAAACTGTTTGTGCAAGTAGTTGTGGTTTTGGGGAAAAACCGAACGTGGGCTGTGATTGGAATCTGTGTTTTCCTTCACCTTTTAATAGTTTCGCCACAGGAAACCCAAGTGAGATAATATACCACCTTTCCTGAAATAAACTACTAGCTGAGAATCTGTTCTGTGCCAAAATGTAACGGGAATGGCTGGAGTCTATTTATAACGGTAGAAGTTGTCAGGATGGGCCTGAGCACTGAAGGAGGTTGAAGACCCCTGGATAGGGATGGCATTCTGACTGGGGTGACCCCAGGGGACACATTTGGGATCCTGTCTGACTCTTGCAAGCTCCTCTGCTTTCTTTGCGCTGATAGCAGTGTTGACCTGAGTGGACAAAGCTGGCAACTGTCTCTGTTGCAGGTCGGAGGTGTTCAGTCCCTGGGCGGGACGGGCGCTCTGCGGATCGGTGCAGAGTTCCTGCGGCGCTGGTACAATGGAAACAACAACACGGCCACCCCAGTCTACGTCTCCGCTCCATCCTGGGGTGAGTGCTGCTCTCAGGGAGGCCTGTGGCTCAGCCAGTGAGGGAGGCACAGCCCTGCTCCTTGCAGGGGCCCGGGCAGTGAGAGAGGGGCCTTCCCGTGTGTGTGGTGGGAGATGCTGGGGCTGGAGAAGGCAGCTTGCTGGAGATATGGCCACCTTTTCTGAAAAGCTCTTTCTTTCCTCAGAGAACCACAATTCTGTGTTTATGGATGCTGGCTTCAAAGATATTAGAACATACCACTACTGGGATGCTGCCAAGAGGGGTCTGGATCTCCAGGGGCTGCTGAATGACATGGAGGTGAGTAAAAGTGGCATGGGATCGGGTGAGCTTGGTGCTGTACTGTTAGTATCTGCAGCTGGCTGGGCTCTCGTGTGCTGTGCTGGGAAGTCAGTCACTGCAAAAGAGGCTATTGTTGCCCAGAGCAGCTCCAGGCCTCTCCCTGTGCTGTGGGTGCCCAGTCTCATCCATGTGTGTATGTGACCAAGACATGTTCTCTCCTCAGCAAGCCCCGGAGTGCTCCATTTTCATCCTCCATGCCTGTGCGCACAACCCAACAGGCACAGACCCTACTCCTGAGCAGTGGAAGCAGATTGCTGCTGTCATGAAGGTATGGGCTGCTGCTGGGGCTAAAGCAGTGCTGAGGGGACAAATAGCCCTTGAGCCAGCCAGAGCATTTGCATCTGAAATGGGCTTTTGGGAATGGCATGAGATGTGGTAGAAGCTGAAAGAGTCCCACGATGCAGGTGTTGAAGGGAGAAGTTGACAACAGAATGCTGGTTGTCTGTGCTCAGAGGATAGATGCATTGCAGTTCTCGTTGTGCCTCCAAGTTCTTGTTTTCAAACTCTGAGGAATGGGCTGCAGTGAGGTTTCTCCTGCTGGAAAGATTATCCGCAGGCAGGTGTTGGATAGTAGCATATGAAGTGGTGCACTTCTTGTGTCCTCAAATGCAGTTTTCTCCTGCATTGACTTTTATTGACCGCTTTAGTCTTTCAATTCTTTTACCCCTGTAGAAAGAAAGTATTTCAGTCTGGTGTTGCTGGACCACGTTTCCGTTGAATTCACACAGAAACTCAATGGTCATTTTTCCCTCCTACGGGTACTGTGGGGGTAAAGCAGAGGTTGTGGGGAGGGGATTTCCCTCTAACACTGTTCCTCCTTGCAGCGCCGGAGCCTGTTTCCATTCTTCGACTCGGCGTACCAAGGGTTTGCCTCTGGCAGCCTGGACAAGGATGCCTGGGCTGTGCGATACTTTGTCTCCGAGGGCTTTGAGCTCTTCTGTGCACAGTCGTTTTCCAAGAACTTTGGGCTCTACAGTGAGTGTCTGGCAGTAAGCTGGCCCAGTAGCATCATACCCAGACAGATGGGGCTGGCATGCTGAGGGGTGGGGAATGCTCTGCTTTGCCACGACGTGTGGAACCAGTGGCTCACATCTCTTGGTTTGTCCACAGATGAGCGGGTGGGGAACCTGACCGTGGTGGGGAAGGATGCAGACAACGTGCAGCGTGTGCTATCCCAGATGGAGAAGATTGTGCGCACCACTTGGTCCAACCCTCCCTCCCAGGGAGCGCGCATTGTGGCAACTACGCTTGCTTCCCCGCAGCTCTTCGATGAGTGGTACGTGTTGCCAGGGCTGGTGGGAGAGGGGAGGGAAGGGAGGCTGTCTCCCTGAGCGTCACGCTTGGCCAGATGGCTTCAAACCAACGGGTGCCCATCGTCATGCTCTGCTTGCTGCCTGCTGCAGGAAGGGCAATGTGAAGACAATGGCAGATCGGGTCTTGCTGATGCGGTCAGAGCTCCGGTCTCGACTGGAGGCCCTTGGGACCCCAGGCACCTGGAACCACATCACGGAGCAGATCGGCATGTTCAGCTTCACAGGGTTGAACCGTGAGTATCGAGTGGCCTGGTGAAGGGAGGATTGGGTGAGGACAGTTTTGCTGTGGGTGGACTGGGCTGAAGCAGTCCCAGCAGGAATCTCTCAGCCTCACTGGAGTTTTGGCATCACTGCATCTGTGGCTGGGGAGGGATGAAGTATCAGAGAGTGTTTCAGTGGCCAGTGCTTGAACTGTTCTGCTTGTTGGGAAAGATTCAAGCATCCCTGACTGGTTCTTTGGGCTTTTCTGAGCTGTGGGTCACTGCTCTGACCTGATGTCCAATTGTTTCTGCAGCTAAGCAGGTGGAGTACATGGTCAAGGAAAAACACATCTACCTGATGGCTAGTGGGCGCATCAACATGTGTGGTCTAACTACCAAGAACCTGGACTATGTGGCCAAGTCCATCCATGAAGCTGTCACAAAAATCCAATGAAGCACAATGAACAACCAAACTTACATGAAGTCACCAAAGCTATAGTGTGTAGTCCATGTCTTTCTCTGCTCATGGCTTGCCTTCCCCACACCTCTTGGGGTTTAATAAAGATGGGAGCTGTAGCTCAATCAGGGATAATATCTTCTGATGTTTTTTAAGTGGTCCTTGCAATATGGTGAGCCAGTGCCCCCAGGAGGTGGGGACACCATGAGCCACCTCGGCTCTTGTTTCACAACAGCAGCCTGGTCTTGAGGGCCTCAGAGCTGCATCTTTGGCACATCCAAATCAACTCCATGTAACAGATCATTTTGATCATGGCAAAGTCTGGTGCCAGAGCAATGCACTGTGGGATAACAGCCCAGTGGTTGGGATCTCACATGGGTTGTGAAATAATGTCACTCAGTAGTATTTTGGGGAGGGGTAAACCTGTTGCTAGCTTCTTCTCTCCACCCGTCCCACCCTTTCCCAATTTCTGAGCCTTACATGAGCAAATATTTGTAATTGTGATAATTGCTTCTTTGTGTTGCTGACATGAAATTAAACCTTCGTCTCTGAATGCTGCCCCTGCCTTGTGTGATGTCATGTCTTCAGACTGTATAAATCTCTTCCAGGCTGAGGTTAAAGCTTCAATGTCCTGATTTGTCCACTTACTCAGTTTGTTTCAAGGCTGTCCCTTTCTCAGGGTGTGTTGCATCTGTGATGATCACAGCCACTACTAAAGGGAGAGTCTCTTATTGGAGGGTGTTGTTGAGAGCTCCCTGGGACTACATGAAGCCAACCAGTTCCCCCTATATCCATCTTGTGTTCTTTCTGTCCCCCTGCCCTGTGCTGCCCAGCTTATCCTGTCTGTCTGTGCTTGCTTTCTGGATGGTTAAGTGTTTCCAGCCATTTGGCCATTCCTCCCTAGCTCAGGGCTCCTGGGCTGCCCCTAGGGTGTGAAAAAGCAGATCTCTTCTGTTCGTCCTTTTCAGCAGGCTCCTGGTGAACCACCATCTACTCCCACTGGCTTCAGCGGGGCCTGCCAGCAGCAGCCCATGTTTCTGGCACTGAAAAAGAGCTGGGACCATCTGTTTCTGCTCTCTGCAGTCACTGCAGATCTATTTGTGAGCTGACACAGCAGCCTCCTGACAGGATCTTGTGAAGCAACGGTACAGACAGCTCCTTTCCTTGGGTCAGGTAGCAGTAGCCACTGTTACCCTGATGGATTTGCTTGTGCTGCAGCTTAGACAGAAGAGGCAAAAATGGTGCCTTATTGCCTTGTGTTTGCACAGAGTGCTTGGGGTCTCTTGTTTGTTGTTTTTGGGTTGGTATTCATGTCACAGAAGAGTGTGAGCCAGAGGCAGCCTTTCCTCCTCTTGGTGTCCATTCACAACAGGGGTGATGGGGAAGTGGTTAAAAGGTGGCTTCTAGGCGTGATCTCAGGAGGAGTTAAGGAACCAACTCCACTTTTGTTATTTGTGACGTTTGCTTACACTTCTGCCCTTGCAGACCTCCTGGTGTGAAGGCTGGCCCACCCCATGTGATCTATGTCGGTGTTTTGCTAGTCTTACCAGCCTTGTTTTTCCTAGCAAGTGACCTAAATTTCTCCTTTTCTGTGGTGTAAGCTCATTACCAATTATCCCATTTACCATGGCAACAGAGAACAGATTATTCCTTTCCTCTGTACAACAGCTTTTTATGTATTTGAGAACTTCCTCTCTCCCCTTCACATCCTTCACCAGTTAAGATTAAGTGACTCTATTTCCTTCAGCCTTTGGGGTAGGTTGTTTTCCAGCCCTTGCTTTCCTCTGTCCGCTTTTCAATTGCTGTGTGTTTCCTTAGAAGGGCAGTGCCCAGACAGGGCTGCAGTTATTCCAGCTGAAGTTTTATCAGCGTGGGTGGACTATGAGATTTCTGTCGTTATCTGTCAGGCTGTACTCCAGCACGTGTATCCCACTATTGTGTTTGCAATGGCCTGATATTAACTCCTGTTTTTCCCCAGTCCTTGCCTGCACTGCTGTGGCTTATCTCTCTGCTTGCCAAGTGCTCTCCTGGCAGCAGGAGTGACAGAGAGCCCAGCTTCACGGCGGGACATTGGGCAGCACTTTCTGACCCCTTCTCTTTCTCCCTTCAGTCAGGCCAAGTCCTGTTACTCCAACCACCTCTGGCCGTGGGTAGGAGGGCAGCCTGGCCTGGTGGCAGGGGTTAGCATCCTTCCCTACACCCATGGACACAGAGAGGGCATCGCTCAGGGAAAAATCACTTTTAATGTTGATATCCCCGTTGCGTTGAGCCTCTACAAAAACTACTGACTGGTCTGTACCACCCCGAAGTCTTGGTGCGAGCCTCCCTCACACGGGCAGGCGTGTGTGGAGAGCAGGATGGTCCAATGCAGCATGGAGAGGCCCCTCCCCAGGGAGGGGGCTGCACTCGGGGGTGAGGGGGCTCCTTGCCCTGTGCCTAGCAGGGCTTCGGGAGTGCTGGGCTGTGTCGATGGTCAGCGTGAGCGAGGCGCTGCAAGTGGGCCTGTCACCAGGCACGGCACAAACCTGTGCTGGGGCCCTGAGATGCGTGTGGCACCCCCCAAATAGCACATTCTCCTCATGGTGGAGACCACATGTGTGCAGCACCCAGCACGGCGGGGCTCCGGGCCTCGCTGGGATGGGGATGGTAAATGATGTTAAAGGGCAGTTCTGGGTTGGGCTGCCCCTCCCTGCACTGCCTGCAGGGATGCCGTGACAGACACTTTTTCACCTTTCCTTTTTCCACCTCTTCCTTGATACCAGATGCCACCAGGGAGCAGCTGGGCAAGGGCCCTCGGACTCCAGCTAGCTGGTCCAGGCTGCCTGGGTGGTTCAGCCCTGCCAGGGGTACATCCTTTCTCGCCTGGGGATGGGGCTCTGCACAAGTCCGGCAGGGAGGGGCGGCACGAGCGGGCGGACAGGCAGCGAGCGAGTGCAGACCTCCTGCTGCTGGACACGAGCCTCACGGCAGGAGACCCCCATGCTGCAGACCTGGAAGACACACACACAGCCTGGTGCACGTGGCCAGAGCTTGCCCTCCCTGACCTGCTGCTGCTCAAGCCTGCAGCACCTTTCCTAGCCACGCTCAGGGGAATACTGGTGCAGACACAGGTTTCTAGTGAAAACATAAGCCAAGGTCTCACTCCAGTCTCTGACATCCAGCCTGCTGTTGAGAGCAGACCCTGCTCCATATCCCTTGACCCTGCTCCAGCCCCCAGCAACATGCACACCTTCATGGGCTCCAAACCACACCATTTGGCTTTGCTGTCTGCAAATTGATTTTACCCTATATAAAATGAGTGACCTCCCACTTGCTGGGGAAGGAATGTTGCACCAAGAGGCAGGTTCCTACCTCCAGTCTGCATGGGCCTCCAGCACTGTGCTCTGGCCACGCTGCTGCTCAGGTGATTAATGGGGCAAGATTGGAGCTTTCCTCTGGCGACTTCTCACCCTCCGATGATGTCCGCTGCTTGCGCCCACCTGCAGCAGCAAGGGCACTCAGGGCAGGGGTGCATAGGCTTGGGCCAGGACCTAGTGGCTGGCTCTGCCTGAGCTAGCCCTAGGTGCAGTTTTGCCTGCTGCTGAGGTACTGACAGGGAACTAGGTTGTCCCCTGTTCCACGCCAGCCCCATGCAGGGTGTCCCCAGGACAGAGCTGGGGAGCAGCTGACACAGGCAGTGGGGTGTGAGGCAGAGCTCTCCCCGGGTGTGCTGTCCCTGGGTCAGTCACTCACTGAGGGATCTCAGCAGCCTCTTGCCCAGTGCCTCCTCAGAGTTGCTCGATGATGAGCTGGTCCTGGCCTCTCTACCTGGGGACTCCGCTTCCAGGACGGTCCCACAGCACTCACTGTCTGCAAAAGCCCAGCATGGCTGCAGCGCCTCAGGGCACCACGGCCTCGCCACCCCCGGGGTCAGGTGTGTGTGCCCCCCGGCCAGACTCACTCTGCCGCTTGCTGTTCTCCTCGTTGTCAGCCAGCTCCTCCTGGATGAAGGGGATGCCCTCCATGCGCAGGAACACCGACTCGCTGGGACTGCGCAGCCCCTCGGAGCGGCTGCCTGCAGGGACACAGGGCAGGCGTGACAGCAGGGCAGGGACGTGCTGTGCCCTGGGGCAGGATGTGGCAGGATGCCAGCCGTGGCAGCAGCTCCCACTGCCAGGGAGCCCGGGGGACACGAGCGTGTGGCAGTGAGGAATGACACGCCTGCACGCTGGCAGCTGTGTGCACGTGCAGGCATCCACAGGTGTGTGTGTGCAAACGCCCACGAGCCCCACTCCGTGTGCAACTGCATCCCAGATCTGGTGTGTGCATCATGCCAGAGGTTCCCAGCACAGACTCCCCAGGGGACATGCAGTGTTGGCCTGTGGTAGGAAAAGAATGCTGCTGGGTGACTCACACATGTTGCTGTTCCTCTCATTCAGGAGGGTGGCAGGGTCCTCCTTGGGTGTCTGTGGGGTTCCCCGCGCAGTCGAGGCCTTGGTTGAATCCCTGTCGAAGGCCTCCATGTCGGGGGACTGGGGTGAGCTGTCCATGCGGCTGGCCACCAGCGCGTTGTGGTACTGCTGCCGGGTCACCTGGGCACACAGACACGTGCACCCAGCTCAGTGGGCACCAAGCCCCACCAGGACCTCTCGGAGACTTGGTAGCTCCAACCAAACCTCCAGTCAGCAGGAGTTAAGTGCAGGATTCCCCAGCACCCACTGGGCACCCACCAGGCTCCTGGGGCACAGTGGGGCAAGAGGGCGCCTGGACAGGGGCGGCCAGGGTGGGACAGTCCCTGCCAGCCCTGCCCATACCTTGACAAACTGCACGTCGCAGAGGATGTGCACAGAGTAGTCGGGCGTGTAGATGTTGTTGCTGCTGCTGTGGAGCTGCGTGCTGCTGCCTCCATAGTCCTCCCGGTTGGGGGACTCGGAGCGGTTGAGGCCACTGCAGCGCGACGGTGACCTGTTCACTGCAGGAGGGGACAGCAGAGAGGCAAACACTCACTCTGGCTCGTGGTGTTGCTTGTGTTCCCAGTGCTGGTGTAGGGCCAAGGTGGACCGGTCACCTCTAGCGGCTGTTCCCCAGGACTTGGGGCTGGCAGGGTCCCTGAGGGAGACCTGCAGCTGGTCCTGCTCCGTGCACACTGGTGTGGAGACTGTGCCATGTCAGCCCCACACACCCCAAAGGGACCGGGCAGGACTCTGACCCGGTGCCAGCAGCAGGGTTTGGGGCTGCTGCCTGCCTGTCACTGACAGCTCTCCTGTTAACGCTGGCCTTCTGCACCGTGTTTGGCACAACTTCTCCTGGTTGCAGCCGGCAGCCTGTGAGTATTTGCTTAACCTGCCTCAAGGGCATGCTCCTGTTCACCCCGACTATGACAGATCAGGAGGAGAGGCTGCCATGGCAAGCTGGCCTGTCACTCACATTGACTGATGGCCTCTGACACACGGCGTGGCCTCTGACACACAGCGTGATGGATTTTGTCTGGTCAGTGATTTATTCGGGAACAAAGGCAGCTTGTTCCTTGCACGGGTGACGTTGTGCTGACTTTGCTCTGCTGCTAAAATGCCCTTTTATTACCCGGATCACCAGAAAGCAAGGGGGGCAGGGCAGCAGGCATGCAGCGCTGCAGGTCACTGTCACCAAAAGCAGCAAGTCAAAACCCCAAGTGCTAAGTGCAGGAAATAACAGAAGTGCACACCAAAGAAAGCCCAAGCTATCCATAGCTCCCCCTTGTCCCCATCCCATTCTTCCCGGGATTTGCATCATACTGGGGAGGCTATGGCAGGACTGCTGTCCCCAGCCTGCCACCAATGCTCCAACCAGTGAGGGGCTGCCCAGGGGTGCCGTGGGTACTGCCCAGCATGCAGGGTTGAGGGGGCTTGAGGCAAGGGGGACAGGGTGCTGTAAAGAGCCTGCCACATGCAGAGGTCCCTGGCCAAAGCCACGCCCTGTTACCTGGAGAGCCAGCCAGGGAGTCCCCTCTGCTGAAGGCGAAAGTACGGGACACTGAGACAGGCACTGCAGAGAGAGGGAGGGAGAAGGAAGGAGGGGACCCGGGGGAAAGGTGAGGGATGGAGGTGAGGGTGGGAGACAGACCAAAAGGAAGAATGAGAAAAAGAATCATGTGCCAGCAGTCCTGGGCTGAGCTCCCATTGCTGTCTCCAGCATCCCTTCCCACCCCTTTTACACCCTCCTGCTTCTACTCTGGGGAGGTGATCGCCAGTCCTGGGGACAGGGCCACCAGCAGGAACACAGATGTGAAAGCTGTAAATCAGCAGGTTGCTCTGTGATGAGGTAAGGGGAGGTGAGGCTCTTCAGGGTGATGCAAAGCAAAGGGATTCATGTCAAGCTGCCTGCAGCTCCTTGCAAGGTCCTGGCTCTCAACAGCCTTAGGGTGATGCCAAGAAGAGCCGCCCACTGGGGGCTGATCCTTGCAGGAACCACAAGAAGCCAGGACTCTGCATCTGGGGCTGCCTGACCCATTGCCACAGAGAAGGTAAATCACAGACACTCACTTTCCATGTTTTATTGCCATGGGTTACAGCAGCAGGGACAATTTCTAGGGCAGACCATTCCCTCTCCCAGTGATTGCTGCCCTCCACAGCATTCCTGGGCCACGGCACAGGGGATGGGGGAGCACGGAGAGACCAACGCACAGCATGAGTGATGCACTCCTTAACACTTCCCAGTCTCTGCTTTCACCACTGCCATTGCCCACCTCGAAATCGGTGGGAGATGCAAACCTGCTGGCTGCCAGCCCCCTCCTCCAGCCATTGCCATGATTCCCCCAGCTGCCACACCTCCTGCCTGAGGTGTCCTGCCCTACCTCCAGCCACTCTGCCCGCAGCACAGCTGCAACACTCTAGGAACTATCTGCTGCCTATGTGATTAATGTTTTAAAATTGCTTCAAACATAAAACCCCCAGGAAATTTTCCCTCCAGTCCCCTTTTCTAATCTCCCTGCTGCTCCTCCAGGAATTCCTGTGTCCTCTCCTGAACCAAAACCTTCTGCAAATAAAAAAGACACCAGCATGAAGCACTGCCCAGAATGACCTTGTCCAGAAGGGAGCAAAGGACGAGTTAATAACCACGAGCACTGATTCCGTGCTCCTACTGCCTGACCCTCCCACAGCTTTTGTCACCACACAGCACCAATGCCAAAGATCAGCTGGCGATAAAACAGTTGCATAACAACAGTTAATTAATAACAAAATGTTAAATGCTCTAAGTTAATGTCTGAATTCTCAGCTGTGATACTCTACTCACACTCATCTCTTCTGGGCTTTCCTTCAAGGAGGAAAGAGGGCGCCAGCCTGACAAGGGAGATGCCCTGTCACCTCTGCCTCCTAGCCCGCTCCCTGTCTGGCCAGGGGTGTGACACCGCACGTGTCCCACTGCAGGCAGGAATGGCTGCGCGGCAGAAAACGCCTCATGACAGTGTCATGGGGAGCGCTGGGAGCGAAGGAGCCCTGAGCAGCAGTGTCCCGGCAGGCGGCACTGCAGACATGCATGGCTGTTCTGACACAGCTCCCACTGTGCCTTCTGCCCTGCCTGGCCCAAGGCCCGTGGGCAGCACTCACTGCCTGAGCCCGGGGGGCCCTGAGGACTGTCACCGAGGATATGGGACATTAGGCCATCCAGCAACACCCTGACAAAAACTGGCCACTTCACTGATCTCCTCTGTCCAAACCGAGTGCACTGTGGACACACGGCAGAGCAGGAATGTGCACTGAGGAGTTAATCCATCAGTCCACGAGCCAGCCCTTTGCACGGAGGCAGAGCAAGCAGCAGGAAATAGGTGAACCCTAGAGCTGCAGAAAGACTGGGACCCACCGGAGTGAGTCACCTGCCCCAAGAGACTCCCCCTGCTCTCTTGATGACATTCCTCTTTACACCTCCCTAAAGACTGAATTTAGTAGGTCCCTGTTTTGATTAGGCAGGTAGAGCATCTCGGCTTACCATCAGCACTGCAGATCTGACTGCAGCATCTGGGGTTTGGATGAGGGATGTGATGGACTGGGATTGAGCAGCACCTCCACCTGCTCCCGAGCCACCAGGGACTAAACATCTGCAGGGGTTATAGCAAAGAAGGGGGTACCTGCCAGTCTCCCTAATCAGAGCTCCCTCTAACTTCTGCAAGCAGGGGATCTGCTTCTTAACCCATCAGCTCTGCAGGCAGGGAATATATTGGCACTGGAGTGTCTACTTGGCTAACTTCCCACCACTACATGCAAATAGCTCACAGGTAAATCAACCCATCTCTGCAATTCCCAAGCAGCCCAAGGTAGGGCCCGTGTTCAGGTTGTGCCCTGAGCCTCAGAAAGGCAAATGGGTCTAGAGGTGTTATGCTGAGACCTAGAATGAGCATAACACCCACCTGTGGGCACTGCCCCTTGCAGCGCCAGCCATGCTGGGACCCACCGGCAGAGCCCTGGCACATGGTGGAAACTTCAAAAGGATATCAAAGGGACCTCAAAGGGACCTCCAAGTCACTCTGTGGGGACTTTGCTGCATCAGCCCCCCAGCATGTTGTTTCTCTGTCTACCTCTTTAAGGGGTGACCTCAGCACAGAGTCTGAACTGTTTTGCATGGTGAGAAAAGCCATCGCTCCTCCAGCCAGCTGGTGCTGCAGAGAGGTTGTAGGGCCTCAGCCTGTCCCAAAATACTTACGTAGGAAGGAGGATCCTGCCAGGCTTCCCATTTTTCGCACATCGTTTTCTGAAACAACAGTTGGAGGTGTGGGAATAGCAGAGGAAGGGCTCCTGCTTGCCCCATGCTCTGAAGCAGGGCCACCCCATCCCATGGCCAGCCCCTTCTCCTGGAACCAGCTGGTTTAGCCTCCATGGATGCTGCTGAAGAAAAGGCAGGGCCAGAGAGAGCCCACAGAGGCCTCACCTGAGGAGACAACAGCCATGATGGCAGGGACACCATAGTAGGTGAACGCCCCATTCTCAAACCGCAGTCCTTCCTTGCCGACCTCCACCTGCACTTTCCCCTGGAAGGAGGAGGAAAACCCTCTCAGATGGGCACCCCGTGCTCCTGACCCACCCAGGGCTGCAGGGACCTCTGCCATCTCATACAAGGGCATCTTTGCTGGCAGAAGCAGCCCAGAACAAGGTGGCAAAGAGAAAACAGGGCCACCCCCTGCCACCCTCTGCTTGCGGCTGCCCCAGGCACCTGCAGGATGAGGACAAAGTAGTCGACGGGGCGGTTGCGCTGGTAGAGGTAATGCTCCGCTGCCTTCTTGTTCTTTCGGTCGTACTTGAGCTCCTGGATGACATTGGGGTGTTTCAAGAGCCGCAGCAGGATCTTCTCAGAGAGGTAGGGGGACTTGAAAGGCTCCACTTCTAGAGGGGAGGCAACACACACACGCCATGCTCAGCAGGTCTGGGGCTGCCGGGAACCCCTCCTCCTCTGAGCTGCACGGCCCCGCACCCACAGTCTAAACACCCACTGCCCAGAGGGGAGCCAAATGCAGACTCATGCTGGTAGGGCAGTGGGATGTCCAGGTTGTAGGTGGAAATTGCTCAGTGGAGGGGAGCCCGACCCAGGAATGGCTTAGGGATGCACTGTGGGGCTGGTGCTGCAGGGCTTGCACAAGGGCAAGTGTACCTGTTGCCATGAACCGATGGGTAGCCAGGAGGAGCTGCGGGGAGATCTTCACCTTCATCTCACTCTCTGAGAGCCTGAAGATGGAGAAATCCTGGGGCTTGCGTCCCCGGTGGGGAACCCGCTCCTTCTTCCGATTGTCAGCTGCAGGCAGAGCAGAGCGGTCACTCGCCTGCAGCAGCCACCAAGCTGCAGCTGCAGGGCCCCAGGGCACATGCACACGCGTGGACAGGCAGGTCTTGCTGCGCCCTACGGCAGGGCTGCTGTGGAGGGGCAGATGGAGCAGTGGGGCACATAAACCATGCTGTGCATCCAGCCTTGAGAGCAGCTCCCTGAGCAGGGAGCAGGATCGTGAAACACACTTATTCCTCAGGAACAAGCCTTGGGTTGTCCTGGCTGGATGCATCACCCAGAGCTGCAAATGAGCTTGGGAACTACCCTCAGGCATTTCATGCCCAACATAGATGTTCCTAGGTCAGGCTCTGCCCAGCCACCAGCTGCTGATGCTGGTACTTCTCTCTCTTGAGCATTCAAGACTCCCTGACACCTGACCAGCATCTCCCCACCATTCTTGTCTTTTCCATCATGACAGCAAATTACTCTGGGGAAGGACCACAATTTGCTCTGGCCTGTTTCCTACCCACATGTCTGTCTGTCTGTGCAGGCTCCCACCCTGGCTCCTGCAACTGCAGTAGGTGCCCTGGGACACTAACTGTACAGATCCGTCTCATCCAGGATCTCGGACTTGATGATCTCCTCAATGACATCTTCCAGGGTGACAATGCCCATCACCTCGTAGAACGGGTCTCCTTCCCCTTCGTTGTTCACCCGCTGCACGATGGCCAGGTGGGACTTTCCTGCAGGGGAGAAGCAGAGTGGCAGTGAGACACCCACCCTGGTGATCCTGAGAGGGGTCCCCGGCGTGGTGGGCAGGCAGGTGGGCAGGGTTTGGTGGGAGGCACAAATCACAGCAGACACTGTCATCCAAACCCACCCCAAGTGTGCTAACCCAAGGAGAAGAGCTGGACACACAGCCCAGCCTAACAGGGCAGCTGCTGTCCAGACTGATTTGTAGATGTAGGCTCTTTTTTGGGGCCACCTTCTTTTTCTACCCAGGCTGCGAGTCACTCTGTTCAGCTCTGACAGCCTCCTGTGCAGGAATGAAGTGTACATTATACCAGCTCCTCCTTACCCTTAGTTTCATTGGCATGAGACAACTCTTAACAGAGCAATGAGACAATGTTCTCCAACACAGAAATGTGAATGTGTCCTTGGCTCTACCGATTTCCCTTATCCTCCTGGTGTTTTCTTATTCTGTTGCTAATTATCTTTCCTATTAAATTGCCAGGAACAGCTCCCCCTCATCTTTCTATCTATCACTGTCTAGACCAATCCTAAGATTTTTCTTAAAAAAAAGCCTCCATCTCCTTGAAACAGCAGCTGGTTTTTATGTAGAAACATGTATGTTTGTTTGCAGCTTTCAGCCCAGCTCCTGCAGAACTCTTGGGAAAACCATCTGGATTCAGACACTGAACACTTTTCAAGCCATCAGCTTGCACCTGAAATTCTTCTCCAAGCCCTGCCCTTGACAGCATCTTCTCTATGTTACCTTAAACAAGCAGAATGGGACCAGGACCTTCAGCTACAATGACAGTGACTCCTGCTTTCCTGGGTCACAGTTTCAGCTTCCTCACTTGTCCCTTGTAAGCTGGCAGCTCTGCTGACACATTCTCAAGTTTTTTGGTTTTGGCATACTTGAAACATTTCTATTTGTTTTTGCATGTCCAGCTCTCTGTAAGCTGTTTTGACTTTTTCAACGTCTCCCATCCTTTACTGACCACTCTGATTTATGCTCCTGCTCAGCATCTTGACCAGAACCCAACTTCCATGCCACAAACAACTTCTGGGTTTCTAGCTCCAACGTATTCTTGGACCTGCCAATGAACAGCACTGGGTTTCTTACTGCCCATGTGGCTCCTACACTGCTCAGCAGTGCACACGGATTCTGAACCTCTAGTTTTACTTAAAAGCACCCTCTCTGGCACCACAGCCAAAACCTTCTCCTCCCTCTGTTTGCTCTGCATTGTGCAATGCCTGCACAAACCCAAAAGTACTGCAACGACCTCTGGAAAGCTGCAAACACCTTATTTTCACCATGGGCTGGGAGCTGAGCTCCTCGGGCACCAATGGTCACCCAAAACGGGGGCAGGTTCCCTCTGCTATGCAGCTGCTTCTGCATCCACTTCTCCCACAAACCCATCCCAACAAGCTCTCCCACTGCTCCCGACAAGGGATGTGAGCAGTATTCATAAAGATGTGATAGGGTGGGCTCCTGGCTGGTGTGCAGCTCCTTCCTTACCCACCGTGCCTCCTGGCTCGTCCCTGCAGAGGTGCAAGGACAAGCACACTCAGAGCAGCCTGGCAGTCCCACAGACACGTCTTGCTGGGGACCATGTGACCTTCAAATAACCCTGCCCTGGATCTGAGACGAGCAGACGACATTTCTCAGCTGAAGATCAGCACTATACATTTCTCACAGCAAATCTTGGGCATTTTCCACAGTATAAATTCCCTCCTCCTCATACCAAGCTTTTATTGCAAGATTTCAGAGAGCAGCTCGCTGCCTCCCACGCCTACAGATTTAGAAATGGGAACATAACATTGCAGCAAGTAGCACCGAGATGCACTTTAAAAAACCAAATCAATAGCCTTGGGGCACCGAAAATTCAGCATGTCCTTTGGACTGGGCTATTTCACTCCTTTCATACGTAGGTTTGCACATCTTGTCTGTTCAGTGGGTAATAAAGCAACACAGCACTTAAAAAGAAAAAAGCAGAGGAGTTGGCTGCAAGAAAGCAGCAACAGCTACGTTTCATCTTAGCAAAGTCCAGCTTTTGAAAATGTCTCCTTTGCCAAACTCTGCTCCCAAACACTGGGGCCATCTGGTCTCCTACAAGTCCTCGGGTGAGCGAGGAGAGGGAAAAAGTTATTTCTTTTGGCCGGGAGCTTGTTGTTAATGACATTTACACGCAATCCAAAACCACCAAGCCCTTACAAAAAGCTTAGGTGCTACTTAAAGGCAGTCAGAGAGTGATGGAGGCAATTCTTTTTTTGGCCAAACACCTACATTGACACTGCAATTTGCACTAGAAATGTGATTCCAGCTCCATGTTCACGTAGCTGCAAATGAGATTATTTAGAAATAACCCAGCACTGTTAGCCTGGAAGGAGACCCATGGTTTCACTGTGCTGGGGCAGAGTCAGTAGGGCTGTTAGAGCACTCAAGAGTTCTTTATTTTCACAGAAAATAAACACTTGTATTCACACTCCAAACCCCCAGGTTCCTGTTTCCAGGCTAACACCCACATTAGAAACGGAGCAGGTACCCAACAATGGAAAATTGTTGCAGTTCAATGTGGTTGCTCCTGCCCACACTGAGAGAGCTGATCCCAGCCCATGCCTGGCTGTACCCATGTCACAAAAAGCCCTGAATGCCAGCCAGTCCCGGTCCTTTCACGTGAGTGCTGCTGTCAGCTGGTCCCCTCTGGAAAGGGCTGACATGCTCTGATTTCCCACCCAGGAGACATGAGATCATTTGCAAAGTTGTGCCCCACCCCCCTGACCTGACTGGGTCCTGCATCTCCTCCCATCAGCTTTTTAACAGACCCCATGAATTTTGGTGGAGGGTTTGCAGGTGCCCTGGCTGTAGGATCATGGCTTGTTCACTGCTGGGCAATGCTGCCAAGCTCAGCTGTATCCCTCTGCCCAGCCCTGGGAGCTGCTACACTTGAACAGGAGGAAAAGCAGTGGCTTTAGAGCAGGTACAAGGGCAGAACCTGGGCAGCGAGATGGAAGCAATGTCTAACGGAGGGTGGCAAAGGGACAGACCTGGGGATGCCAGAGGGGTCACATTTGCCTCTGCAGCCATTATCCAGCAGGTCAGCCTCAGTGGGAGCACAACAGAGGGAGATAAATCATTTAAATAAACCCCCAGACTTGATCTAAAACAGCTTTAAGATCTGTAAAACTGATTCTAAAAACCGTGCTATTGTAACCAGTGCTTGATAGCTCAAATGAGATGAATTATAAGGGTGAGCTGCTTCCCCACCAGCAAGCTGTCACATGTGAACTTTACAGGGCTATCACTGATGCAGGAAAGCACAGTGAAACACTTGAGAATCAAAGGCTTGGTTTGGCAAATGCTAGAACAAATGGGCAATTAACTTTCCTTGTGCGAGCAGCTCCGCCGGCCTCCGCAGGACTGCTCTCGCACAGGAAGTCTATAGGTGATTAAGTGTCTGCTCAGCATGGGATACAACTGCACTAAATTCTTTATGAGCTACATGAAATCTGCTCTCTTCAAACAACAGCTTCAGTGGAAAGTTAATGCCTCAAAATGCTAAATTACAGAGCTAATATAAACAGCTGAGAGCTTCCAGATGGAGCAAGCATCTGAACAGATATCCAAAGCTTTTATGCCCATGTTTAGGACCTTTGTTTTTCATAGGCACCTAAATGACCTTGGGCTCATAGATCCACCTCAAATCACCTTCCCCACTGAGAGAAAAAGGTCTGAACACATGGAAATGCCTTGATTTCTGGGAAAGAAAGTGCTATTGAGTTAAAATATAGCCCAGACTAACTCTTTATCATTTTTTAATGTAGGTACCCTGCCAGAGGAATGTTAAAGATGCTTTAGCCTTGTCTCTTGTTCCACGGGATGAACATCCTGAGCAAGAAATTCATTTTCATAAATTTTACGGTAAGATCTGAAGCTGTTATTAGGAGATCAAAGGTACAGGCACAAGCCGTGAACCATTTACAGCTACAAAATGGAAGGCAAAAAAAAAAAAAGAGTAATTTTTAAATAAGGCTGATTTGTGAAACAACCATGATGTAACTGAAATCTATTTTCTGTGTGCTTTTCTTCAGAGCTCTTCACAGGGGCTGCCAGCATCTCTGTGCCCTCTTGCTGACCTGCATCTGGAGAAAGTGGGGACCCTGAGTTGAACAACTTGAACTGAAAATGTGTGTGAGTGTGCTCCTGTGTTACCACGACCCTGCACCAAGGGTAAAACCACACATTGTGTCTAGAGGAATGCACATCTACACCGAAGCAGGGGGGAAATAACCAGGAGGGCTGCAGAGTCACCCAGCTCTACAGGAATGAGAGCTATGTGAAGGAAAAACTGTAAATCCTAACCTAACCCAGACCCTTCTCAGAGACAAAAACTTCACCTGCTACATCTGTCTGTAGCCTTTCTCATATTCTCCTTTTTTGCTTTTCCTAATCCTAAGGAAAACTGTAAAAAGGATGGAATATTTGAAATAGCTGATCAATTACCATTGATGAAGCAGATCAGGAGGGTAAGGAGAAGATTAGAGGGGACACGGAACCTCATCTTCCATCTGTTGTGCAACAGAGTTCTGACCTCCTGGGTACCCAACAGCTCCGTATGAAGGTGCCTTTGGCAGCTACGAAGAGGGAAATGGGCGGCAGGGTGCCCTCTCCCCCAAGGACTTGGCTCCCTTCCTGCTTTGCTGAATGCCTGCCCAGAGCAGGCCTGATCCTGGGATTCTTGGGGTGGGATAGAGCAGTCCAGGGTTTACACAGTAAGGTTTAGCACAGTTTAGCAGGAAAAGCATCGTAATGTTTCAGGCAGAGTTGCAGCATAATACACTGAGACCATTTTTTGTCTATCAACAACTCACTCTCAGCCCGGCAATCACATTCCAGGGGACATGTAGGTGATACTTCCAGGGTAAAACTGGCTCCTTAACCCATACAACTGCCTTGGGAGGTCATTGCTCCAGCTCATCAAGATGCCCAGCAGAGTGACTATAACACTTGCAGAAATCTCATGAAGGCTGAGTTAAATTTGAAGCAACGCTGTGTACTTGCAATGCCTGCGGGCTCAGAAAGATGGTACAAAAAAGCATCTGAAATGGTATTGACCCCAATTCCTCGTAAATGTAAGCACCTTCTCCAATTTGCAGAAGTCTAATAGAGGCATTTTGAAATGGAAAGACAGACCCTAGGGCGGAGCTGTCCTCCGCAGGACAGGCTGTTTTCCCTGCTAAGCCTGGAAGTCTGGGGTTTGGAGAACTTATTTTTAGTAACTCTTAAAAGACGCCAAGCCACAGAAGGCTAATTTGAGTTGCAGCTCAGCCTCTGCCCTGCTGCAGGAAAATGAACATTAAGAGCAAATTCCTACTGTTCCTCCAACAGAGGAAAGTTACTTGCTGAAAGGTGCCACTGCTGTATATAGACTCCTCTAGGAAATCAGTCAACAAAACCCATAAACAACTCGAGAAAGGGACAAGATTATGATTTCCCAGAGGCACTACAAAACAAGGAGGTGGACCTCACAGAAGAGGTTCCCATGAGGAGTTATATCACTGGACTGGAGCTGCAACATGCATTGCTTGGTAATCTTCAAGAAAGGAGGAGAAACAGACTGTATCACCCACAACATTTCACACTGAATAAATGCATAAACCTTTCCTCATAGCTCCACATTCCCTAGGTGAAGTTTATCCTACAGGAAGCTCATCTGCCTCCCTACATTGCTTTAGCTTGCTAAATGTGGTGCAGTTATTTTTTTGGTGTCTTAGGTATTTTCTCCTGGGAGCCCAGAATAAAGCCAGGTACTCCAAGGTGTACCAATACAAATTGCCAAGAAATTGTCTCCCAATTTTTTCACTCCTTCCGTATTTTCATCTTGTTTCACCAGGTTGCAAAATTACTATACTGGTATGTATTTTCTTATTTCTAGTGAAGAAGGGACACATTTTGTGTAGGGTCCTTCATTTGGCACTTCTCAGTAAATGCTGCACAACAATGTATGCCTTCTGTAAGAGACTCCGTCTAGTTTCCCTGAAAAGATGGCAAATTGGGTGCCTAGCCCTCATTATACTTCTGAGTTCTTTTTGCTGAGTTTTGCTGAGATGAAGTCAAAACCATATTGCAGCACAAGTATTTCCTTCCTTCAGCTGAGCCTGTCTCACAGTGCTGTAATGTTGTTTTCTATACGGTTTTTGCAGCTGCCCTCCTCATTCGGGCTGTGGGTTGAAGTCTGAACTATTCTCTTGCAGGCCAGACCTCCCCTCTGCTGCTGTTTGGAGTCTTCTCTGGGTTATTCCCAGTTCCCATCGGGACCCCCAGTTTAACCACCTCTCTGCAGGAATTACTGCTGAAAGAGAAATCAAACAATGGCCATGGCAGCAGGGTTGTGACAGGGCAGAGGTGAAGAGTTTGACCAGTTCTGCTGTGATGGAGCAGGGGCCAGGTTTTGTTAACCAGGAGCTCACGGCTGCTCTTGGGCACCGTAACCACACAGGGCTCCCTTGATGCCTCTGAGGGTATGCTACTATTTCATACAATTTAAATGTTAAATTAAATGGAAAGCTGATGCTACAGGTCTGTGGAAGGTAATTCCTTCTACACAAGGTCCTGCTGGGGCAGAGGCAGTTTGTGACACATCTGTGGATTAAAATCAAGGTAAACACCAATGCATTTTAATGGAACTGCACTCAAAAGAGGTTAGTGTGAGCATACCTAGAAACAAATGAAGGAAAGCTTCCCTTCAAACCCTGCCATAAAAGACCAAAGAGGAAAAAAAGCTGACTATCTTCATAGCTGGCACAGAACAGCAAGAGAAAAGAAATGCCTCAGGTAAACAAGGACAATAGTGTGATATCAGTGAGTAGGAGGAGACAGAAAATGAAAGTGCTGTCAGAGGTGTGAGCAAGAGTCCCAAAGTGCTGTATTTAATAATCCCTTGACATTTTCAGTAAGAAAGAACAAATGTTTGTGTACTGTGGCAAGGAGCTCTGGCAGTGAAATTGTGTTACTTATGAAAAAAAATGACATTATGGGTATAGTGTATGTGGCAGAACATTAATCATTAGTGAAACAGATCAGAAGTACACATTGCTAGCTGGGAAAGAAGGATATAAAATGTTATAGGTATTTTGTATAAATATTATAATAACAAAAATAAATAAAGGGTACAAAAACTGTTCAAGATAATCATGGGAAAAGGAAAGAAAAGCTGGCTTTTCTAAAGGCTTGTGAGGGACATAAGGACCTGGAGGTGGTTAGGAATGCCCATCCTTACCAGAGACTTTAATTTCCTAGAAAGAGGCTGGGCCTTATCAGCGGGAGCATTTGCTGTCCTGCAGGCACCTTGGAGGTGTGAAGTGATGAATGCCTTCATTAAACACTCGCTGAGCCAACAAGCAATCAGCCTACTTTCTAATTAGTGGAGGTGTCTCAGAAGACCTGGCCATGGAAAGAAACCTTGATTGGATCAAACAAGATACTTCACCATAATTCAAACGGACACAGAAAAGGAGACAGTGATAAAGATTCTTAATTACAAACGGGAAATCTTTATTTTAGAAATTAAATAGTCAAGTGAACAGGGCTGACGCAGCAGTGGATGGGGCTGAAGGCAGCTGGGAGCTAACATCTGCCGCAGTGTGGGAGCCAGCACGAGAACCTGTATTTGGAACTGGGAAAAGAGAATTTAGGAGGGTTCAGGGCTGGGCTGGAGGATGATTAATTGCAAACTCAGGGGTGACCACATGCCCACAAATAGGGGAAAGATGAATCAGAAGAAAACATCAACCCTTGGGAAGAAGAACATGTGGGGGAAGAGCTGGAATTGCTAAACACCATGCTGAGTTAGATACGAAGACCAAAAGCAAGGCTTTTCAGGCTAGTAGTTCAGAAAAGACAAGGAGAAGTGAGGTGGGAACAGAAAAAGGGTTTAGGGAGAGCTCTAAATAGGGGCTGTAGCAAAACACCCCAGAAGGCCACAATGGCAGACAGATAGAAAGGAGGAAGAACCTGAAGTGATATGCCAAGAGTTTAATGGAGCAAAGTTAAAGAAGGATGGATAATCTTCATCTGAGATGAAAACCAGCACATGAAAGTGCAGGGCAGGTAGCAAGGCTTGTTACCATACCCGTGAGCTCAGGGAGCAGCAGACACAAAACAGCTCTGTTTAAGGAGGGCAGAGAGGACAGCAAGCAAAGGGCAGGGAACTAAGCAACCACAAATCCATTTTTATAGGTCTATTGATCCATAGGGTATGGAGCTGTAGAACAAATTTGGAAGGGGAAGTGTATCAAAGTAAATCAGATAAATTGCAGGGGAGCCTGACCAAGGGAGAGAGCGCCAAAATTATCTGACATCTCCAGACAAGAGAGAGGTAGAAGAGGCCTCAGGTGAACCTCAGTGCTGTTGCGGAAAACACACTTAGGAAGGAACTGCAAAGCACATAAGGAATTAGGAAGATGAGAGACAACTGGCATGGGGGGAAGGGTGCAGGCATGGACTACTGCAGCTCACCAAGGTTGAACCCAGAGAATCATCTCAGTGCTTTTGCTAACAGTCATGTATAAAACCCAGGAATTTTCTGATTTTCACCACTGGGAGTCTCCAGTCCTGTTGAAGGGCAGAGAGGGCAGGTGGTGCCACACAGAACTCCTCTGCCTGCGATCCTGAGTGGTAGTGGGGACACAGTTGAACATCTCCAGCGAAGATGCTGACCTGCATGTATCTGATGAGCACGTTCCTGGTGCACTGAGAAATGTCCTATCCTCTCCTCCTCCCACCTCTAAAAACGAGCACGGAGATGACTCACAGGGAGGCTTTCTGTTTCTGGAGTGGACCAGGTTGGCCTTTCTCACATGACCAGCTCTGCCTGCGGCAGAGTGGCGCCAGGCAGCCCAGGAGCCAAGCGCTGCCCTCCCGCATTACATAATGCAGCATGTCACTGCTGCAGCCATTTCTTAGACTCACTCACCACAGTATGACGTAGTGAGTAACACGCGGCAAAACACAATTCCCAGTGGGAGGGAAAAACACATGCTGTGTGTATTCTCAAGGTATGGTTAATGAAACACAGCTCTCAGCATCTCTGGGGCTGCTGGCAGCTGCTGCATTATGAATGCTGTCACAGCTGCAAAAAAAGTACAGCACTTTCTAAGGGCTTAATCTTTTCTTCTTCCTCTAAACCACTTGCATAGAAACACTTTATAGACCTCCTTCTGACTGCTAAGCTGAAAATGTGAAAGCTAAGTAATGAGATGCAATTTCCTGTCATAAACTCCTTTGCACAGAACAGAGCAAGCAAATGCTGTCTGGGCAACACTGCAAGGCAGGTACCATGCCCATGCTGCCAGGCCACTGCAGACACATCAGCCCCTCGGGGACAGGCTCACCTGCCAAGCCAGCAGCCTGTGAGGCCAAAAGCTCTTACAGTCTTCATAACACCACAGTAAATCAAGGGCACTGCTGGCCCTCAATCCACCCGGGGATGTTCCACCAGGTGACACCAGGGTCATCAACACACCAGCACATGCAGGGACCAATTCCCCCCAGCATCCCTGGTACCTGCCACGTCCTGCCAGGAGGCCATGCTGGGCTGCCCGTGGGGGCTGCTGACCTGGAAATCATTAGGGGTGCTGAGGGGTGCAGGGGAAGCCCGGGGGGCGGCCCGGCGGCCTCACCCTTCTTGAACTCCTCAAGCAGCGTGTCGAGGCGCGTATCGTTGAAGACGCAGTGGAGCGGGCGACGGTAGAAGCGGGTGACAGTCTGCAGGGGAGTGCAGTCATCAGGGTCGACAAAGGCCAGGTCTTTGACAAAGAGCAGGTCGACAATGTTGTCGCGCCGGTCACCCTCATAGACTGGGATGCGCGTGTAGCCAGACCGAAGGATCTCAGAGACGGTGGCGAAGTCCAGCACGGCATCGGCCCGGAGCATGAAGCAGTCGGCCAGCGGTGTCAGCACATCCTCCACCACCTTGGTGCGTAGCTCCAGCGCGCCCTGCACCATGGCCAACTCCTCCCGCACCAGGTCGCCGTGGGGGCCAGCGGCGCGCAGCGTCTCCAGCAGCCGCTCCCGCGTAGAGAAGACGCTGAGCTCCTGCCGCAGCGCCCAGTCCAGCAACCGGCTGAGCGGGTAGCAGACGGGGAAGGCGGCCAGCATCAGCAGCCGGGTGAGGCAGAGCGTGCGGGAGGCGATGGCCAGCCCGTGCCGCGAGCACACCGAGTAGGGCAGCACCTCGCCGCCCAGGAAGACGGCGGCCGTGCACAGCAGCACCGGCAGCCAGGGCGCTCCCCGTGGCCCGGAGCGTGCGGGAGGCGATGGCCAGCCCGTGCCGCGAGCACACCGAGTAGGGCAGCACCTCGCCGCCCAGGAAGACGGCGGCCGTGCACAGCAGCACCGGCAGCCAGGGCGCTCCCCGTGGCCCGCCGGCCGCCGCCGCCGGCCCGCCGCCGGGCAGCGAGGCGCAGAGCCAGCCGGCCAGC
>VWZT01002633.1:293427-390407 GCA_013397055.1 Pachycephala philippinensis | reverse complement strand
TTTAAATCGAGGCTCAGGAAGGCAGTGAGTGCCCTTCTCCTGCCCACTCGGGGCTGCCCTGCCCAGAGCCTCCTGAGTACCCTCCTCTTTCTTGGCCTCCTTGCATCTGTCTTTTTTTTTGTCTCTTCCCTTTAAGATTTGAGAGCTGTGAACTCCTTGCTGTCTGTGTCCCTCGGGTTGGTCTTGCTGAGATTTCCCCTAGGCCTTCAGAAGCTGTGGTCTGCCACGCCTCTTCCCTCAGTGCTGCTGGTTCAGCAGAGTGGTGCAGAGGTGGCTGTGCCTCCTTCCCTGCACTGAGCACAGCCTGGTGGGGTCTGAAGGACCAGGCACTGACTTCCTTCATGAGCTCCATATCCCAGGCATCTACCCACAGTTTAAACTGGAGTTATAACGACTGTGACATCCACCTCTGTCTTTAGATCTTGGGCAAGTTTCTTGGGCCCTTCACCAATCTGAGAAGACAGGACCTTGCATGTTGCCTCTGTTTCATGAGTGTCTGCAGTGGCAGCTCTCAGAGAACGCCATGAAGATAACTTATCAGAGAGTGCTCCGACTTCTGTGCCCCGCATGCCTTCCCCTACTCTCCCAGGGATTTGCCTGAATGTGACTTGACATCCTTGTGGTAATCCCTGTCACAGCAGCTTTATCACAACACTGCTCCTGCTCTTCATTCCTGGGCCTGCCCTTTGTCCCCAGGCCCTGCTGACAGTGCATGCAGAGCTATCCCTGTGGTCCCCAAAGATGGGTGTCACACAGGACCCATTGCCATGGCCCTCTGCATCCTCCAAGGTGCTGCCCCCTGATCCTGGTCCTGGGCCAATGGCTCCTCCACATGGGTCCATATTGGCCCTGGTTTGGGTTTTAGAAGTCATCCATTCCATTCAGGAAACAAACTTGTTTTGACCCGGCCTGGACTCCCTTACGGCAGTTTGAAGAGAATTGCAGACAGCGTATTGACCAGCTAGTTTCAAACCTGTCTGCCTCTCAGTCTTCTCCTTCAGGGCCTCCTTGATGTGTTTGGCTTCATTTTGCCTTGGGGGTGGAGGGTGTACAACTTTTGCCTTCAGTTCTGTAGGAAGGGAAATCCATCACCCAGGAAGGTGAATGGCTGTTCATGGGCTTCAGGTGACTCCAGCAGCCCATGGTAGCAATAGCCTTTCTGGTGTGGGAGAGAGGTAGGGTGGCATTTCTCAGTCTTCAGTTCTCCAAATCTTTCACACAACAGGGGTTCAGGATTTTCCCATTCAGTAGCTGGGCAAAGGTTGGGTAGGCCCAAGTCTTACTTAGTGCCTACCTAAGAGAACGTGCACTCAAGCACAGGGTCGAGGGGTGTGTGCTCATTAGCTGCAGAGGAACATTAGTCCTTCCTCTTGCTCCATCTCACTGATGCCCTTGTGCTGGATGTAGAAATATTGAACGATATTTTCATGGTAGCTGGATGCTGCCCAGTATCCACTCCTGAGTATGCTAGCTGTGGGTGTAGGAGACAACTCCTGTGGCTAACTACAGACCATGGGTGCTTTAATGACATTGCTGTTCTGTGCAGTCTGTTTTAGACAGGCTTTAGAGAAGCTGTACTAATCCCAAACTACGCAGAAAAGAGATAGAACACAGCCTGGGCAGGAAAGTGTAATGAGTCTAGGATGAGGCTCAGAGACAGGAAGATAATGTGGCTTCCAGTCCTCCACTGCATGTTTGCAGGCAGCTCCCTGCCAGCCCAAGACATAGCAGAGCTTTGAACCTAAGTTTGCTGAACCTGAGACTGGACACCTCGAGAGGCAGGAGCATGACTTTTGGAAGCAACTTTGGTGTTTCTTGATGTGTGTAATAAAGGAGCTGGAAAGTGTGTGCGACTCTCTTCTGACAACAAGCTCCTTCAGCAGCTTCTAGCTAGATGGGAATTGAACCAAGCAAAGATCAACCTTGTGAGGCAAAATGACCTTATGCAATGTGGTGGAAGAATTCCAACTTCCGTCCTTGCTTATCAGAGCTGGCCTCCTGAAGTTTTGTAAGAATTATCATCTGGTGCCTGTGGATCTGAACATGTTACAGAGTTTATTAAACTCATAAGGGACCTTGCAAGGACTGGTTTGCACCACTCCCCTCCTGCTTCGACTGACAGATCTTACTTGATTCTTGTTCTGCCTTGCTACTTCATCATTCCCTTTTCCCAGCATGTGAGTAGTTCTAGGAGAGGGAATAGCCTATTCTTATCTCACAGTATGACTTAGAGAATGCTCATATGAAGAGAAAACAATTGTTAAATAATCCTTCTGCCTCCTGAATGTCAGGCATTAGAAGGGTACAGACACTTGTTCAAAGAGTCATAAGCCATGCTGACCTGTGATAGCTGCAGTGAGGATAAACAAGGTGAGAACAAGCCTTCTTCATCACCTCTTTGACAGGCAAGGTTAAATGGAAGCCAGGGGTTACTGAAATGGGATTTAGTCTTTTCTCATCATTTAGTGTCAAACACACATGTAACAGGGTTGTGATACAAGTGTTGGGAGACTTTTGCACTTGCCTGCATGGGAGGGGTCAGCATTGTAAGACAGCAACAGCTAGGCAGGTAAAGGATGGAAGGGCCAGTAGGTTTTGTGAGCATACAGCTTGAGCTTTGTGTGGGAGAAAAGGAGACTTGGGCTGGGGAGGGTCATTTGATAGGTGGATCCAAGGGGTTTGGATCCTTTTTTGGGGTTGCTTTTGCTGAGTGATGATTGTGTGACTGTCATATTGGCTGGAGCTGATCCAACCATCTGGCAAAAATGAAAATGAAAGCTGAGGTTTGGCCATCTCCCTCTTTTCTTTCCCTTTTGCTGTAGACATTGTTCGCAGCGACATTGCCCTGGATAAGCAGAAAGGCTGTAAGATCGCCCAGCATCCTGACATAATGTTGGAGCTACAGAGGGAAAAGGCAGCTCAGATGCACTTGGTTTTGTTAAAGGAGCAGTTTTCAAACACATACAGCAACCTCACATTAACAGGTAAGGCTGCAAGACCAGCTCGGGAGCCAGGAGCTGGGCCTAGTTCTTGCTAACTCACAGGTGTGTTAAAACCCTCGGGTTCTTCACCTCTGTGTGATTCAGCATCTCTCTGACTGCCTCTGTTTCCTACCAAGGTTACTGGGTATTGGGAGGGAAAGGACCAGCAGGAACTGGAGGTGGACTCATAAGGCCTCTGCAGTTGGCACCTATGCAAACACTCCAGATTTGGTGCCCCTGAACAGAACATTTTCTACAGTCTGACCTAAGCAGAATACCACGGCATGTGAAGTGCTGGAGAAATCTCCCTGCTAACTGTTCACGTCGATGGGGCTGCAGCAATTACTAAATTTGGAGTCCTTTAAGCTGCAGCTGATTTTTTTTCTTTCCAGAGCATGCACTTTGTGTGAACCCAGTAAATATTAAAGAGCAAATATAAAGGGATAATGGCCTAGACAGAGATGAGAGGATACTCTTTTTCTGGCAACTGTTTGTATTATCCAAGGAACAGAATCTCGATGGAGGAGACCGCCACATTTTGGATACACATTTAATGGTGCTTGTAAAGGACTGATGTCTTCAGGCAGTGAGTGGGCAGAAGGATGGGATCCCAGCAGCCAGCAGGGTCCTTTCATATCTCTTCTCCTTATCACTACAGCTGGATGAGCCACAGATGACAGGAAGGAGGAAGAGACTAATAAATCAAACAAGACTCCCTTCTCCTCTTGACAGGTCCCTTTCCTGTGAAAGGCAAGCAGGCATCTTATTTTTTTAAGAGGGAGGGCCCTGTGCTCTGTCTGGGGAGGAGATGGCAAACCCCATGGTGGCCCTCCCCTGCTGCTGGGCTGGGAGAGACAAACTGGTCCTGAACAACTTCCTCCTCTCTGCTGCCACCCCTAATCCAGTGCCTGGCCCCTGCCTGGAAGCCAGCATGGGTCTGCATCCTCACCAGTGAGTTCTGGCTCTCCTGGGGACATCGGCTGTGTTGGAGCTCTAGGGGACCGTACAGAGGTCAGATGGCGACACCAGCACTGCCGAAAAGCTCATCCCAGGGGGTCACTGGATGCTGGGGCCATGAGTGTAGCTGAATCACATCATTCCTGAGGGCCCAGCATTTAAATGGGATCCTCAGAGCCGTTTCTCATTCTCAGTAACGTAATCCACTTGGCTGTTTATTCCCAGTACAACTGCTGGAATCAACATTGTCAGCTTTTCCCCTGACAACTTGCTTACTTTCCACTAAACAAACTTCCCTCGAGAAGTGAAGCCGCTCTCCCCTATCCTCCTTCCCTTGCTGCTTCAAAAGCTCTCTGGCATTGCTCACATTTTTTACAGAACCTGCAGAGCAGAGGTGCTACCTGGTTATCAGCTTAGCTCTTAGCCTTTCCAAGTGTGTTTACAGCATAGTTCAGAAGGTTTTAGCTGTAACTCTCCAGGGTGGAGAGAGCAATTTCACCAGAATATTACCCAAAGAACTATTTTAATGTTCTTTAACTCCCTTTGAATGTGAGCAGAGCAACTTCATAATTGTTATGAAGTTTAATCTTTTATTTCATAGACATAGTCTGAGAACATGGACTCTAGACAGCTAAGCATAATATTTAACTGGAACTCTACTAACTTGTGTAAATATTTCCCTTCTCTGTGATGGATCTGGTGTTTGGGGTGGGTAGAGGGGGTTGTACATCTGTTGCAGAAGGGCATTTCTTACCTTCAAAATTCAATCAGACAGAGTTTGCTTGAGGACTTCTTTTTGTTCTGCACAGTGGGTTTGTACAGTGCTACAGGCAGTCCCCAGGTCATAAGGCAAGGTGCAGGAGCAAGAATGCAGATGTGGTTTCGGGAGTCCTTAGTGAAGGACTGAGTTTGCAGGGATGGAGTATCCATGAGATCCTTGAGAACCGGGTTTCCTCCTGGGGGTCTGTATCTAGGAGTCACTTGGCCTCATGCAGTGATCGTACTGTGGATGAGCATCAGTGTCCAGCCCAGACTGGAGGAATATTGAACCCCATACCTCTGAGTGAGAGGGCTCCTGCTACTGCCAGTTCTTTAATTGTACCCCAAAAATGTGACTGGAATATCTTGCTCAAAGTCATATGAGAATAAAGGTGCTTTGTGATGGGACAGCTACTCCAGGAGAGCTTGAGAGCAGAAATACTACTGTGTGGCATTTTTATTCCCATATCAGAACCAGTACCACTGTAGTGATCTGGATAAAAAGTCCCATTCCCTTCCTCCTCCTCCTCCTCCTCAGTAATATAGTTATACGAACAATTTGAAAGAACATAGATCAGGCCTCCCACTCTGCCTGCAAGCGTGGACAAGGGATTCTGCCAACAAACTTTCATGCAGTACCCTCATGGGTTTAGGAATGAAAGCTCTTAGAGTGCAGGGTATGTGATTCTGCAGTCCCTGTGGCATCAATGTAAGTTGGAGGCTTTTTCAAATCTATTCACCAGTTGCACATAATTCCCAATGTGTCCCTTATTTCAGGCATCAGGCAGGGCTCTGTTGTACTGGGATTTAAGCTGCTCACAGCAGCAGGTACCTCCAAGGTAAGAGGGTGTCTTAAAATGAAATGTGTGTTTTTGTGCTAAGACACAACTGAGACTGAGTGAAACCAGGCAGTCTTTCTGGCCTCATTCCTCCAGGAACACATGTGAGACTCTGGCTTAGACCACTTCGGTTTCTCTCATCGAGTACGAGCCTTCCTCGGCTCCTGTCTGCAGGCTTTTTCTTGCATCCTGCCTCTGCTTTCTGTATGTGATCTTTCCAGGCTTACTGAGCCTGCCTCCCTGACATGAGCAATCGCCTTTGATCTGTGACAGTGCTATTTAAATGCTGTAAAATATTTTGAGGTTTATTAATCTTTGCTGTTTCCCCCGCGGTGCTCAGAGATGGGTATCTCGTTTCGCAGATCAGCATCTCTGGTGCTCCCGGGTCAGTCCGCGGTAGAGCAGGGGGAGAGTGCACAGCACTGCCTGCTCGCCTCTGGGAACCAGCTCTCTGAGCTCAGTCCGCCGTGGGATAGGGGAGGAGAAGGAATCTTTCCCTAGAAACGGTTCTTTGCTCCTTCGCAGTTTGCAGAGCAAGCAGCGATTCTTTCTGTGTTTTGTATCAGCTGGGGTAGGAGTTGCAATCATCACAGCAGGCTCCCCTCCTTTGCAGCCCTCAGAAGAAATGTTCAGGCGACAGGAAGGTCATTTTGGAGTCCTGGAACCGGGTGGAGATGGGGGGGGCGCGGAATGTACAACATTGGGCTGGCACTAGGTGAGGTGTGAAGAACTGCCTCGGGCAGTGGAGACACAGTGTGCATGCAGATTTTAGAGAGTGAGCTTGTGGGGAGTGGGGCAGCACCAGGCAAAGCTTTGATAGACTTAATCCTAATTCCTCCACCCGTGGTGCCAGTTTGGGCTGGGGTAGTGTACTGTACTTTAAGAGACTGGACATCCACGGGTTTCTGCACCGTTCTTAAATAAAGCCTGTTAAGCCTGTGGAAGAGGGAATTGTTCAGGTCAATAGACATGTGAAAAACTGTCCCCTTCTGTATTCCCATGAAGTATTAAATGTAACTGAGCTTCCCAAGAAACAAGTACGGACTATAAATTTCCCTCAAGTAGTGCCCCGCTGCTGATTCTGAACTATGGAGAAACATCTTTCTGCTCTATCTTCTGCCTGAAACTGCGACACAGATCACTTCACTGTATCAAGAGACTAATGATGAGAGCTCTCCAGCCTGTCCTGCCACACCACATCTGCACTGAAAAGCCAGTGAGGAGCCTGCAAGGTATGTGGTGGGAGCCCTCCATCCTGTAATTTCATAGAGCACAGCCTCTAAAAGCAGTGATTAAGGGGGCAGACCCTCCTCACATGGCATGTAATGCTCCCAGTTGACCCTCTGTGGTCCCACCCTGCTGAGGGTATTAGCAGTGTTTCTCCCCACTGCACTGAGAGAGACTTGAAGGGATTAAACTCAGGTGGAACTGACAGGAACAGAGCTGAGAGCTGCTGAAGAGTGCATTTCACTCTCTGTGTCCAACACTGCAATCAAGTGTTTTACACTGGCATCCCACTACCCCATTAAGGTAATTAGATGGCTTAAACTCTGCCATAACAGCAATTGTGATCTCTCTGTGAGGTTATTCCTTGAAAAAGGTCTACTTTTGGAGATGTTAGCAGCCATGCAGAGACCGTCTTTGTCCAAGGTAAGTGGCTGGGGGGTATGAGGTGTTGGTGACAGTGCACACCTGCTTTTCACAAGTGGGATGTGTAATGTGGGATGAGTGGAACAAAGCAGGGTAGGGGAGCAGAGTGTATGCGTGGCTACTGCACAACATTTCTGTGTGGGAGGTACAGAGCAGAGGTGAGGGCAGCGTGTCTGCATGAAGAGCTTGCTAGTGAGACAGTGTCCCACAGAAATATGTTTTTTGCTTCTCCCCAAAGACAATGAGAACCCCAGTTACAGTTGTTCTTTGGCAGCGAATCACATGGCTCAGGTTAAGCACCTGTGACATGTGTGTTTCCTGCACTTGTGAACCTCCCCTGGTGGTTTTGTGATTCCTGCTGAATGCTGTGGCTCTGGGAGATAGTGGTCCTTGAGCAGGACATGTTTGTAGGGCCTGAGGCTCATCCCATGGAGCGCTGGGTCTGGAGAGAACCATGGCTCAGAGGCTGCCCTCACAAGAGCGTGTGTGTAGGAAGCAGAGCATGGGGCTGGGTGTGCTTTTGGTGCCTGTGCTGCCAGGCAGTAAGGCCACTCTGGTTATTTTTGCTGGAATTTTCCTCAGATGGATTTTATCCCCCAGCTACACCTAACTCCATGGGACTGGAGGGTGGGCCACCTTGTGAGATGGTACCTGAGAGGGTTGTTGCAAAGGTAAGCACAGCTTCCTTGCCCTTGTGGCACCTTGTTTGAGATCAGCAACCTAAATGTGCTGTGGTGTGCACAGCAGTGATCTGTATCATAGCTGTTTTACTGCGTGCTGCACAGGGGTGTCTGGCTGCACTGGCTCTCCAGCTTTCCTTCAAGGAAAGTGCTCCCTGGAGCTGTGCCACAGGCCTGGGAGTGGCTTTTGGATCAAGCTCTCTGCCCTTCTGTCCATCACAGTCCCTGATGTTATACACATTATCCACAGCATTGCACAAAATAGATCTGAAAAGGACTTCAAGAGGGCATCTTCCAGCCTTTTTCATGGCAGGTCTGTACCTGATCTCTGCTTGGGAAAAGGTGTATGAGAAGAGGCAATATCTTTTGTGTGACCAACTGGTACACTTGGAAAATCAGTCAAATTTTTGGGGGGGTTGAACCCTTTGAAGAAGAAAAAGTAGCATTCAAAGCTAAAACCACAGTGAAAATAGTTACCCAGAATTTGTCTCCTTGATTAGCACAGCTGGGGTACTGATGGAGAAGTCCTGTCAGCAAAGGGAGCACAATAATGTCATCAGCTCCCATGGGAAAGAGGGGGAGAGAACTGCTGTGAAACACTGGAGGCTTTCCTGGGAGGAAGGGACCAGGAAAACTGTAATGTCATTAAAACAGTATCTGTACTGAGCCCATAGTTAATGACCAGCAGAGGTGCCAACCTTCTGAGGACAATTTGCAGGTGTCTTCTGAGATCTTGGGATCAGAACCGATGGAATAGTGCTGGGAAAAATAAATCTTGGAGAACAATCTCTGATAACTGAGTGTTTTTGTGCCATTATCAGTTGTTTATATGAGCTCATTCTGAAACAAAGTGGCTGTTTGTTTTTACTACAGAGCCTTCTGAGGGTGTTTGCTGTAGCTGAAATATATTGTGTTCCTGGGCATGTCCATGTAAAGCCTGCAGGCTGTCAGGGCTTGGCAGCCAGGCACCAGCACTGCCCAGGTTGTGGGGACATCGCTGTTGATGATTCAAATTATGTGGGTTTATCTTTGTTTTAGAACCTTCTGCAATGGCAGTGGTGTACCCTCCCTCAGCAGTCGGCTCCAGGGTGTAATTAGCTGTATCATTATGGAGTTGGTATTTTTAAAATCTCTTGCTTCAGGTTAAGCCCATGATGGCATGTCCTCTCCCCGTGGACATGGAGAAAAGCTTACGGCACTCCTTTTCTCTTTGCAGAAATCTTTTACATATTTGAGGCTTGTTATCATGTTTCCCTGAGGACTTTTGTTCTCTGCACTGAACAACTGCCTTTCATTTGCTCTTTTCTCATGTCCGTTTTATTTTCAAGTTGAATGACACATGCGTAGTTGATTCTGCATCTTGAGGTGCCTTTCAGCCCTCTACAATTTTTTTGTGGCTCTGTGTTTTTTTGGGATCCCTTGGGCTCTCTCCACTGGGTCTGGGGTGTTTTTTAAGTGTATTGCCTTGAAATGAGACCAGTGTTGCAGCTGAGGCCTTTCTTGACTGAGAAAAGCAGCAGGGTTATTTCATGTACCTGGTACGTGACACTTCTGTCTGTATAATCATGGAATTTTTGCTGCAATATTGCTTGTTCATGTCTACAATTTTGTGTACCATTTCCCAACCAGCTGTGCATTTCCCACGTGGAATTTCATCTAGACTCTATTTTCCTAATTTTCTAATTAAAATGTTGAACAAAACTGGACGTAAAGCCTTGAGAAAGTAAAGGTACAGAACATCTGTTGTCTCTGTCTCGCATACGGGACCCTGTTGCTCTATCAAAGAGAAGTCAGGTTGCCTTCACATGGCAGGGCTATTACTTCCAGCCCTTCCTTGCAGATGGATTGCATGATGATTTCTTTCAAAATTTTTCCAGGAATTGAAGTTATGTTGGCTGGCCTGCAATTTCCTTGGTTTTTCAACCTGTTGAACATAGCCACTATATTTGCCCTTTTCTGGTCTTTTAGAACCTCATCCATCTTTCAGACATTCCTGCAGATAGTTGCTGATGGACCTCCACCTACTCTAAAACGTCAAACTTCCGTAGTTTTCATTCTGCTAACATGCTACTATACATTACCCTTCTGCTCTGATTCTTTCAATTACATTAATTTTGTGGTCCTAACGTTATCCTTTTTTTCATGAGGTCTGAACCAACAAAAGCATTAAACGTTGCTGCTTTAACTCTGTGAGTTGTCGACTATTGTGAAATTCTGTCCCAATTTATATGTCTTTGCTTCCTGAGACAGCTGTGAGCCAAACCCCTGGGATCCCCTGCCTTCTCTTACCCTAATTAGTAGTTTTACAACTCGTTTTGTGCTGACAGCATGTGTGTGTGTGAGAGAGGTCATGAAGGTGAATCTCTTTTTCAGGTGACACCCTCTAGTCTTTTAAGCCACACTTTGGCTTTCTCATTATCTGATTTGGTTATTGTTTTAGTAACTGTGGGAAATATGGCTTCTTGTGACGTGTTCAGGATTTATTAAATTCAATTTACTGTCCAATTTAACTAGCCTCACAAGAGAAGATATTTTATAAATTGTGAATCTTAAAATTAGCAGTTATACATACATTATAATACGTAATGTCATTACCAGAACCAGCCAGTTCTGGGTGCTGTGTAGAGAATAAAGAAAACACATAAACCTAACAGAAAACAGATTTTGGTGGAAGAGGGGGAGGGCTGACACGCACTAACAGCTTTGGAAGGGCTTGTGGCGTGTTCAGTGTCATAAAGCAATCTATTAACCTTTTCTCCCTCCTCAGGAGGTGCTGAACTCTTTGGTCTGTCTCTTCCCACTGATGCAGTTATCAAATGTCTCCTGGTTACCGCTGGCTGCGAGCAGTTTCTGAGGAGCACTCGGCTCTTCCGCTCTGTCCCTCTCTCCTGGTGCTGTTCCTTTGTGCTCATCCACATCAGCCTGATGGAGCTGCCATTTCTCCTTTGCATGCTTCCAGCCATGGAGGAGTCTGTGAATTACCCTAATCGTACCCCTGCATTAAGATAATTTACATCTGTTCCCTTATCTTGCTGTGTGTTTACAAAACACTGTCTTTCCCAAACTCCCTTTTCATTTGGAGCAAAATCTCACTTGCCAACCCTCTCAGATTACTGAAGCCTCTGTCCTTACAAAACACTATTTTTATTCTGCCACTATTTTGTGTTCTTTTTCAATCAAGTACAAACTCTCGTTTTGGGCTTCCCCGCCTGTGGTGCTTTCCACCTTCATGCCTTTCCCCAGTTTTTCTCTGTTGATGAGAATCAAACCTCAAGGAGACTCCTTCCTAGTTCTGTTCCTGTCGGTTCTTTCTCAATTTTTTTTGTTGGTGCATTCCAGGAACTTGATGCAAGGCGGTGTCTGATGTCTTCCTTTCCCAGCAAATGTGTGGGCAGTTAAAGGTCCCTAATTAGCAGCAGGTTCTGTGTTTCAGATGCTCCCAATAAGCCTATGCTTCCGATCTCCCTGATTTTGTAGCCTAAAGCAGAACCCCAGTGTGCCAGTGTCTGGGCTCCTTCCAGTCTTACATTACACAGCGGTCTTTATACCTGGCTTTTGTGCTACTGAGTTTCACCCCCTGCTTTTATGCTGGGCCCCAAGATCATCCAGAGCTTCTTGTGTGATGTTTCTCATCCTCAGCTGTGCTGATGTTACTTTTCCTCTTTGTCAGCACCGTGCTTAACTCTGACTTTCAACCCCTGGAGCTCCCTTTGCGTCTCGCCACCAGGTTAGAAGCCCCCTCTCCTCCCACACTAACGTAATGCCTACATGCAGCAGTCAAACCTTGTGGATTTTTCTTTCAAAAGCTGAATAAATTTGTCTCCTCAATCTTCACTTTGTCAAAGTCCTGTCATACCTCCTCCTTCGTCCTGTGGCCATGCAGGACAGACTTTTCCATCCCGGAGATACAAGCCCTATATTGTTTTCCTGTACGTGTATTATCTTGTGCTTGGCTGAATTAAAGCACGCTTGGTTGGATGGTGGCCATTTAGCCACACAAATTGGATCACAGGATAAATGAAGGCTGTTTTGTTCGTTATTTACTGACCTTCATTTGTGCTATCTGCAAGCTGCCTCTAAGGATCTTTTATTTATCTGAATGATTGGTAAAAACACTGCATCCTGTGGGATGGGAAACAAGCAATGGATAGGTTTTTGTCTCATTAGCCACTTCTGCCCATCTACTTATGCCAAATTACTTCTATTAATGCAAGTTCTTAAATCAAGCTGTAACACCAGTCAGACAGGACTTGATTCTGTACAACATATGCTGGCTGGTAATTAGCTGAGACATGAATATAATGAATTATTGGTAGATTCTCATACTGTCTTTAATTACTCTGTCAGGTCTTCCTGTCGGCCTGACAACTGGCTGTTGGTCCCTAGGTCAGCAAGTCCTGCCAGAGCGCCAGCATGGGGCTAGGGCTTACCTACCCTTCTAGAATTACTTGGCATTCCAAGATTTATTAAAAATTAGCATCAACAGGTCAGAGATCTCCTCAGTGCACTTGGAGGTGCAAAGTATCCAGGGTGGGTGATTTAATAGTGTTTATCTAAAGCAGATGTTATCTAATACATGTCTTGGTCATTAGTAAATGGTGATGTATATAATCATCTTATGATGAGTTCATCATCATATTTTTTTCAGAAATACAAAGTGCCTGTATTTATATTTTTGTAGTTACGTTGATAATTTTACCATGTGCAAAAAATAACACAACTATGTTTCTTCGTTTCCCTTCTTTCCTCTATATTTAAATTCCCACTCATAACCCAGCAAGGCATGGATTTTTCCATCACGCTTTTAAAATGCTGTATTAATTTTCTGTACTTTGTAATTTGCAGTTGGTTGCCATTTCTTTAGCATCACAGTCATGGGTTATATTATCTTCTATTATTGCTATCTATACCACTGCAGAAGGATGGGTTTCCTGCCAAAATCCCTTTCCAGCATGGTGGTCAAATACGCTGATTTTAGCCATCGCCTGAAAACAAAACAAAAAACCCCAACCAAAATCCCCTTTAAATATTCCTTTGGTTTCTTTTGTCCAGTATTTTCTTCCCAAAAACTTTATTAGATTTTTTTTTTTTCAGCCCGGAGATGTTGAAGCATCCTGTGTATGTATTTTTGACTGGGATTACGATCCCACTAGCTTTGCTCAAATACAGACTTGGAGAAGGTAGATGCCTATGTGGGCAGAGCCCAAAACTCTGTGCCTGGTGAGCTCTCAGCATTTTTAAAAACCTCTCTTGCAAATTGTGACATAGCAACTAATTTTGCTGCAGTTGGAGGAGCATCGCCAGTTTCAGCCCTCCAGACACCATTCCTGTGTGTTTGCTCCCTGCGAAAAATACCAGGAGTTTATTTGCATGCTGGGGATCAGGGATGTGGGACCGTGGCGTGCAGGATGCCTCTGACAGACCCAAGCTTTGTGGCTGGGCTAACTCCTGGAGAAAAGAGGGAGGAGAGGGGAAAGGCGCGGCTGCTGAGCCTGGCTTGGCGGGGAGTGGTGGCGCGGATAATCTCTGTGGCTGGACCCTGGCTCCTGCCCCACACTGCTCGGTGGGGGCACTGCCTGCTGGTGGGAACGCGCTTTGGTTCCCAAGGCTTCATCTCCGGTTGCTCACTCTAACCCTTTTTCCATCTGTCCATTCATTTATTATTTACCGCTTTCTCTTGCTCTTTTCTTCATTAGCTGGTTCCCAGTGCTCCTGGCTCTGGAAGGGGCTGTCTTATGGGGAACACAAGGACAACAGCAAATATTGTTGCACTGCTCCTCTGCCACCCCTCCTTGTTGCTGGACAGGACTGTGTGGCACGCACAGTTAATTAAACTCTTTAACACTTTTTCCAAGTTAAGAAAAGGGTCAAAATCTTGTAAATGAGAGTCCCTTGAGTCCTGGAGTCCCCCATGCAGTCCATGCTCTGCTTTTTCAGAGGCTCATAGTGGGGATGGATACACGGGGGTGGGAGAGTAATGTGAGAACCTCTGGATATGCATGCTTTCTGCAGCTAAAAGTGGTGGGGGAAAAGTGAGGTTACAAGGTGTTCAAAAGAAATTTTGGATCTCTCTTTACTTCATTAAGTTTTATATTGGATTGCTGTGCCAAGAGACACAATCATTGACTTTCTTAAAGAAATGAAAACCTCTATGAGTTTAAATTTTCTTTTTTCCCTCTGATGAAAAGGTGGCAAAAACAAAGGTTTTATAGGAGAAAACTGAAACCAGTTCAAATATAATTCTATTAACTAATTAGGGGAACTCTGGAGATGGGACTAAGACTCGCAGGCCTTTTTTTCTTCTCTTTGCTGGGGCACTCCAAGAATTGGATCACCTGGGGAAAGCATGTTTAAGAAATACCAGATGGTCTCTGCGATGCTCCAGCTGTGGACAATCACTCCCAGCCAGGCAATCTGCCTTGCTGTCGAAGCCCTCTAAAACTGTGCTGCCCATTTGTCATGCTTCTCCAATTGCAGCGCTCTGGATAGCTTCTTTTTTCCTTGTCTGGCTCTTCCTTTCCAGTTTTTATCACCCACCCCCTCCATGAGCTAATGTAGTAACATCCCTTCATTGGCTATAAATCCATTGAAGAGCCATATATAAAATATTACTTTGTTAGGGAAGATTGGGAAACATCTGTTTTTTACCCATAAGAGTCAGTCTCTACTTGTCTCATATGACGATGTGACTATTTATGTATTTTTAAAGAAAAAGAAGGAGAGAAAATGGGAATCCTAGGGAAAAACTTAGTAGAGTCTCTAAATGGAGGAAACTGATTCAGCTCTGGGATTTATTTGGAGGTTTTTTTGGGGAGGTGGGGGGGCATGGGCCAAAAAATTGCTTAGATGTCTGACAAAGTAGAAATAATACCAAGAGCAGAAGGTCCTTCTGGAAAAATTTTGATGTTGTGTAACAGTTTCTAGGTGCTTCCCAACACATACTTGCACAGGAAAACTGTGGGTCTAAACCATTATGTATTACCTACCACACAGAACAGAAACCTGAGAGCAGTGACTTGGATTAGTAGCAGACTGTAACCATAGGGGAGTACACACAGAGCAGAAAAGGTGTAGCTCTGGAGGCCTTGCGTTTAGGTGGCTATGCCCCTAAGTTTATGCACCTAATTTAGGTGGTTATGCCACCAGGGCTTGCTGTCTGAGCCTACTGGCATGAACAGCATCTCTTCCAAGTGCTGGTGCCTTGCTGAACTGTCTGCTTTTCCTCACACATACAGCACTTAACCTGTGTCTCTATCTCCTTGCTGGACAAGGGCATTGCTGTCTGTGAGTGCATGTGTGGGTAGAACTGGCTCTGTCACCCCAAGGTGACAGGGGTGCAAGAGCAGGATGCTGGGGCTCCATTGTGCCTGCCATGGGGCGTGACATGAGAGTTTGGGTGGATATAGGTCCTCAGACTGGTGTGAAAAGGCTGTACAAGCATCCAGACAGGCTTGGGACACTTAGTTCATGCTGCTGGGGTGAGCTGTGGAGTAAGATGCTCTGGCAGCTGTGCTGAGGTGACAGGAACAAGTCTGTAAGGAAGGGGATTGGGAGCACACAAGGGAGGATGCTACTTTGGGTGAGCTGCATGGGCAGGGAGGTTGCATCTCCAGAAGGCTGCCTGGGGTGCTGTGTACCTTGCCGGCCAGGCAGGCACACTGCCGGTGTCTGAGCCGCTCAGCACGTGAATATGGAAGAGGGAAGAGGAGACTTTGTTGTTTGCAGGTGGTGGCAGGATTCACCACAGCTGCGTTCTGTGCCTTGCAAGGCTGGCATATAGGAATGAAGTTCTAGAGCTGCTAATGATTGATGGTGTTCCACATACAATCATAGGATGGTTTGGGTTGGAAGGGGCCTTAAAGATCACCTAGGTCTAACCCCCTTGCCATGGGCAGGGACATCTTCCACGAGACCAGGTTACTCAAAGCCCCATCACACAGGTCTCCTTCTTTCCTGGCTGGATTCGGTGCCTTCCGCCTGCCCCTTTGTTGTGTAAATGTGAGACTCTCCTCTCCAGTCTCCTTTTCTCAGGGTTATGGAGTCCAGTGTTGGTCTGCACCCAGCTCACCCATGTGAGATGAGGAATGCCCCAGAGGGGACCTCTGTCCTCCCTCTGCCAGCCAGCCTTGCACGTCCCACATAAGCTCCCTGGTGGATGGCTGCCTGCTTTTCTCAGGCTGGCCAAAACCAAACTCCATGTGTGTCTCCCCTGCTGATCCCTCTGATGCCTTTTTGCAGGGCTGTGGTTGACAGCTGTGTCTTCCCTGCGGCCTCATAACATGCTCATGCTGCTCCTTCTCTCCCTCTCCCACACGCTGGCTGCTGTGCTGCTGTCCCCTCCCACCGCCCTGGAGCTCAGCCTGTTCTGATGGTTATCTGCCCTCACCGCAGCCTTGTGCCCTTCTGCATGGCTCTTGCAGCTTTTCCTCTTCCAAAATCTTTCTCATTCTCCCTCCCATGGTGCTAATCAGACCTCGAGCCCCCTTTTCTTCCCTCTGCTCAGTTCACTGACCAGTTGTTGTTGAGCTGTGCTCCAGCCACTGTGGGCACTGGTAAAAGCTCCCCAAACCCCACACAAACCCACCTCCACCTGGTGCAGCTCCCTTGGAACACTAGTGACAAGGAAAAGGTTATTTTTAAATGGTAAGATATTAAATGGACAAAGCTGCTCTCTCTAACAGCTGCTGTATCTTTGTCCTCTCTGTGCCAAAGCCTTGGGTTATCTCACAAGGTGTGTCAGGGCACTGGTCTAAAATCTGCTGCTTGGCTTTGGCAAGCTCCTGTGACAGGGAGGTCTGTACAGCTCTGAGCTTGGGAGTGGCATCTGATAGTTTTACAGGTGAACTAAAATTTGTGTGTTTTGATACTCAGTATAGATTTGGACTTCACAGGAGTAAAGAGAAAAGGTTAAATTTAAGGTGGAAGCAGATGAATAAAAAGGAATTGGGGATGTTGCAAATAGCTGGGTGGGCATGAGCCACGTGGGCAGAGCAGCAGCTGGGAGGACAGGTGCACCCAGAGCCCCCTAAGGGTCAGTGGGATGCTCTGACACTGGAAATGGTATTGGGAAGCAGTGTTGGGCACCATGTCCAATTCTCATGCCCATTTTAGCCAAAATGCTATATGGTTGGGAAAGATTCAGAAAAGAGCAGTAAATGTGACCAAATCCTGGAAAAAGGGTGCTATAAATAAGATTTCAGTAAGATTCATCTACCTAAGAAAAATTAAAAAGTGACTTAATCATAATGTGCAAGTACCAACAAGGGAAAGAAAATGTTCAAGGGAAAAATCTTGAAATATTAGAGAAGAAAGGCAAAAGAGGAAGCTATGGTTTAGAACCTAATGCAGGACAACCTTGGAGCAATAATATGCAGGTTTATAATGCTGAGAATGGTCCTTTCTATCCATATAATTTGTATAAATGTGCAATATGAGTGTTGTGCCTCCTACAGAATAGGTGATGGCAGGAATTAAATAGTCCTGAAACCAAACTGAATTTGTTAGCCTTTGCTGATGACTTGGCCAAAGGGACCTTTCACTCAGCTGAAAGCAAAGCTGAACTTGGACTATGGGCTCTGGTTCTCTTCCCATTAAAAGAGGAGGTGACTTTAGCCCCTGCCTATGCCAGAACCTGCCTGGCCATGATGTGATGTGCATTGGTATGAGAAGAAAGATCGAGTTTAGGTCAGGGTTTTTTGGACAGAGGTGACTGAATTGAGGAAACCTCAGCTACATCTCCTTGCTATGACCACCCCCAGGGAGGAGCTGATGTGCTGACCAGGACAGCAGAGAGTCTTTGCTCCCCGCCACCAAATCCTTCCTTGAAACAAGATCCAGAGCCCACTATCTGAAATGTGAGTGCTTCCCCAGGAGGAACCTGTGTTTGATACAGTAGTCTTTATTTTCCTGCTTTATTTTAAAGCTTGTTCATTCCACCTCCAAAAAAAGATTTAGCAGATATTTCACTGAATAACTTGACTTCTGAACTTGGGTGTCCAAAAGTTCATTTATGATCTTGCTGTATATAAATTTCCAGATATAGGCTTTTGACACAGAAATAGTCTTCCTTTGATAGAATGTTACAAATCCAAGTTTCAGAAATTATCCTCTTGAGCCATCTCTGTGGTGTTTGGCATCAGGACAAGTAATTAGTCAATCCTGAAATAGTCATCAAGCAGAGAAACAGCTTATTTTATATACTGTTTCTTAGAGAGTTAAATATTTCCACATATTCAGGCTCTGATTGGAGTCTTGGATCCTTTCCAAATGTTCAACCTGTAAAGATATTTGAGAACACCAGGACTTAGGCTCTTTCCAAAAAATGATAGATTTCACTTGAATTTTCACAAATGGAAAACCACAACTCCCCATAGCTGCAAAGAAGCAGCTGTCATACCAGGTACGGAGTATGAGAAAACACTTTCTAAAAGCTTCAGGGACTTCCCATTATCTGGAAGTTTTTAGTGCTCTTAAAATTTGCGAAGAAAACGCGTTTCTTTTCCTGCTCAGAGTTGCCTCAGATAATCGGCTGCACCTGTTTGGAAGCGGCGCTTCACGTTGTTCCCTTACACAGACCCTTGCACGTGTTCCTGTTAATTTTTCCTAGAACCCAAGTGTCAACAAATTGGAGCCCAGCATTGCAACTCAGTTCAAAATCCGAGACTGGTGTTTCTGAGCACTTTGCCATGCAAAGTCTGTGATCTAAGTGACTGAATCGACTTTGAGGTTTTGAAGTTGAAATCCTGGGGTATTGGGATACAGGCAAAAATCTACTGAAGAAATCAAAAGCACCAAATCTACAGCTGCAAACCTAAAGTTTTGCTTTTTGTTGTTGTTTCTGCTATAGTCTTAAAAAAAAAAAAAAAAAAAAAAAAAAAAAAAAAAAAAAAAAGAAGGCAGTTTTCCAAATTGGTAACGGACTAACTTTGGGAAGGGTTAATTTTTGGTGTGATTCAGTGCAGACATGCGTGATGAGAATTTGGGAAATAAGGAGTTAAGTCATGATGATGTAAACCATTGTTTCTCATTTAAAATAATAGCACTTGGATAATTCTGAAGTTGTGGCTTCTGCTTTTATTGGCTGAGAGGTTGCCAAAACATGTGTGTGTTGCTCTGAATTGGTAAATGATTCCTATTTATAGGACAGGTGTCTTCTGATGTCCCGAGTTCAGTGTGTTCTGTAATCCTAGATTCTGTTTCTGATCTATGTTTAATAATGTGTGACAGAAGGAGATAGGAACCTTGCAGACCAAATCAGGCTCGGAATGTTTTCAGTTTAGCTCTGCCCAGCTCTGTCCACTTGTAATGCAGGGTATCTTTCCATCAGGGTCTAGCCCTTCTAAAATTAATTTTTGGACTTATCTTGTCTTTCTGAAACACATAGCCTTTGGACTCATTTACATGCAGCCTCCTGAGTGTGCCAGCCTCCTTCTTTTGCATTGGCTCAAGAAAAAAATGCTTTCTTACATGTTTTTAACACAGCTTTTCTAATGCAGGAACCACAGTGAGGCAGTGCTACAGGGAGGGAAGTGGTGGCAGGAACAGAGTCAAGGTGTATGTGATGGAAGTCATGCAAATAAACCCTTATGTTTCCACCAGCATCAATTTAAACTGTGCTTCACAGCTGTTGGTTTGGGCTATGCAGGGTTGGATTAGTTGCAATTAGTTATGTGACTGTCAAAATCACTCTTTTTCATTATTTTGCAAGCTGCTGGTGGAAATTAATCAAGAATCATAGAATCATGGAATGGTTTAGGTTGGAAGGGACTTTTTAGAGGTCATCTTGTCCAATCCACCTGTCATAGGCAGGGACACCTTCCACTAGACCAGGTTGCTCAGAGCCCCATCCACCCTGGCCCTGAACACTTTTGGGGATGGGACATCCACAACCTCTCTGGGCAAACTGTGCCAGTGTCTCAGCACCCCTGTGGTAAATGCAGACAGACTGAGTTACTGTGTTGCTGATACATCTGCTCTGGTCATTACATTGCATTTTTAAAAGATTTTTTTTTTAATTATTTAAAAATATGACCAAGTTCCTCTCTACAGATGAGTGCAGCCCTTGGAGCTAGAGGTTCAAAAGAGACACAGGCTGTTGATAGAAGGGAGAGAAATGCAGGTTCATGGGCAGGGAACCTCTTGAAATGCCTAATTCCAGGGAAGAGGTGCAGCAGCAATAGCAGGGACCAGCACGGAGGGACAGATGGGGTTTCCTGCCATGTCCACCACCCCACCACCCTCTGGTCTGGCCACCACAGAGCCAGCGCCTGTTGTTCTGAGTCCAGGATGGGAAAAGCACAGAGGAGCCCCACCAAGGAACACGCGGCAGGGTGGGTCGGCAGAGCAGTTAGCGAGGAGCAGCTTGCTGTCAGCTGAGCACTGAGGATACCATCATGCCAGAAAAGGAACTGGGTCTGGAGGGAGGTGGAGGGGGCCATGAGAACTGGATGGGAGGCTTGGCTCTCTTTCAAGCAGTTCCTGAAGCCAGATTAGTCCTCTTCGCCAGCTGGTGTGAGACGTTAGGTTTGTGTTATTTCTGGCAGCCCCACGGGGACTGGGAGTAGCTCCATGCCTCGTGTTTCTCTTTCTGAGGACACGACAGTCCAGAAGCAGCACAAGTTTTGCATTCCTGTCCCCAAGAGATGCAAGTGGCAGTTTGCCCTCAGGTAGAAGGTGTGAGGGAAAGAACCCAAGCTGCCGTGCCTGTATTTCACCTCTGATGCCACCAGCTTCCTCTGCTGGCTGCATCTCCTGGGCTCGTCTGCTCTTCACATGACCAACTGTCCAGGTTTCCCCAGATGTGTTCTCTTGTCTGTCACTGTCTAGCCAGACTTGGGGGAACTCATGTGTCTCTTGGCCTTGCATGCTGCTGTGCGTGCACAGAAACTCTCCACTGCCCCATGTCTGGGAAGCCCAGATGTGTCCACAGATGCAGGAACCCTGAGGGGCTGCCAGATGTCTGGAAATGTAGGATATGCCCCCATGCATAGGAGCCTTGAGTTGTTCCTTGCCTGGAAATCACTGATACTTTTATGTGCAAGGGGTTGGAGTTTTGGATGGGCAGCTGTACATGTGTGATGCAATTGCTTTTCAGTGCACTTGAAGGAAATGCAGGATCTCAAGGAGAGGAGTTGGTGTGTGTGTCCTGGTATGTCCATAGAGGTTTGGGATTAGGTTTGTTGCACATGCACAGGCTGCTCTGTACAAGCATGCATACTTTGGAAATCCCTGTCAGACTGTCCTAGTCCTTTACATTGCCTTCCTACATGGGACTATTTTCCATCAGGATCAGTAGGAAGGCCCTTTGTGTTGTGGTCTTGCTTTGAGGCAATTCCTTTTCCTGCTTGACTTTGTACTTCCTTGCAGGGCTCCTCAGTCCCCTTTCAGCACAGGGATCTGTACCTTCCCATTCCTCTTTGCAGCAGAGAAGAGCAGAGGGTGGGACAGGGTTGCTCTAATGTTCATGCTGCTCCCTTGCACTTGGGACATTGAAGGGCTGTAACTGGTGTGTAAGCTGCTGTGTTGGCACTGTGGCTTTTCTAGATCAGGATCCCAGATTTTTGTGACAAGCTGGAGAAGGAAAGGGAGGAAGATTTAATAGTTTTCCCCAGGTAAAACACAAGCAAATTCACCAGATTTTTCTCTGTGCCATTTTTTTTTTTTTGCCTGTCCCTTACAGGGCCATGGTATTTGGTCCTGACTCTGGCAGCAAGTGAACCTGCTCTCCCAAAACCACTGCTGGGTGTGATGCGGGGTGGATGCCTCCCACCTTCCCTTCCCAGCTGTTGGGTGACATGTCCTGGGTGTGGCCGGTGCAGAAGCCGCCTCATTCCCTGAGCCCCCGTTCTGGGGTGACTGAACTCCCAATCCATTCCTTTTTTCTTCTGGAAAACAGATTTATTCTGGCATTCACCCTTGACCACACGCTCCCCCTAGTGAATCCAGGGTTAAAAAATCATGTAGGCTTTTCGTAAGAGCTGCCTCACTTGTCGTTTAATGATTCCACCTCTGAACCAGGACCCTGCTGCTTCACTGGCTGCCTTGACAATATCTCATTTGTCTTTTCCTCTTTTATTTAGTTTTTCCTACATTTTTCGCACATTCTGTAGATTCTCCTGCATTCCAACTGTCTTATATTTTCATGCCTCCTTTTATCTCTCTATTCATCTATCCCAATATAGACAACAGAAATGCTAAGTCCACATAATCTGTAGAAAGCATGAACTGGGTTGTTAGACATTTTCCAAACATTACACTTCATGGAAATATTTTCCTGTAAGAAGTAGAAATGAAACAGCTGTCTCCTGCTCTCTCCTGGGCTGTTCCTGTGCAGACTCTCCTGCCCTCTGAATTTACAGCACCATTGCTTGGACGAGTGTCCAACAGCCAGCTTCAAGCAGTTGTATTTATGATGTGCCAAGCGGTGGTGAAGATGATGGTGTTTATGTGCTACTCAGATCTATGTGGTGGGATTAACATACTGTGGGACCTGTGCTAAGGCTCCCAGAGTCAGGAGCATTTCACCAGCAGAATTGTCACTAGGAAATCTGGTGCAATTCATGACTGATGACTCACTGCAGACTGTGGGACAAGCAGGGATGTTGCTCACTCACACATCCTCCTGCTTGCCCCTGTCCTTCTGGCTTTGTGCTTGGCCAAATAGTAGAATCCCTCCAAGCTCCTGCCAGGAGCTGAGTACTGGCATCATGAATGAAAGGCGTAGGTGCCTCACGTAACCCAGCTTGCTGGAAGACAGTGGGCACCTGGCTTTTGTTCTTCACTCCCTGGCTTATTGGGGGGCATCATCTCCCAGCTGACCTTCTATGGCTGGCCCAAGCATAGAATGGAAGCCCAAAACCCATCCCAAAACCCTGCTGAGGTACCTGCTGGATGTGGGCAGGGTTCAGCTCCCCCTCCTTAATGTGTTTATTCTGCTGGCCTGGTGCCTGACCTCAGCACACTGTTGAAGATGTATTGGTTGCTAGAGGGTAACTGTTTCTTGAATCCTCTGGAAATTGATGGGAAGCTTAATGCATTAGTGGAGTTGTCTGAACTGGAAAGGTAAATCAGGAAGAACAGAAACACACAGCAAAAATTTTTGGGCTGAAACAAGCAACAATTCCTTTTCCACAAGGAGATGTGAACACCAGGCTTTCTGGACAGAAATGTGAACGTCAGTGTTACTGTGAGCGAGCAGAGAGTAGGCTCTTGAGCAGATGACAGAAGAGGAGAGAAATAGTGGAAGATGTATGTTACCATCTCCAAACTGAGCAATCGGAAAAAGAGTAGGAGAGACCAGAAATTATTTGAAGATTCGCTTCCCTTCAGTGTTTTGCTGGAACTGAGTGAGCAGATATTCACAGGCTGTATTCCAAACGGAGGTTATTTCTTCAGAGCATGTTCTGGCGAAGGATTTTTGGCTACAACCCATTCTCAACCTGAATGACTGGGTGATACCATGGGGAAGAAATCAGCTAACAGCAAATCACGGATCTCAGTTTCAGGCAGTCATTAACTGTGCATCCGTTATGCTACTTCCATGTAACTCTCCATGTTGTAATACGCTGCTTTTGGCTTTGACCTTGATAGGATAAAGCAGAACTACTCTTGCCCTTAAATGCTGCCCCATGAGAAACATGGTGCCTTTGTGCACCAGAAGGAAGGTGCTCTGCTCCCTGCAAGGATAGAGCCACTCTGTAGGTGCCTGAGAAATCCCTCAGCATGTGTCACCCAAGCGTGCCATGGGGATCTCAGGGCTTGGGAGCTACTCTGGCATGTGTGCTGATGAGTCACAAGTGCAGCTGGGGAATGCTAGAGACTTCAAACGGGAGCACATCTGGATATGCAAAGAGCACATCTGGTGCATCAGAGTTGCTGTGTTCTTGCAGCATCACTGTATTGTGTGTGCAATGAGCCACTTTCTACCCCCCTTGTACTCTCTGAGGAAACTTTTATCATATTTACATAACATAACATTTGGGAAACACCTTCCCTTCTCTGCCTCTGTGGCAAGGCTTCCCAGGTCCCTCAATGTGAGCAGCAAGGATGGTGCACAGAAGGATGAGCTGTGTCAGGACATGTGAGCACTCCAAGGTTGAATAACTAGTTGTAATTCCATGTGAGGTCCAATTCTCAGGTATCCAGTGGTGCCTCTGAGAAACATTTGTCAGTGTGTTTTGCTGGGTAGCCTGGAGGGCCTTTCATGTCTTTGCCAAGAGCTGGTCTGTTGTGTCATTTTTCCAGGCATGATACAGCGCTTGGCACAGCAGCCCTCCCGGCTTTGCCCTTGTAGAGTCTCCAGAGTTATTCCCTGTGGCTGTCCCTGGAAGGGGGATTTGAAGGTTGACTACTCTACCAATGTGTGTCTACATAAAGCAAGGGAAAAAATCAGGTTATTTACCAGCACCAAATTCTTCAAAATGTGCTATCCATATGCACTTTGAGCATCTTCTATCCTTGTCCTCTAATTTGGAGTCTCTTGACTTCTTGGGAAGAAATGAGGGATGTGGGATTCTCCCTTTTCCTATGTCTGGCTATATAGGATGACAAGTATGGTTTCTTTACACCTGGTCACCTATCTGGAGCAGTTTGGGGGATTTATGCCATCCTGTGTGTACAGATAGACAGTACTTCTCAAAGCGCACTGGGTACATCAACATTCCTGATCTTGGTGAGAGGGTGACTCTTGTTCTTTCAGCACTTGCCACTGGCAGTTGTGTTGTTGCCCAGCCTGTGTTGCCCTGGTGCAGTTTGGGAAGGCTGCAGTGGGAAGAAGTAGAGGGAGGCTGGACTGGGAGCCTTGTGTCTGTCATTAGGCATCTGGATAAGCCAGTCCTTAAATTCCAGGTGCCTGGAACAAGATGGGTGGCACTTCCCCTTGCACATTGTCTGAGCAAAGTGATCATGGATGTAAATATGCACAGTTTGGTTTCAAATAAATGGAGGGAAAAAAAATTTCCAAGCTTACGGGTAGAGATATGGAAACCCAGAAGAGGCAGGAGAGCTCTGAAAAGTCTCTGGGAGCAAATATCCTATACCTCCAGCACAGCTCAGATGCATGGATACCAGGGCTGGTTTGACTGGTGATCCAATAAGTCCTTGCAGGGAGGTAACACAGATTTTTATATTGGGATTCAAATATATTGCTGGGTTTGAACAAATCCACTCTCAACTGCTATTTAAGAAGATTTTCAGAACTCCCCTGGTCTTGTACTAACAATGTAAATGAAGAGATAAAAATAGTAAGTGCAAGTATACTACTAATTTAAAATAAATGTTTCACCTTTACTTTTTCAGAGCATTTAGTAACACTACTTTCAGTTGTTTGCTTCCTACATAACCAAAAAAAAGCCTTTCTTTCTATATCTGTTGGATGATGGGAAAGTTTGTAAGTCACCTTATCTCTGTAGGTATCAGAAACATCACACATGGCACTGCCTTAATGTCTTTTTTTCTTGCAATTTCCTGGATTACCTGCTATGTCTTTGTTGAAGCAAAGCATATTCAACCATTGGAGAGACTTGTGAGAGAGCTAAATTAATCTTTTCTCCTGAGCTTTGCAAAATAGGTTAAACTAACACACAGTGCTCATGGATGTTAAGTTCAGATATGCACATAAAATGTGAGGCTACTGAAATAAGAAATAACTGCTGTTCACTGTTTCAGCATCTTGCTGCAATTATATTTTTATTTTGGCTGCTATTTTTTGCCAGGCAGAGATTATCAGAAAATTGAAAGTGAGTTTAATACTGAAATATCTGTGTTACTGTTTGTGCAAAGCTCAAAGTTCCTTCAACACCTAAATAATGCAAAATTCTCAAGCTGAACTTGAGAATACATAATGCAAAGCACATTAACTAACTGGAAACTTGGGCACGGGAATTGTTCTTCGATATGCCCAGCCAACTCCAGTTTCCACCACTCACAGTGAACATTTCACAGAATCACAGAATATTCTGAGTTGGATGCTTCATCTGATATGACTAATGAATTTAGTCTTCTGAAAATGCTGGCTTCACTTCAATGCATGAAAATGCTTGTGCTTTTAAATCTTGATACTAATACGTTACCCCAGGTTTTTCACATCCTGTGCCATGCTCATGTGGGACTCCCACATTCCCACACTCTGTGTCACTGTCACAACTGTACTGATCTACTACCCAGTGTCTATCTCCTGTTTCCATGTCCTGCAATTTATGACAAGAGCTGCTACCATATAAGTTACTTTATATGTTGGGGTATTTAGCCCATTTATCAAAGAATCATAGGATGGTTTGGGCTGGAAGGGACCTTAAAGATCATCTAGCTCCAACTGCCCTGCTACGAAATGTTCAGAGGACTCATGTCCTGTGAAGAGTCAACCAGACCTCTTCAGATCAACCCCTCATCTCTCCTGAATCTCAACACTGTGCTCTGGAGCTGCAGATCTGCCCTGAGAAGTGGCCTGCGATGTACAGTCTGAATGAGAAGCAAAAGCCACCTTCTGTAAGAGGTGGATCAAACAGAGGGGCTTTGCATTTTGGCTGCAGCTGTCCCTCTGCAGAAGAGTAGTGTTAACTGGGCATGAGGCTGAAAACTGTCCTGAAGGAGCCCAGGAGCAGATACCTGCACAAATGTCCCAGGGTTGTCTTCCCAACCAGCTCCTTGCCCTTGGTCAAACCAGGCAGTGTGTCACCGGTGCCTCTGGATGAGTTGCTCTGATCTCAGGAAGGGGCCTCCAGGACTGGTGCAAGAAAAATGAGTCCCTCCTTTTCCTCCTCTCCCCTCAGAACTGCATGTATCCATGTGATTTATGTGACTCTGGATTTTAGCTCATGTTTACTCTGTGGAAAGCCTGATGGCTTCTCTGTTTGCCTCGCTGCTTGCCTTAGCACATTGTTCTTGCTGCTGACAGTTGTGCTGGTGGAGGTTTTACCTGGAAAGAAGAGGGGGGATGGCAGTGACGAAGACAGCCCTGAGGAAGAGGTGTCATGCTGTGTGGAGCCAGTGCTGCTTCCTGAGCCTGGGCAGGCAATTCCCACCGGCGCTCTGCTCCTCAATGGAAAATGCAGAGATAGGGAAGTGTGTTAATGGGCCAGGAACCAAACAGGTTGAAAATGTTTGGACCATTTCTGCAGGGGCTAGAGAGAGGTAAAAAATCTGCCTCCTCCATCCCTGGCTGCTACCACTGGTGAAAGGAAACTGATAGCTCAAGTCAGAGAAATTGAAAGCTGAAAGCAGGTCCTCTGCAAAAGCTTAATTGCTATAGGTGACATGCAGACTTCTGCAAACGGGAAAGAAAGAAGCACAGGGGTTTGCCAGAGGCTGCTTCCCATCAGTTTGGTTGCATTTTGTGGCACTTTAGGGAAGAATGGAGCAGGAAAAAGACGGATCTTCTGCAAGCCTGGGGAGATCAGAAACTTCCACCCAAGCTGGGAGGAATTCTCCAACTCCCACTGGGCAGAAGAGATTTCTGTGTGAGAGGGGCTCATGCAGGCTCTGCTGCTGAAAACACATCTTGAAGTAATATGTGGCTCTTGATGACACCTCCTCAACACTTAGTAAATTCGACCTTTTCTTTCATGTGCCATTATACTGCCTCACATGGCTGCACAGGCAGCTAGCACGTTGAATCCAAATTTTACATTTCCAGGCAAGAAACATGTGCTCTTTCAAATTGAATAGTGATGCTACCAATGGCTGGCCCGACTTCCCTTCGCCTGGGAGGTGGGAGGTCAGTTGACAGGAAATCTCATTCTCTGTCATCCAGAATTGCCATCCTTCACACGAAGGCAGATTTGGTTTGGTTTAAAGCCCTTGTGCATGCTGAGCAGTGCAGGTGTTCAGCCCCTCCTAGAAGCATTTAGCTGTAAGTGCGGTGTACTCATCCTTGGTGTTGTTAAATAGCTTTTATAAACACTGTCTGCAAGTGCTCTGATTATAGACGACCTTCCCCTTCTGCTTAGTGTCATCTCATTAATCTATCCATTAGGTGAATAATTCTGGTTTGGGGAACAGAGCAAATATAGAAATTGCACAATGAAACACATTTAATATATTCGAACAACTTTTTCTTAATATAAAGCCAATCATTTGCTATTCATTTTTCATGTCGTGTTGAGTATTTGCAGGCCAACACTGGGAACAGGCTGGTAATTTGGTCCTCTTTAATTTTGGCACCTGTAGTTATTTTAGAACTAGAGGCTGTTTTCTGTGGCTTTACTGCTCTGTAATTCAATACCCTTTTAGGACCTTAATGCTGCCATTACTAGTAAATTGGCCTCTATTCTGAATAAAACTCTTTATTACATTTGTTTGTTTAATTTTTATTGGAGAAGAGTTACCCAACAACCACAGGGAATGAATTTCCTAGAAGGTACAGGGGCAATGCCTGGAATCCCTTTCCCATTATTACCGGTGTGAGCAGGAAAGCTCGAGTCACTCTGGGGATCTGCAGAGTGCAGATGGTTCACTCTGTGTTTTGTGTAGCCAGGCTGATGTTGGTGGGAGCCCCCCTTCCCATGAGTCCCCACTCTGAGTAATGAGCGTGGTTAACTAACCTGTGCACTTCTCTACTGACATGGTTTTCATTTTTCCTTTGAAACTTTTTTTTTTGAAAAGATAGTTATTGAAATTTCAATTCCTTCATCCATTTTCTTTGCTTGTGTATCTTGTCTGTTTTTTCTTTGTGTTCACCTTAGCAGGGGGAGGATGAGGGATGGAACTGGGACTCCAAAGGGAGAAGGGGATGATATCTGTGCCCCTTCCTTTGTCTTGGCAACTCGGGAAGATGGGATGAGATGGGAGCAAGTAAATCCAGAAAAGCGTTTCCCCCTCTCTCTTTGCAACATTTGCTCGTACTTTTGCCAGTTTCTAACACACACAAAAAATTAGTTCTTGTTCAAGCAGCATATGAGAACGAGCATGCAGCGCCTGCCTACGCCAGAGTGCTGCCCAATGCTTCCAGCACAACGAAGAGCTCAGACTTGCTAATTTCCAGCATCCCTTGCTACTGGAAGGAAAAAAACACCTAAAGTCCATATGTAGTGAAGCGCCTGTTATGTAATTACTGCTCCAGCCGTCTGCTCCCAGAAGTTGCTCTGTTTGCTAAAGAGATGGAGGTCGATGTTGCTCCTTTAAGATTCTGAGTTAAGGGTCTGCTGCAGACTTTTGCAAGTGGTCCTGTATGCTTGCATAATTTCATTTCTATTTCTCTTGTTACTGTAATGAAAGGTAATCATAGACAACATATCCAAAACCTTCCCTGTAAAGCTGCAGAAATCAGTCATACATAAGATGGAAAATACCCAGGCCCTTGCACCCTTAATTCACTTCCCTTGCATATATGCATTACAAGAGTATGTGATCATGTAATTAAAAACTATTGGCTTGGCAGGACCTTGGCTTACTCCTTGCACAGAATAAGATAGAGGACTGCAAAAGAGAGGGAATGTTTACTTGTAGTTAAGGCACTGGTGAGGGATGTGGGAGAACTGGATCCTAACCCTGGCGCTGTCACAGGATTCCTGTGTGATGCTGGGCAGAGCCAATTCCCCCGCAGCCACAGAGGGTGTTGAACTCCAGTATCAGCAGCTCGTCTACTCTAGATTTTTGAATGTTCAACTTTCCAGCCTAAAAAAATCTGTTAGCACTGGTTATTTGTATAAGATATGAATCTGAATAAACATACGTGCAGACAATTGTAGGGAAAGGATGAAAACCTCTTATCGGAGGTTTTATCCCAGATTATTTCCTTCTGTAGCCACTCCAGAGCCCACGACTGAGGTTGGCTGTTTTCATGTTAGAGCTCTCATGCTTTAAGGGCTCTCTGTGTCCAATTAAACAGTAGCATATCTCTTGAATATTAACACATTAAAAGCAATATACTTCCAGCAAAGAAATCTGATCCTAATTGGCCCTGGAATATTTTATTTTCCAAACTGAGCTGTGAGCCGTTAAACTTCCTTTTTTAAGACTAAGCAAACATTACATTCTTAGGGAAAAGTCAGCCCAAGGAATGGGGAAAAATAGACTTTCAGACCATACCTGTCAATCTTCCATTTTCCAGTGTTTTGCCCAGAAACAGGCACAGGAACTAATTGACTTCTACCCCTTCTGTCTTTTTTTCCCCTTAACATAGTGACTCAAATTAAAACAAAGATAAAATTCCAGGGGAAGCTGGCATTAATCAGGATTTGGATTAAATTAAATTAAGCACTTTTTATTGAACTCAGCAGTATTAGTTATTAAAACCAGAAGGACTTTCCCAACTAGTGTAAAAAAGCAAACAATGACTCATACTGTGGCATAGATTTTATTGGGAAATTAAAATGCTCATTTTCTCTTGTTCTTTCCTTTTTCCTTCTTTTTTTTTTTTTTCCCCTAACTTCAGACAAACACATGTAAACAACTGCTGGTGAGCCCACACTTGCAGACCCTTAGCCCGAAGCCACACTGTCATTGATCTGGCTCTGCTCATGGTGGCACCCGATGGTGACAGTGAAATTGCTTATCCAGAAACTGCTTCCACAGGTCTCCTGTTCCCTTGATATCAAAGGGTCAGTTTTGAAGAGTATGTAGATAATTAAGCCACATTTAACAGTCCGTAGGGACACCCAGAGGATGGGTCGTGCCCTGGCAAAAGGAGCACAACAAGCATAATCCTTCTTCTCTAAGATGGGAGACGTGGGCAGCTATAAACCAGTCATTTTCCCTTTGATAATGAGGAAGATACTAGAACAAATTATGAGCCAATTTAAAAACACTTCCAGGATGATAAGATGACAAGAATCATTGGTTTAACCTAGGCCAGTCAAGAACAAATTTGTTTTCCTTTTTGACAGCCATTGATTTGGGAAGGTAATAGTAGCTCTGATATATTTTGACTGTGAGGTAGTACTTGTCTCTAAAGCAAACCAAGGACACTTGGTTTGGATGAAATAATTACAAAATAGGTGAAAAAATTATATTCAAAGAAATAAATACAGCTAGTTCTCTGTCAAACTGGGAAGAGAAATCATGCAGAAAGCCTTAAGGGCCAAGTGCAGTGTTGTTCAATCATTTCATTAACTTATTTCATTCTTTCCATTTCAATTTAATTTAAAAGGGTTGCAAACAAGCACATATCCATTGTTGATTCCCTGTGGCATGGAAGTGTTTGTTAATGAAGACAGCTGAGAAGAAGGGAGATCAGTGGGTGAGGGTGTGCAGCCCTCCCCACCATTAGGGTGAGGGTGATGTGAAAAGCTGAAGTTACTGACCTGGGCTAGTCCAGGTTTAACTCCTCCTTCCTTGCCCAGCACGGATCTAAACTACTGAAAGGGCCTGAAAATTAAGAAAACAGCATAAATTGATAGTTCTTCACCTGCTCTATTGCTTTAGAGATAGATAAAAGCTTTGAATATGACACAGCTGGACTAAAGCACTGGAAAATTTAGCTGTAGATTGATAGGTTGCAAAAACATTTATTTCCCTTGGGTGCTGGGCAGTTTTTATGTTACCAATGCAGTGGCCGTGCATCAGTGTAAGCTGTCACAACATGGCTGGGGCAGAAGCACACCTGGGACCATGAGAGTCCACTACAAGTTTGGCTTCTGTGGGCAATGCCTGATTTTTCATTGCTATTTTGGGCTGTTCATGGCCAGTTCAAATAGCAGTAGCTTTTAGCTGAGCAAGAACTAGGCAGAGTCTTGCTATGTCTCACTGCAGAGGAGCACGCCTGGCCAAAAGCCACCTTTGTGTATCTGCCTGCTCTGGGGTGGTGCATATTCGGGTGTCCCAAGCGTGTACATGAAGAAGGAAAATATTTAAGAATCCACAAAGCCTAGGAACATGTGGCACCTTGCGTCTGGATTTCGTTTAAGGGAATTAAGAGCTGATCCTTAGCTGGAATATGAATCAGATCTGATTGTGTCTGTGTTGTCTAAAAGAGGTTGAGTGGTGTGCACGGGCTGGAGCTCAATCTAATGTGGAAAAGTTTGATCCAGAGCTCTGTTTAATTTAATACTTGACTATTCTACCTATTTTAGTTCTGACTCAAAGTTCAGTGTTCTTTCTCATCAGGGGTTGTTTGTATTAGGGGAGGACATGTGTGAACCAGAGGAGAAGGACCTTCATGCATTCAGACCTCAGCAAGTCCAGCAGAAATTCATTACTGGGCTCTAATATGTTGTCTCTGAGCTTTCCCTTCACCCTGCTGCTGCGATGGAGAGGGGGTGGAAATTAATATCCTGCAACATCCCATCAAATCCCCAAATGCATTCATAGCACTGGGTTAGTAATCCACAGTTTTACAAGGTTTTAAACTTCTAATATACTTCAGATATTTTACGTGCTTCAGTAAGTCTATTGTGCTATATTAAATATATGTTAACGAAAAGTCCCATGATTAGTTTTAGTACCTTTTGATATCTAAATAAACACTGCCTGAATAAGAATATCTATATCAAAGCAAAAATTTTCAGAGTGGCTCAAAGAAATACAATTTAATGTCCTTAATATAATTTCTTTTAATGGGAAACCTCTCTCATTACAATCAGTCTTGACTGTTAAGGTCAGTAGGCACTAATAACAATAATCTTGTCTGTTTTGCATAATAACATTGAACAAAAAGTCTTATTTAGAAATTTCTGCTTAAAACTCACAGCTTCTGGTTGAACCAGAGCAGATTTTAATAAAATTTTCTATTCTTGCCTTAAGAAGATAACATATGATGGAGAATCATCCACAATGCAGATAAATTGTTCCAATGATTAACTGCCTTCGCTGTATGTATGTATAAAAAGGAGGCTTATTTCTAGTGCATACATTTGTCTTGCTTCATTCTGTCTCTAAAAACTGCCCTGGCTTTGATAAATTAAAATGCAACGTATAATTAAAAAAAAAAAAGTCTTTTTAACGTATTCCGGTGCTTAAGAGTTGATTGGCGTGCTATCTGTCACTAGAATAAATTGAATAGCTTGAAGTTCTTTGGTATCTCTCTGCAGAGTCATTATGCCAGCATTTCTAGGAGCAAAGCCATCTTCCATTCATCTGCAAATTTCCCCTTGCTACAGCCAGATTGAAAGCCCACATTTCCTGTCCCAAGGAAATCAAAGTGAATAAGAAAGTGAGACTTAATTCTTTTTTTCAAACTAAATATGCGAATATATAATCTGTAGGCTCTTTATTTTGGTGAAATTTAGAAATTTTCCAGAGTGCCGTGTGTGGCAATTAGGCTCAAATATAGAAAATATCAACCTCCAGGTGCTGGGCTTCCTGGGTTTTTGTCTACAGAGTCCCCTTAGGTGCCAGGTGTCTTGCAGGTGTCAGGGAACCATGGTGGCTGTGCAGAACTCTCATCCAGGAGGCTCCACGTGCCCTGGTAAGCTAAATCCGTTTTTGTAAGTTTTAGAAATGGATTGGGACTTGCCTCTGATCCATTGGGAAGGTTCAGGGGTGAAAAAACTGAGGCTGGAAAATGCAGAAGGGCAAGCAGGTATTGAGAGGAAGGGACTTGTGCAGTGCTCAGAGCAGTCTAGATTAAAAAAAAAAAAAAAAGTGCAATTATAAAATTACACCTCTCCTTGTTTCCACATTCCTACATTTCCACCTGCAACCCCTCAATTTTCCCACCACTCCTGTATTTGTGTTCTTTTTCTCTCCATGAAAACAGTGTTAACCTCAATAACACAGCCCTGTCACAGACAGCATTGCAGCAGGCTCTCCTGGGAGGCACCCTGTGAGGCCACGTGTTGCTCAGGATAAGCACCCTGGTCCTAATTTCATCATCTGGGGTACTGTGATTTGTCTTCATGGCCATGGGAGTGATGATGACAGAATATGCTTGGTACCAAATCACATTAAATTTGTGCTGGAAGCAGCCAGGAACTTGAACCGATGCATTGCCCAGCTACTGGTGGTTCAGGGTGCATTATGACCAAGCATTTCCAGAGTGGTTGTACGTACAGACCTTGACCTCTCTAGCACCCACAAGCAAAATTTTTCTGAACCCCCAAAAGACTGGCAGCACCACTCTCTCTCTCTCTCTGCTGTCGTCCTTTAATTGTAAGTTGCACTATAAATCATAATTACCGGGACATTTTCCCAGATAACAGGCATAAAGCAATAATGAGGGTGATGGCCAGTCTCATTGGGGTGTCCACCCTCAACCTTCCCTCCTTCTAGGGACTGCTTCTCAGTCCCTCAGAGGGATCTCCTGCGTCTCTTGCCTTTAACAGAGAGCCTGGGCAGGAGAGTTGAGGAATTGCCAGTGCATCACCTAACACTGATGGTGCATTTTTTCCTACTCATTCATCTCAGAGTCCAGGGAATCCATCCAGCCTTGTACCACCCTCAGAGCCCTTCTGAGCTCCTCTGCCTTATTATGTGCAGTGCGAGGGAAGCTGCACTGGCTGCACGGGCTGATATTTGCACCTTGTGATTTCCTGGCACTGGTGTTCCCTTTGCAGCGAGGAGCAGTGACCAAAGCTCCCCTGTCCCGCTCAGCTCCACGAGCCCCTGTCTCTGCACCTCTGTGGCTCGTGCTGTGGCTGGAGACATTCCTCTGGCTCATCCCACATAAAGCAAGGCTCTGCTGTGGGAACCTTCTTAAGCTGTTTCGTACACATGCCAAGAATTAATTTAACTTCTCTGCTGTAGTCTTATCTTTTCGCCTCAGCCATCTTCTGGCTCTACAGACTCTCTGGCAGCCTTCCTCCTTTTGATGTGTTTGAAAAAAGCTTTTATTAGTTTTAAAGGCTTTAGTAAGTTGTTTCTTAAAATCTTTTTGATTTGCTTTATTATGCTCTTACGTTTAATTTGCCAGAGTTTATGCTTTTTCTGGGGGTTACTTTTTGGGTCTTTTTCCCTGCCAATCTGTGTGGAGTTCAGAGGAAAAAAAGACTGTTCCTTACACTGCAATGAGGTGGTTCTTGGGCATTTGTTTCCTGCATAAATGTCCCAACCTGCCCTTCCTTCCCTGTGATCAAAGTCTGTATCCAGAAATCCTTTCTGACAAGTGCTGTGGCATTTCTTTCCTTTCCAGTCCCAGCCCAGGATCCCGAGGGGCCAGTGCAGTGCAGGAAAATGTGCAAGTACACAAGAACCCCAGTGTCACCACACGGGGTGCAGAAATGACTGCAGTAACACACCCTGCCACAGCCACATCCTCAGCCTGCTTTCTCCACGCTGAGCATCCACCAGGAGGGTGATTTGGTGCAGCACCAGGATGTGGAGGTCACTCCCCAAACAAGCCCTCAGTCATTATTTCTGTTGAGCTGGGCACGTCAGCAGTGTGTTCGTCTGGTGGTGCTGGAGGCTCACCAACCTTTCAGGAAAACTCTTCGGTAAAAACCACGGGATGGGCATCATGCACACCAATCCCATGCAGCCAGAAGGGGTTTGGTGGCTGTGTCTACAGATGCCTTGTCCCACAGCATCCTGCTGACTGTGGGGCAGGAGCAGGCTCCTGGCTGAGAGCAAGCAGTGCTGCTGTCACCGCCCACACCCATCACTGTCACAGGGTGCCTGTGGCAGATGAGCAGATTCTTCTTGTGAGCACAGCACAGCCACCTTCAGCAGTACCAGCTGTGTCTCCTCACCGCTCCTGGCCTCCAGTCTCCTCCTTGCTGTGGTTTTCTCTTCTCAGCCTAGGACTGTGTAGCTGCAGAATTTAATCCTCTGCTGTATCAGCACAGGAATGCCTCCATCACCATGGTGGTGATGCCTAATTTAAGTCATATCCATCCCCTCTTGCATTTTTAGCCTGTGATCTGGACACGGAGTATCTTAGCCCCAGCAGAAGCCCACCTGTGAGCTAGCTGTGCGTATCACCCCAAGCACCAGCCCTTGTTTAATTTACTGATGCAAAGTTTCTTGATATGTAGGTACATATTGCTAATTGCTAATATTTAAGTGCATCTCCTCTTTCCTTCCAAAGATAATTATTATGCCATTTCCTCAGCCTTCTTTGAATGAACCACTAGTGGTTTCTTGATTCATGCATGACATTTGATTACCTTTTCATAGGCGTATCTTACTTAACTCTAAGTGTTATTAATGTCCATAAAATTACCAAGCCCAGAAACACAGTGAAAATGTAATGACAGCTTTAGCTTCAGTGAATTCCAGGGAGTGTGAATCCCAGAGAAGGGCTGTGTGTCATGCAGCCGTGTGTTCCCTTGGGGAAATCATGTCCCAAACCCCAGAAATGGTCGCAGCCACTGCTTTAAAAAGCTCATGTGTGAGTTACCTCATGTACTCGGGCTGCTCACATTGCCTTTGTAGCAGGAAAGTACATGTGCTTTTCTCCTTGTTGAACTTGTTAGTGCCCTGAGCAGTATATAGAAACAGCCTAGACATGTTTTGCTGTTAGTGGTGCTCCTGCAGTCCCTCTGTCCTTGTTCAAGAGCACTGCAAGGCTGCGCTCCTGCTAAGTGAATTAGCCAGCTTCAAAGGCAGCTGTTTTGCAGCAGCAGGGCTGGTGGATGGTCTTTTTATTAGTGTTCACATCACATTTAAGCTGCTTTAAAATGGCAGATTTAAGTTCCAGAAACATGAGGTTTAAGGAGTTTATGCTTTGCAGAAATGCTTACTGAGACCTTGGAGAGCAGATCCATGCTGGTGGCTCTTGCAGGCTTGGATCAGCGCCACGTGCTTTGGCACACGGTGGCATTAGTACTGCCTCCTGCCTGTCTGCATGGCTGGGAAACCTGGGGGTGCCTGAGGATGGGGAACCCTCCATGGCACGAGTTCCCTGAAGTGACTTCTGAGGGAAGAGAGCCTCCAGCACCGTGATTCAGTACCAGCAGCTTCAGTACCATTTGGTTTCATGCTGCTGGGATTGTCAACTCTCGACATGGGAGCACAGTTCTCCAGTAGCCCCTCCTCGGGCACTGAAGGAGTCCTACTCCCACTGACAGAATCTATGAACAGATAGTTAAATGCAGCCTGTGTTAGGGCTGGGACTTGAACTCCCTTGGGTTTCTGTCCTTGGGAGGGGTTTCTCTCACTGAAGGAACAAGAGATGCAAGAGATGAGGAGGAGAATAGCACTAGGTGTTATGGCACGTCCTCACTTCAGCTCGCTGCAAGAAAAGACAAATGGACTGTGTGCGCCCTGGGGATTTAGCTGCCACAGTGCATCCCTCATCCCAGCAGATGTGCAGGCTTCGGCTTGCTCAGCATCCGAGTGTCTCAGAGTGAAGCTGAACAGAGACAGACATGAAACTTTATATACTCAGAAATAAGCTGGGCATCATATGCAAAAGAGTGTTCCTCCCAGTTCAGCGTGATGGTATTTGGGATAATAATGATAGGAAAAGGAGTCTTGGGGCTGGTGGTTGCAGTAATGGCTAGGGGCTGCTTGGGCACGTGGGAGCTGCTCCAGTTCCCCTGGATTATGATACACACATGGTGGTGGGGGGTATCATATTCTGAGGAGAAAAAGCAAGGTTTTACTTCAAGTAACTTAATGAGCGACAGACAGGTACAAGCCCTCGGCAGCATTATAGAGGGCAAAAAGGTGACAGCCAGTAGAGATATTCATACACCAGAAAGCCTGGGAGAAAATGAAGGGATATGGGAGGCTACCTGCAAATAGAAACCTCATGCTTAGGGAAAAGCTGTGCTTACCCAGCTGGAGAAAGCTAACTCCTAGGTATCCATTTGTGCGCTTCGAGCATCACCCACAAGAAGTTCATCCATGTCAGGATGCTGGTGCCTCCTGGTGTCTGAAGGAAGTTTCTGTTCAAGCAGTGTGGAGGCAGACACCTTCTATGCTTTGGCTGTATGAGGTTCTCATTGTAACATTAGTGCTTCCTTTAATTAAAAGTCATGATTGAAATTAAAATTGCTGTTCGATTGTAAACCGATGATTTTGAAATCACTTCTTTGTGTCCCAAGTGCCTCCCTGTGCTGCTGTGGAAGAACTGTGCCAGAGACCCCAGGATCTGTTCCATCCATGGCCCTCACACCCTCTCTGCATATGAGATGCACATAAAACCAGCCCTGAATCTCTTTTTATTGCATGGTCCTTGCCCTCTGCTTTAAAATGAAGAAGGCACACAGCTCTGGTACTCTGTGACTAACTGATTTCATACCTGTTTCTTAAGTGGCTTCTTTAGGAGCTCCAAGAGAACCTGTAAAAGCTTTTGTGATGGTAATGAGTGCCTGGTGACCCCTGAATCCTAAACACCCTCTCTGCTATCATGTTATTTATTAAGCAACTCAGACTAATCTTTTCCAGGAAAGATGTTTCTCATAATCTGCCAATTCATGTTACTTTTCTTAATGACTAAGTCCGTGCAATTAAGTGCGGGGTTGGCCAGAGTTAAGCTGGAAAGTGCTGTCAAATAAAAGATGCACAGAAATGATAATGACACAGTTATCACTGGGGTGTGGCCTTGGCAGGGACAGGCAGTTTCTGTGCAGGATGGACAGAGCAGTGTGCTTGCAGCTCATCTGACATGACTTCTCTGGGATGTAGCGTGGGTGGGGTTAGTGGTGAAGAGCCTTGAGCTCAGGTTTAGCACTAAGCAGGGCTTAAGTGACTATTTTATTAACCTGCCTAACCCTATTTGTTTACAATGGTAGGCTGAAGGTATGAAATAACAAAATGCATCATCATTTAAAGAGCAGGTTTGCCCTGAAGTTTGCAGCATCTTGGGAATCTGAGCCTGACTTGTCAGTCACTGGCACTCTGCCAGGACTGAAGTGCAGCATCTTGGCTTCTTCTGTTCTTCAAACTGCTACTCACAGCAGAAATATGTGACCTGGTCCTCTTCTAACTTCTTTCCCCCATTTACCCAACCCACGTTCCCCTGGGTGGGCACTGGAATATCATGAGTGCCATATCATATCATGCATGTCCATGTGGAGATCTGTCCATTTTTGTCTCCCCTTAGCTTTGGTTCTCTCATTAATGTTTCTGCTATACACCATCATGAGACAGGGATAATTGGGTGAGTCATAAATCACTGTCTGCTCTGGGAATTGTGAAGTGTGTGTTTTAATGCCCAAGAATCTCATCTCATAGTTGATATCTTTGTTCACATGTTGACAGCTCATGATAGTCCAGTTATTCCAGCTGCCCCATGTCTGAGGCTCCCAAACCTTACATCATTGCTTGCACCCTATCCCAGGAAACATTTAATGCTTCACTGAGTGGGCAGCAATATAAAAGTGGATAATTTGTTTTCCATTTCAGAAAAATATAAAAAGTTTGATGCTTTTTGCTATTGAGTAAAATTCAAATTACTGAGTTCAGTGAAGGTGGCTGTGTGGGACAACAGCCTCAGTGATGTGGTGACCTTTTCTGAGCTTTATATGGACTGAGGTTTTTTTCAAGGATTGTTTTCTGTGCACTGATGTGTGACTCACGTGTGAACAGGAACGGCTCTTTGGGTGTTGCTGTAACTGGAAGTTTAGGCCCTCTGCAGGACAGAGTTTGGTGCAATATCCAAGCTCCCGTGATTTTCCCTTGTCGCTGAGAGTTGTCTTTACTCTTTACTTCTTCTTTCCTGGGCTTTCCGTGCACCATTTGAGACTGATATTGAACACATTCAATTTGCTGTTTCACCTGGATGAGTGAAGGTGTTGGAGTGGAGAGGACTCCACAGGGTACCAAGAGGTGTTGGCTCCTTTTTGTGAAGGAGCCTTCACAAACTTGGTCAGTTCAGTGTATCAAAAAACCAACTAACATGTGACTTGATTTGTGTGGTCTCACGAAAAAAACACATAATCTACTGCAAGGCCTCTTGATCTAATGACTAGAGGCAGAACAAGAGTCAGAGTCTGGAAGCCAAAACCAAAGAATTCCAAATAGAACTGGGACACAAATATTTAGCCAGCTAATAAACTACCTAAGGAAAAAAAAGAGGTGGTTTCTCTTAGTCTTGTAATGCTTTATATTCAGTCTGGCTGCCTTTATAGAAGCTACAGTTCAGCCAAATTTGAGTTATTTGGCTCAGCACATGTATAAGTGGGTGAAATACTATAGTGTGTGATGCACAGGAGGTCAGACAAGGTGATCTGATGGTTCCTCCTCCTTTAGAGCCTCTACGAAGTTTTAGTGTGGGCAGAAGGATGGGGCCAGTTAAGGTGTGAGGCTGTGACTCCATCTATATTCTCCTGGGTTTAGCAGAGGGTCTGTTTGTGACCCTGCCTCTTGTTCCTCTGATCTTGGGGAGGATGCTCTGAAGAGAAGCTGAAGGTTTGCAAGCCATCTATAAAACTGAATTCCCATGTTTTGTTTTTTTTCCAGCCAGCACTTAAACCATGCATGTTCCAGCCCACATATGAGTTTGAAATGTTCCATCATGTTTTCATTATTTGTTTAAAAATGGGAATTGTCAAGATCTCTTTTGTTCTAATTACCTGATATTACAGGGCTTCAGAGCACCTCTTTACACTCTCCAGAATGTGCCCTTGGGATGTGACAAGTCTGAGTTGTGCAGCAGATGCTTTCAGAAGAAAGTTGTTGGCATGAGTGGCTGAAAATAGAAGCTTGTTTACAAGGCTGGTTTTGCATTATCAGCTGTAGTGCTCCAATAATTAAGGCTGTGAACCTAATTAGCTCAACACTCCATAATTCTCTTCTGTCTCTCCAGGGGCTTGTCTGTCTACAGCTCTGCACTGCTCCAGCTTATGCCGGGAACATCTTTATCCCAGGGCAGCTGCGTTCACACAAGTACCACCTCAACTGCCATGAATCCCGTACTCCTTTTTCAAGTACACAAACCCTCCACAGGGCTTTCTAGAGAGCCCATACTGGGATGATCTGGCTGCTTTTATTAAAACCATACAGGCAGAAGTACTGATCTCTCCTGAAGCATCAGCAAAACTGAATGATGCCATTGTTACTACTGATTGAGAGGGTGCTTTTACACTGGCTTCAAGCTTGTGTCTGTTCTTAAGTGGAAAATGTTTTTTAATGCTGAATAATGTAGTAACATTTCTGGCCAGCACAGCCTTTTTGACAATGAAACATTGCCACGCACTTGAGAACAGTTCATGGCTGCTGCTTTCACCTCTCCCATCTGGATTAGGTGTCTCCTGAGCAGGTCTGAGCCAGTGCAGGGGATGGTGTTCTCTCCATCCCGACCCGAAGTGCCCTGTTCCCCAGTGACGCCCCTGCGGCGTGCCCAAGCACGTCCCATGGCCGAGATCACCCTGTCCCTGGGCATTGTCTTCTGTGTATTTCCTGATCCTCAGCGCCAACCCACGCACAACTGGGAGATGTTTTCCTTCTTGAGTGCGTGAGTTTCAGCTGTTCTGACTATCCCGTGTGTGCGTCCTTCCTGTTTGGACAGATACTTGATACATACACCTCAAATGGAAAGGGCTGGACATGATTAAAACACACTGTCTAGCCACAGGCATCTTTTTTTCACTCAATCTTCCCCACGAAGCAAACCTGAGGGGCTGTAATGGTATTTAGAGTTCATTGTGCAAAGTATTCAGTAATTCTTTGACTGTTTTAGATGCAGAGAGATAGATGTAAGGCGCTCCGTGCTGACATGCTGTGCCTGCCTGTTTTGTGACTGAGACTTTCTAGGCTTACACTGAGGTACTTTCTATTTCTGCAGAAATACCTTGGCATAAAAACATCAAATCTTCCTGATTTATTTGGAGTTAAAATTGGTATGTTAACTGATGAGCTTTATCAAAATACTTACATTTTTAAATTCGCTGAACTCCCAGGATAACTGATGTTCCAAGTATAACTGATGTTCCAAGTTATTAACATGCAACATTAACATCTCCCTTTAATTACAGATCTGTGATGAAAGCCTGTCTCCCAGCGGGTGTGTAACTCTAGAACCTGCAATGGTTCCTGGAATGTGATTAACAGCTCTGAATCAAGGCAGGATTGTTCCCTTGGACATACTGGCTCTGCCCAGGGCGATGGCATTCCCGCAGTGTATCCCACCTCACTGTTGCTCACACGCAAGTGCAAATCCATATTTGCTTTACTCTTTTAAAAACAGTGCCCGCATGGCAGAGATGCCTTGAAAGTCAAGGTAAAAGCAAATGCTGAGGTGCTGGGTGTCAAGAGCCCCGTTGTTAAATGGTTATGTGTGACATGATTGGTAGAACATCAGCAGCTAAAGCAAATGCACTCTTTCTTCCTTAGCCTTGTCCACACTCTGTGGACTTCCTGCTGCACACTGCCAGTCAGCACAAGGCTGGGCAGAGCGGCATTGTCCCCATCAGGACAGTGGGGAATGAGACTAACCTTTTATCTTCCATGTTGTCTTTGGTTCTGGTTCACAAACGCTCCAGTGAGTTAATTGCTAGCAGAGGGGGAGGGTAGGGAAGAGCCATATGCAGAAGAGGAGAGGGGTATTTTCAGCTGGGACTGAGACAAGGACAGGAGCTGTGGAGAGTGGTAATACAAAGACTCGACTCTCTGGCCGTGCAGAGGGGAACATTTGTGATGGATCCATGGAACTGCGGAGCTGGCTTACCGAGCAGAGCCACAAGGGCAGGTCCAGAGATGTTATGCAGAGAGCATAAAGGCAAAACCTGCCACACTTATAATGGATAATTTATGATGTAACCAGCACAGAAACAGAGCCCTTCCATTTTGTGAAACAGAATGTCCTCTAGAAAATATTTGCACTTCGCTATTACACGCAGATACGAGGAAATTCTTTCAGGAGGGTTTGAGTCTAATAAAATGGGAATGTGTGACCTGGCCTGCATCATTATTTGCCCAGTTTTATCCTTTTGTTATTATTTCCAAATGTGGAATTCTCATTCCTGACAATTCTGCAGGTGAAGCTAGGCCAACAGAAAACAACGGTCTCCCACAATTACAGGGAACACCTATTAGGGCTATAAGGAGTCTAGCAGCGCTGGCCAGCATCCAGAATGGCACGTGTTCCCAGGAACTGTGCAAATGTCCCTGTCAGCACCCAGCAGCCCCGTGCCCACATGGGTGCTGAGGTGCTGACTGGCGTGGTTGGACCCCTACAGAGCTGGGCAATGTTTGCTCTCAGCCCTCCCCTATGATCAGATGGGTTGCCTCGGCCAAAAGAGCGCAGTGTTTGGCTCTGATGTTCTGGGATGCAACAGCTTACAGATGGCACCGTCCCCTCCTCTTCCAGGACTTAAATCCTCTGGGACGGAGGCTGTGCCATCTCTACGTGCTCGCGTTGGAGTGTTGGTCCTTGCATGACGCAGAAGACAGAGCTGTTGTAAGCACACCACTGGCAAGCTCCAGGGCTTTTTACTGCTCTAATATTTATGATTTTACCTACCAAAAGATCTCTTTTTATAAAATGTGAATGTTCCCACTTCTATGCCTGCCAGATATTACAACTGGGAGGGCTGGATCCTTCAAGCGTGTCCTTGTTTCCAGTTATAAAACCAAATTTGGACAGCAGCATACAATACTTGCAAAGGGGTTTCCGTTGGTTTTGTGGCACAGACGTGGCAGGTCCCGGTGCCTGGTGTTAACCAGTGGTCAGTGGGGTTGTGGGCTGCAGCAGAGCCACTGCTAGCACAGTGTGGAGATGCTGGGGCTGCAGGATGAGGAGCTATCAGGATGAATGCAATGACTATTTCCCAGAATGTAAACAGCCTTGCAGCTTAATGGCTCTATTTACGTTGATGGAGATCAGGAAACACACTTTGTTATTTTAGTCTGAATAAGCTCATGCAGATGGTAAGCAGAAGCAACGTGTTTGGAGTTTCTGGTGTTCTCTGACAAGCCAGGTCGCACATGAGTGTGTTAACCTTGCCTTTGAAAAGCTCTTGATTTTTATCAGCTTGTTTACTGAACTGTCACAACAAGGCATAAAACCACAGAAGACTCACATGCTGATATGAGAAATGTGTATTTCTTTGTAGTGGAAGAGGAATAGGAGCTTTCTGCTCTTTGTTAAATGCAGCAACAAGACATTTTTTTTCTACAAACCTTGGAGTGAGCTGTCGAGTGGAGAGACAGGGCTACAGGAAGATGTTCCATGCGACAAATTGCTCCCTGCTCCCACCACCTCCAGCCCCCACAGATGTGCGGAGTGGGATCTGTCAAGTCACTCAAAAACCCCATTTTTATTCTATCATTTATGGGCACCAGTGAGTCCCCTCTTCCTCCCAGGCAGAGGCTTCTCAGGTCAGCTCCCCACGAGCTGGTGCTGCAACTGCGAGAGCCGAACGAGTTAAGCTGTGCTTGCTGTTCCAAGTGGGAGCGAAGGGCCATTGCAAAATGTTTTCTCCCCCGTTGGCTCTGCATGTTGTTTTAAAATTAAATTGGTTCTGGTTAGCAAACAAGAACAGGACAGCAAAATTAAATTTTCTGAGGAATGTTGTGAATCCTGTGTGAAAAATAAACCCCAAAATATTTTTTCCCTCCCGCACTCTTGGCTTGCCTTTGTCCCCTCTTTGCCTGCCATGCCTCCCCCTCTGCTCCCTCCGCGGGTGTGTTGGTGGGTGGCAAGGCTGGTGTCCTTATGCTGAGGTGCTGTGGAGAGCAGGAGTGGCAGTTAATAGGAGCTGGGATGTCATGGCTTGGCCATGGAAATTTATTTCTTTTCCCCTTCTGCCTATTGTCTCACATCTTCCTTCCTTGCTCCTTTGTTCTTGCTGGACTTCCAGAGCACGCTCTGCCTGAAGGATATTGTTGCTGCCTCTCTAGCAGATCAACACTGTGCAGGTCTGGAGCGTACCTTGGGTGTGTAGAGGACACAGATTTCATTTCAGAGGCAGAATTGGACCCATGAAGTATAACTCAGGCCCACACAGATGACTACTGCCGGCCATCTGCAACACTTCAGTCTCGCTGGAGTTCAGCGCAGACTGCACTGGAGGAGCTACACCCACATAGGACTCTGTGATGGACAACACAGATTTCTCCCTGTCTGCTTCCATCTTTCTTATTTATTTATTTGTGTGCAGATGGAAAATCTTTGACACAAATTGGCACTCCTCAGATTCTGTTCCTTTGGAAAGCTTCTGCAGCTCTTAAAAGCTTCTCCTCCATTTGGTCAGCCCTGCAGGCATTCACTGTGCACTTCATAAGTCATTTCTCTAGTCATTGCCTCAGTATTGTGTCAAGTCTTCTTGGATCTTTATTCATAATTTGGCATGAGCCTATTCTGAGGGTTCAGCAGACTCTCACTGTTTCATGTGAGCTAGGACATCTTGCTTTCAGACCTTTAGGTGGCACAGCAGGTTACTCTGAGTTGAGTTTCATCATACTTGTGGTGCATGTAATGTCCTGGGGCTATCATTGTATCCTGGCTTTTACTATTGCTTTTATTTAGGAAGTACGACTCCTGAAGCCTTGTATCCTTGCTGCCCTGTGCCACCGATTCCTGCAGGCCAACCATGGTGTGGTTGTCCCTCCTGTGCTCTTCTCCAGGTGTCTCCTCTTGGCTATTGCTGGAAAGGGAGGCTCAAACAGTCCTCCAGCATGATGTGGAGCAATCACATGGGCTCACCTGGCTGGCAAAGACACAGAGTGTCAGACAACAGGTCTAAGAGAAGATCAGATGTTTCTTGGGAGGCAGCATGAGTCTGCTGAAACTTTGCTTCCAGGTGGCATGTGATGATGGGCGCCTTGTCCCTGTGAGCAGTGTTTTCTGGAGAAGGGCTGTGTGTTGGACCTCTTGCCTGGAACAGGGCTGGCGTGGGCAGCCAGGGAGCACTCCTCCCTCACCATCAGACCATTAGAATAAATAAAACAGCTCCGCTTATGCTGGATGAAATCAAGTCTTCTGGATCGCGGCCTAAACACGGTCAACAGCTCCTCTGGGCCCTCGAGCTGCCAATAGCTTGCACCTCCTAGTGAGTCTGTCCTTGGGAAGGAGCCATTAGAGGCTAAGGAAACTTCGCAGATCTCCATCCTTTGAGAAGTGAGAAATCATCTCTGATAGGACTTGCAGCACCTCTTGCATCAGGAAATGGAATGCACAGGAAACACAGTGGTTAAAACCCAGCACTCGTGCCGTGTCCCAGCCAATGCCTTCCTGGAGCATGGTTATCAACAGCATTTCCAAAACTCCTCCAGGGCACTCTGGAGGCTGGGTTGCCCTTCTGCTCTGTCTTTGTGGTGATTAGATTGTATTTGTGTGAAGAGCCATCAGAAAGCTAATGGGGTTTTCCAGATCCTGTGATAGTTGAGGGCTTATGTTGTGTTTGCCATCCCAGGACTTGTCAGCACTGGAGTACAAGTAAAATTCACCAGAAAGAAATCATGATCAACTAGGCCTGACAGACCACCTTGATAAACTTCTCCCTGCTGCTGCCACCTCTTCTAACACAAGTGCTCCATGTGTGACTTTCTTGATTGGATGGCCAAAAGTGCTCTAGAAAGATAGAGTCTGTTTCTACACACATGTGCATAAAATATTTCACATTCCTCCCTTAATCACTAGAGATATCTGCTTCTTCATTGCCATCAGTCTTTGTGATCAAAGCTGTTGTGTTGCACAGCAGCACATCACCACCAGATCTGGTCAGTGGGAAGAGACTGAGGCTGCCCGAGTTTGCTGCTTTCATCCTGGGCACACTCTGTCTCTCTCTTTTCTCTCCGAGAGATGATCCCAGTGTCTGATTTGTCCTCCTGGTGTCCAGATGCTTGCCCTGTTTGTCCCCTTGGTGCTGACATAGCACAAGATTATGTGGAACCCTTGGTCTGTGGTCACAAAAGTGGTTTGAGTTTTTATAATTTTATCCTATCACCTCTCTTTAAATGGGAATTCCTTATGCTCAGGTTTCAGACTGAGGTTTGGAGGAGATGACCTGAAATCTGAGTGAGAATCTGTTGAGTCATTTCTGAGTGCTGTGAGCATAAGTATATTCCTCAGTTCCAAACGTGTAGCATTAGTCAACTGTACAATAATGCACAACAAGCCACATTTTGCAGGATGAGGCTTCCAACATCCACGGCCTCAGCAGTAAATGGAGCAAGGTCATTGCTAATCTGGAAAGTAAATGCTTTTGAAGCATTTCCTCTCAGGACAAGACTCAGTCTTTTCTTCCAGCTGCTAACACCTTCCTTCCTGCTCAGAGCAAGCCCATAACCTTCCTCAGACACAGAAAATTTCCTGTTCTCTACTGTGAGAAGCTTTCATCCTTCCTTTTGTGTCTTCATTTAATCTCCCCCAGCATGCCATGGTGTGTCCATCTGCCTTTCAGTGGGCTCACCTTTTCTTGCACTTCCCTCTCCTAATGCTGCCCATGTGGTTCCCATTTACCAAAGGTGTGAGCCAGTGGGCATATCCCATAAGTTATCTGAGGCAATGGGATTTTTCAAGTAGAATTATTTAATTAGAGACTGCCAAGCAGTTTGGGGGGGAATTTATTTTAATAAGTTGATTTTAATAATTTCCATGCATTTATTTTTCAGTGGAGATTATGCCATATCCAGAAATAAAACCATTTACTTAACCAGTGAGATATTCAGTTAAACCCTGAGAAATTATGCTTTTTTAGATCAACCTTTATCCCCAAGAATTGTCTCAGAAGGCTGTCTCCTCTGGCTGGGGGCAGAATCCCTTTCAGAGGTTTAACGGTGGTTATTTGTTTAGCTGAGTAAGTTGAAAAATCTGACAAGTATATTGCAAAAACCTCAGATCCCTCTCCCAGAAGGCAAGCCAATGACACCATTAGCTTAATCCAGCACCTCATATGCTCGGTTTTAATATGACTCTTTAGCTCCAGAGTTTGATGTATTTTCAGCTGAAGGATTTGTGTTTCAGTAGTAAGAGGGGAGCAGGAGGGAGGGCAGTGCTGTAGGTCACTCAGCAGTTGGGTACACATATGTATTAAAAGCCATGCAGAGGATCTGCTCATGAAAAGAGCTGACGTCTGACATCTAAATCCATTCAGTGAGTGGAGTAACTCACAGTGCAGCTTTTTGCTGTGTGTTTAGCTGAGTCCCACATACCATGAGCGAGTCGTGCTCTCCTCTGCCTCTTCTGCCTACGTGGCTCCTTCTGTTTTTGACAGCCACCTCTAGGCATGATACCATTAATGGATGATACTTTGGGGTCACTGTCCTGGCAGGCTGTGTGAGCACCCTCCCCATCACTACAGAGACCAAGGATGTGCCAACCAATGCAGAGGAGTTGTGTGGCAGCAGTGCCTGCAGTGTGATTGCTGTGAAATTTAACATCCATCCCATCCAAGTCCATATACCTGCAGTGCTGATCCACAGGGCTGGGCTGGCTTTGGGTTATTGTCCAGGAATATAAAGAGGTATGCAGCTTCAAGAGAGTTCACCCAAGGCACTTTGGATGCTTACATCGCTGGGAGTCATCCCTGTTCTTTCCTGCTCACCTTGAAAGAACAAAGTAGTTTAGGTGATATCTCCATTGCACTAGAGGTGGAGGAGATGCATCCCCCTGAAATGCTGGCAAAGGGTGAGGGGAAGTTGAGAGTATTTGGGATGCATCTGTGCCCAGGGGAGTAAAGAAATAAATATACTTCCAGTGTACCAGGAGTAAAACCACTTCAGCAAAATGCAGAATTATTGTAAGAGGGCATGCTGATAGTGGCAAAATTCTGGGTGAAAAATGCAGAAAAGGTATTTATTGAATACATATGAATCTTCTGTATTTGGCAAAACAATTTCACACAGATTTCATAGTGATTATTGAGCAGTTCTGTGGTTTAGGTTTCCTAAGTGGTCTTTCATTTGTTCCGTCCCTCTTCGGGTCTGCTGCTCTTTCACACGTCAGATTAATGTAACTAACAGTCATGTCACAGTTAATTGTCTCGATGAAAACTAAAGAAAAGAGCTGTTTCTATGTCAATATGTTGCTTATTCTTTTGCACTGAGTTACCAACTGATATTTTCCTCTTTCTCTCTCTTATTTGTATGTATTTGCAGGGTATTTTCCTGCTGTTCTTTCTGCTGCTCTCTCCCCTGACCAACAGCACAGCTGTTGCCTCTCCATGTCTCACTGGTTGGGAAATGTTGTCTTAAACTCCCTTCCCCAGAGATCCTCTTGACCTGTGCCCTGAATTTGTTCAAATTTGCTTTTTTTTGAAATACATTATCTTGAATCCATTTTACTTATTCCTTCACTGTCTTACATNGGTAACCGCTTGCACTCAAATTTACTTCCATTTTTGGATTATTAATCAACTTTCTGTATCAATAATATCGAACTAATAAACATCCCCTCCCCTTTTACTCTCCCTTCTCCAGAGCAACTTTTCCCCATGCATTCCAGCAGCTTGGAGTGTCTGGGACCTGCCCTGCTGTCTTTAGCAGATAACAGGGTAATTAAAATTACCAGTTCCTTCCAACTCCAGTTATTTTAGCTGCTTTAGTGAGACACTCAGAAAGATGTCCTCCATGTTCTGTTTGTCATTAATGAAGTTCTGTGGGGCATCTTCTGTGCTCCTTTTCTTTTTCTTTGTCCCTGGAGACATGCACAGCATCTGTTTCTCACCTCTTTTTGAACCCCAAAATGTTCTTCATACAAAAAACCCCAATCAACCCTCCTATTTCCTTCTTCTTTTTCTTAAGCAGGTGACATCATTTCACATCAGCATTCCCCTCCAACAATTTTTCCACGAAGCATGTGTGAGGCTAATTGCTATACTTGTTTATAAGGGATTTAAATGTGTCTTGTTTGTACTCCTGGCACTTATGTACAGACAAGGCTGCTTTGGCTCTGCAGCTGGTGAAGAGGAGGAGGAGTCTGAGCAGACCTGTCCTCCCACAGCAAATCAATTGGTTCATGAGATCCTAAATGCCCTGCATAGCAGTGGTTTGTTGACAGAGCTTGGTAAGGCTTGTAGGACAGCAAAGAGCTGAAGAGCTGATTGGAAGCTTCGGACATCTTGCATTACTGTGAACATGCTGAAGACCTGTACTGCTTAATGAAAGTGTGTTTAGAGAAGGCTTGACCTTAATCTTGAGCTATCCACAAGAAACAAAAACCTACCAGGGCAGGGGTAGCAAGATCCAGTCACTAGAAGGCCAAAACAGCTAAGTTTGGACTTGAAGCCAGGTGCCTATTTTGACCATTGAGGTTAAATAACTGCAAAATTTCACAGGGGGTAGGGTGATTTCCATACGTGCCGCAGATTTTACGTTGACAGTGGTGGGTACCTTTACAAAATATCTGATCTGTCTTGCTGAGGGACTGGGTTTGACTTGTGCACTCGCACATGTGCATCCCAGGCTGCCTGGTGCAGGATGTCAGGCTAACAATGCTGGCCTCTTCCAGCCATTCATCTGTGCCTCCAAAAACAGGTTCAGACTCCACCCTGTGTGCTTTGGTACAACATTCCCCCAAAGATTAGCCAGGGAGAGCTCCTGCCAAACCGGGTCCCTCCAGCTGAGCCGTATCTGTGAGCCCAGAGGAGCAGAGAGAGCCAGGGCCAGTTCCTTCAAATATTTTACAGATTAAGACCCGGGTCTGGGATCTGTGGGATTCAGTGGAGGTCTGACCCCAGCGGGTTGTGGTCCCTGCTGCAGCGCTCGCAGTCTGCACCAGTAATTGCCATGTTCCTCACCCGCCAAGCGTGGTCGGTCACTGCTGTGTTCAAACACAGCCACACTCGGCACTGCAGACGAGCCCTCTGACATTATCTGAGTGCAGCTGGAGGCATCTACTTTAGCCTTGAAAATGCCTCTTTCTTGGCAGAGCTCTGTGTTTATTATAATGCTGTCTGTAATGTGCAAAAGTACATTTCTGTTTTAACTTCCTTCTTTATGTACTAAAGAGTGTGGTTTTAATTAAGGATTTCAGATTGAAACATTTCCGGTTTTATGTGTTGTTTTTTGGTTGGGGTTTTGGGTGGGTTTTTTCTTTTTTTTTTTTTTTTTTAAGACAGTTTTCAGTTAAAATGTTTCAGAGTTTTGAAAAATACCAGATGCCCAGCTCACAAAGTGTGCGAAGAGCCGGAGTCACTCCCTCTTCCTCCCAGGGAAGGCAGCTGCTCGGCGGAGTAGGAACAGCCAGGGATGGCCGATGGCGAGAATGGGGTCAGCAGGCAGGAGAGGATGTGCCGGGACAGGGACAGGAGGTTTCAGCAGCGCACCACAACCGCGGCTCCTTGCACGATAGGAAACATTGACTCAGACCCACAAAATAAAGCACCTGATTTTTGTGGGCTCTGGATTTGCTTCACAATTGCTAGGGATTGTAAGAGGAGATGCATTTCTGCTGCAGCACCCGGCGCTGAGGGACTTCAGGCGTGCCCCTGCCATCCCTGGCCACCGCCTGCAGTCCCCGCCCTCGGGGAAGGGAGGCAAACAACTTGTAAAGTAAACCGGTTGTTTTGCTGCACATCAACTGCCATAAAAGGAATAATAAAAACAAGCCAGATTTTAACTCTACTGGTAGTAGAAGAGCTCAAAAACATCTTGTAAGGGCACCCCAAATTTTTGAAAACAGCAGGCAACGAAAATTATGTTAAAACCAGGTTTCTTGAGCCAGTCCCATGATTTTTGTGAGTTTGACTCATGATTTTTGAATGTTGGGGTTTGGCAACACTAAAGTCCTCAGTCTGAATTTGTTCCCGATGTGGTAGTTCAGCCTCCTCGCATGACTGATCAATGTCACTCAGCTCTGGAGCAGCCAGAGATCCGGGGGGGTGGGAGGCAAAGGGCCTGGTACAAGGCTCTGCTCTTTCTGTGGCTCCAGGGATGCTGTGGGGTGGATCTGGCTTGCATCCCTGCGTGAGGCTCTTCTGAATCAAACCGTGTGTCTGCCACATGACAGCAGTTTAGGCAGCAAAAAAAAGGAATATAGGAGCTGCGGCTGGGCTGAAGGGGATTGGTGAGCTAGATCCACAGCTTACCTGGGCTAAGCATTTTACTGAGATTAAGTGAACATGTTAAAAGCATACTTTGTACCTGTGCATCTCTCATTCCAGTTTAGCCATGCAGCACCTGCACAGGGTGTTGCTCAGCCTGTGTTGCCCAGCTCGGTTTTTGCAGGGAAGCGCTGAAAACATCCATCCTCTTGCTGCAGTGTTAGTGCTTCAGGTGCTGCTAGAAAAAATTTATTTCTAGAGAAAACCTCTGCCTTGCATCTGTGTCAGCTTGAAAGAACAATGTAGATGCACCTTGCCTGAGCAGCAAGTGATGCACGGGGTATGTGGATTCCCGTCATGGCTGTTGTCATGTGCCCTACAGCTGGCAGGAGGAGGTGAGTGTGGGGACAGGCACGGTACAGTTAGTGCCTTCTCACTCTGCCTTGTGCTACAACATCCAGCTGAACAGCAAGCTATGGCATTATCTTGTGTGTACCTCTGTGCGCTTGGGCTGCACAGGGCTTCCTGTGCCTGAGAAGTCAGACTCAGTCACAGGAGGTCCCCCTCCATGTGGCTAGGGAGCAGCATGTGCAAGGACCACGTCACCTCTCCTGGCAGCACAGGAATGGCTCGTGTTTGCACATCAAGCCAACATTAAACTGTATAAATCACCATTCCCCCATCCATGAGTAATGCTCGGCAGCTGCCCAGGTACCCCTGCCTCAACACCCCCACCCCAATGGGATTCACAGCCCTGTCCTCCGTGTGAGGTGGCCAGGGAGGGCGTTTGGTCCTCCCATCAGCCAGCCCTGTCCATCTCTAGCTGCCTGCCATGTGGCAGCTCACTGAGTGCTTGAGGAGCTGACCACTTCTTACCTATTTGGGAATGCTTTTAAATTGTTCCAGAAACTGATGTTTGTTGATAAATCAGGGTGATTGCAGAGAAGTGTTTTAACTAAACCGTGTAAAAGAAGGAATGAGCTGCAGCGCAGCACTGCCAGCTGTCATTGGATTTAGAAACACACATCATAGATTTTGTTGCTTTTCAGACAGCTGCGCTTATAGCTGTTCTTATAGCCATATAAAACAGTCATTCTGTCAGCAAACGGTCTGGCAGTGGAGCTGGCTTATGTCTGCAGCCGTGTTCCCAAGCCTGGCAGGTTTGCTCCCTCCACGTGCATAGGTAAAGCCCGGAGGAAGGCGGCTTTGTGGCTGGTGGGGTAATCCATCCCCAGAGTCACAGCTTTGCACAGAGTAAAGAGCAAAACTCTGGGCTGTGCCCACCACCTGTGCCAGGGATGGTGCCGACAGGGCTTGTTTCCAGCACCCCTGGTCATTAGGAATGGGTAGCTCCTGCACTGAGAAGGGGTTTGGAGGGTTTTACCCCAAGTCTGCTGTTCCAGAGTCTGCTCAAGAGTCTGGCTAACTGCAGGTCAGGTTCACAATCCACAGCCTGTTATAGCAGCACTCACAGATCAGGCCCTGTCTGCTGTGGTCCATCCTATTTGGACTTTGGAGATAAACCTGAGAGTCACAGAGAATGGAATTAGATTTTTTAAATTTCCTCAGGAGCAGGAAGATAGTGCTATCAAATCTGAAGATTTATACAGGATCAATATATAGTTTTTGATAAAACCTTTTCCAGGAAGGGTTTCCTATGTAAAAGACCAGCTTTAAATGCCTGGACAAAATAATATTTGAATAGTTTCTGCTCATTTTATTTGCATTCCTTTATCCAAAATGGAATGACTCAAGCAAGCTGCTGACTTGACTCAGTGCTGTGCACGCTGCTTCCCACCAATCCCTTGTGCGAGCGGTGTCAGTGAGATGGAATTGCCACGCAGGCTGTCACCGTCTCTTGACGGGACAAGCTGCTTCCTGCAGAGGCCACAAGGAGACCCAGAAGTGCAGGCAGTGCTGAGCACTGAGGATGCTGAGGAGCTGTGCCCAGGTTTTCCCTGGAGCAATTTGCATGGCTCAAATCCAGTGATCCGGCGTGGCCAAGAAGATGCGGAAGAGCAGGTGGTGCTCACAGTCTTATTTTCCCTTGCTCTGTTCTTCTGCTCCACTCAAACATGTAGCACTCTCCCTGCTCACCTCCATTTCCCTCTGAAGATGCTGGATTCATCCTGATCCAAAAGGGAAAATACCTTAAGTTATGCAGCAGGAGAAAACAGCTTTCTTAGCTGTAATATGATCCTGGTTTCTTCCCAGACACCAGACTGGAACAGAGGGTTTGGAAATTGCCCCTCTGGCCATTATCTGAGCTTTACAGCACTTGGAGATTGAACCCAGATCCCACATCTCTTCTGAAGCTCCATGTCAATTTACACTTGTTCCTAGAAACCATTACTGTCCTGTGAGTTCTTTACCATGCGAGGATTGAAAACAGAGCTATTCTGCTTTGAGTTCTCTTTTTTTGCATGAAGGCAGAGCTCAGGGTTCATTCCGTTTTCTCACCATCTGAGGATTAAGCCCAATCCTGACTGTTATCCAACCTCGATACCATTTACACACTGAACCCAATGCCTATGGCTTTTATCTGAGCCCTTAGAGCATTTGGAAACAGGCCATGCCCCTTGTCTGGTATCAAAAGAATTATATTAATTTGGGATTCATTCCACAAAATGAGGCTGTCAGCCAGACTCCTTAGCAATTGGATATTGAACCCAGACCTCGTGGTTGTCTTCCAAGTTATATGCCAGCTGGGAACTCAGCCCACAATCCATGGCTGCCAGCCAAGCTCCTTATTGGCGAGAGATTGACACCAAGCCCCCAGACTGCTATTTCTGTACGGCGGTGTTAAGGACTAAACCTTGCTCACGTGGTCAGCATAATCACCTCTGCGCTGGCAGTGAAATGAAAAATCTAGTTAAAGACTTGAATGAATATTGAGGGTCGATGTTCGGCTGCTTAAAGACCAGGGATCATGACAATTCCCTTGGAAAAAGGCCCCCTTGATACTCCAAAGGGAATAACCCCAGATCCCCCATCTGTCCTCCAGCTGGATATAAAATCCAGGTTCTCATTAACACACAGTGCGCAGCATTTCTTTGCTGGCTGGCAGTATTAAAGCCAGTTCCTCCAACTTTCAGGTATTCTTCAGATGGGATTAAACTAGATCCCTTTTCTATAGCACCATTAGGCTCTGCCAAAGCACTTCTTGTCACTCAGAACAGACCTCCAACATTGCACCTTGCCTTGGAGCAATAGGAGAGTGGCAGGTAAAGGAGAGCAAGGGACAGTCTGGAAAACCTCAATCCTCTTTGGAGGGCATTAGGAGTCTGACCAAGTAGAGAGATCATTTCAGGTGAAATGTGTGTCTGAGGCAAGCAAATTTTTCTCTCCAGCCAGCAATTTTGCCCAGGAATTCTTCAGCATCTTTATACAGTGTGGTTTTACTGCATGGCAAAATGCTTCAGAAGCCTGAATTAAAAGCAAACAGCTTCCCAGCTGGGATGGTCGTCATTAGAAAGCAATTTCCAGCAACTGTGTGGGTTTCTTGGTAGCCTTGAAATCTCTAAAATTCTCATTAAGCAGCAGCTTTGAAGGAATGGCTTAGCCTGCAGATACAATAGGAAAATCTTCCCTTGATCCAGTGAGTCAAGCTGGATGTTACAGTGCATACGGACAGTGTGGGATGTTGCTTTGCCTCTGAACTTGCAGTGATGGGGAAGGCTGATCTTTGGTGCTCTCACTGTGCAGATTGTGGATGGGGTGGTTTCTGGTTGCCTTGTCTGAAACCCTGTCATGACTGGGGATGCAATCCATTGGAAGATTTCAAGCCAGTGTTGCAGGCCTGTCCCATGGGTCTGGAATTACTCGAATTGTCTGTTGCATATCTTCTGATTCATATTTATTTGCTAAGAAAACAGCAAGTCCTCGCCACACACAAGTGGTTTTATGAGAATTTTCAACGCAAGAGAGCAAATGGGATTCAGCTGACCGTGTTGGCCAATTTGTTTGTAAATAAGTTTTCCATGTACCCACTTGTTCTTCTGTAAGTGGGAATATCTTTCTTATTCCATTCATTGCTCTGACCAGCCATCTTACTCATCCCTAGTCTGAACAGCCTGTACTGCCCTTTCTGCCCCCTCCCTGTAAAGTTCTCTTTGGGCTTCTCTTTGCTCTTTGCCAGGTCTTTCCCAATCCTATCCCTCTACTATCTTCTCTGGGGTGCTCAAGGGGCAGAGGATGCTGCTGGCTTCAGTGCTGGCATCAGGAGCTGTGTGCAGGGACGCTCCAGGCTTGCTCGGAATTTATGGAGAACGCAGAGTTGAGCAATGTCTGTGAATAGTTGAAATCGTTATTTCTAGAGCTACAGTTCTTTGCTTTATCCACAGAAGGGTTCATCTGTTGTTCACTGGACTGGTCTCTCAGCTAACCTGTGGATTTGGGAATTGTGCTGGTACTGCCCACCCAACGCTCAGCTCACATCTCACCCTCCCTGGTGCTTGCATACTCTGTACGTGCAAGAGATGGTCATGGTGAATGGTGGGGATAGAGGGGGAACAGGCTCTTCTTTCCCATCCTTCTGGTTGCCTTCCCAGAGTTATGAAAGCCCCTGGCACACCGTGCCATGCCCCGCCACCCCTCAGCCCACTGACTGATCCCAGCCTCCATCTCAGCGTACACACAAATTTCCTCTCTTTGTGCTAAACTCTGCCAAAGCAAAATTCCTGAAGCAGAATAAAAAATGTGGAAGACTTTCAAACCCAGAGATTCTTGAACTGTCCCTCTTACCAAACAGCGGTCAATACTGTGCTCTTTATAAAGTCTCTGGTATAATGTTTAATTCAGTAACTACAACTGGAAAGTCTTTCCAATTATTTTAAACTGCCAGAGATATTTTAATGTGCCTCAGATTTTGTGTTGGCATGCTACAGTGTTAAGTACCATCCATCTTTCAGAGAGCATTAAAATTTAGCCTTGTACAAAAAGAAGAATAATGGGAAAGAATCCCAAAGGACGTACTTGTCCTTTGAACCCCACCATCATTTGTGGTTTCACAGACACCTTCTGCATTTTGAAATTGTTTGTCTCTCTCTGTGCAGGGTATGAGATCAATAAAAGCAGCTAAAAGCCTTAATTTCTGTGCAGAGCTTCAGCTGAGGGCAGGACTGGGAGCAGATCTTCACTGGTGGTCACCCAGCCATGCATCATCGAGCTGTATTCACTCCCTACATGAGTTCAAGCCTCTGCAACCAAGGGTGTAAAAGGTTGAGAAATCCCAAATATCTTCTGATTTAATTTTTGTGCCAGGGCTACGTGGCCTCTGTCTCTGACTACTGGCTGCTGTTTGTCTGTCCCAAACCCACCAAAGCACCCATCCCAGTGAGACCCCCCCCACCAACACTGCTGCTGGGTGTGAGGGGATGGAGCACAGGGCTTTGCTGCCTTGGGTAGCCTCACTCCATCTACATGAGTATTATAAATGGAAGAAGCTGACTCTCAGCATCCTTTCACTTTTTTTTCCTTTTTTTTGTTATTCCTTCTTGCTGAGCTCAAGTGGCACATGAGTGCTGAGCATGTGCATCTCTGCACTGAGCAGAGGGGGAGAAGGAGCAGGGAGAACATCTTATAAATCTAGTTCTGCTCTATTAAGATTCATTCTGGTACGACAATGGCTTTTTCTATTGAAGTGCTTTGTGAAAGCCTTGCCTAATGATCTGTTAGCTGGGGAAAGGTTAAATTCCTGTATGATTTTCTTTGTTTGATGAAGAAAAAACAGTGCAATTATCCAGAATTCAAAGTGAGTTTTAGCCAGCTGTTAATAATACTGCGATTCTTCATGTTCTCATTACTCAAAAGTAATGTTGCCATCCCTAGCCATGGCAGTAAAATATTTATAGCATTTTCTTATGGCCTTATTTGTACATATGGAGTACTGGACATCACTCAAAGTCTTCTAAATGGGCTTCTTTTTGTGCTTTAGCCATCCATAGAATCATTTGGGTTGAAAAAGACCTCTAAGATCATTCAGTCCAACCATTATCCTAATATTGCCAACTCCATCACTAAACTATGTCCCTAAGTGCTGTACCTACACATCTTTTAAATATCTCCAGGGGTAGTGACTCGACCACTTCCCTGGACAGCCTGTTCCATTGCTTGATAATGCTTTCAGTGAAGAAATTTTTCCTTGTATCCAATCTAAACCTTCCCTGGCACAACTTAAGGCTCTTTCCTCTTGTCCTTTCCCTTGTTGCTTGGGAGAAGAAGCCAACCCCCACCTCACTACAATCTCCTCTCAGGCAGTTCTAGAGAGTGATAAGGTCTCCCCTGAGCCTCCTTTTCTCCAGGATGGATACCCCCAGCTCCTTCATCTGCTGCTCACAAGACTTGTGCTCCAGACCCTTCAACAGCTTTTATTCCCTCTCTGGACTTGCTCCAGCACCTCAACATCTTTCTTATAGTGTGGGGCCCAAAACTGAACACAGCACTCAAGGTGCAGCCCCACCAGTGCCGAGTGCAGCGGGGTGATCACTGCCCTGGTCCTGCTGCCCACACTGTTGCTGATACAAGCCAGGATGCACTGGCCTCCTTGGCCACTTGAGCACGCTGCTGTCGTACTCTGCATGACGGTATTCTTGTCATCTAACTGCAGCTGTCTGCAATTAAGGTGTCCAGTTTTTAAGGCGATCATCTCAGAAGTGAGAGATATGCCCTTTAACCACTGATGGTTGGGTAGCTTGTGCAAACTGATCAAGACTCTGCCAGGGTCACTGGACCAGTGCTTCCAAGTTTGAACTATCCCAAGACAGTTGCCAAGAAAGAAGGAGGAAAGTGGATTTGGTACCTGATACTCTTGATATCAAGAGTGGCTGTTTTAACAATCTGGTTTGATGCAGAGATAGGTTTATTAGTACTTTTCTGCTCTTTGTAGGCTGTAGGTCGGTCTGTCCTGGGAGACCACTGGAAACGTGCAAGACCGAACCCCAGACATCTGTGTGTTTCTCCTAGCTCTCTCCCCTGATTGTTGAGGTTTCCAGCTTGGAAAGTCATGGCAGAACATGAAATACACGTGGCATCTCTGCGTCCAGGCGCATGGAAACAAAATAAGTGTCATGGGGAAAATATAATTTCACAGTGGCAGGCCCTGCATTGGGATAAACAAACGTCTTGTTTCCTCTCATGGATGCATGGAAAATCAATTCCCAGTCTTCTGCAGCGGCTCCTGAATATGAACCAAACCCCCTTTTGTAGTACAATTGTTTTGTGCCAGTGAAAAGGTTTCATTTCTAGCAGGGGAACTGCAGGTAACACCTTTTTTGCTATCCTGATTTGTCATTTGGGTGTCTATCTTCTCCTCTGTATAGGAGTCTCATTTCAGGTGCAGCTTTTTGCCTGGGGGTCTGAAGTAAATTAGTGTTAAGTAACTGTATCTGCCTTTAATTCACTAAACATCCAGAAAAACAGCTAATGTGCCTGAACCAGTGGGATGAATATATTAGATTAATCTAATTCAGCTACTTTTCGCTCAAACAACCAGTAGCATTTAGAAAAAGGTTGTGAAAGGGATTAAGAATTTCTCTTCCACATTTTTGCATTCTTCTTCTTTCCATAACTTTTCTGTGTTGCATTAAATGTTAGTTATTCAGTTAGCTTATTTCCTGGACCCTCCTTAACATTTTACTTTAAAAGTAAGTTTATTCTTAGACCTCAGAGCTGGCTCTGTATTCACTGAGACTTTCAGTGACCAGGAAAGGCAACAGAATAAACACAGACAGATGGTGAACAGCTTATCCCACCTAGAGTGAGCAGCTCCCACTTGTTACTGTTTCGCTTGCACCTCAGGTGGGCAGCATGGCTTCAGGAAGTCTTGGAGCATCACTCCTGGGCTTAGAGCAATTCCTTGAGTGTGGGGTGGCCTTGCCTCCATCCCCTTCACCTCCCATGGCAATGGTGGTGCATGCTATCACCCTGGTGCCACGGCAAGTCTGAGGTGTCCTCTGCTCCTTTATGCCCCACTTTTTTTGGAAATGTGCAAATAGCCCCCGAGCAGGCTGCCTAACCCTTCACTGTAACAACAAATTACTGAAAGCTGACCTAGGTGTGCATATTTCTCACTGCAGTTCAGTCTAGCTCAGGGTTACCTCAGTTTCTGGAGAGAATATTGTGTGCAATCCTTTCTGTACAAAGCCTCAGAGCCCATCAAGGTACAAGACCTAAATGGCTGCTTTGCTGCCCGCAAGCCCTGCTCTCCTGTCAGTAGATTGCTTCAGTGTGATTTGTTCTTGGCACTTTCCTGTGGCTGTTGATCATCTCCTTATATTTTGTAAGTGCTGACAAGCAACTTGGTTATTTGTCCAAGTGTTTTTCTGGGACCTGAAGCCAGTCTGCCTACTCTGTCATTCCCAAGTGCCTCCTTCCCCTCTTCTGAAAGTGGAGCCTACAGTCTGCCCTCCCTGGCCCCCTGGAACCTCCCTATCCCTGGTGGCTCTTCACAGTTAAGTGGTTGCATCTCCAAGGCTGCTTCAGGAAGCTTGCTGAGTGTCCTGGGATGCAGTTCAACAGGCAGGGATGATTGAAAACACCACAGTTATCTAATTGCTCCTTAACCAAATCTCCTCTCGCTATCACATGAGTTTGTGTCCTGCTAACACTGGCATTAGCTTCATCAGCAATTTGATTGCTGTTGAGTTTTTAGGGAAGTTTTCAGAAAAAAAAGATATTAAGTGTTTTGTCTCTCTGCCCTGTGCTAGTGTCACACCTCCCTAACGAGTGGGTCAGCTCTTTCTTTTATCTCTCTTGTTGCTGCTGGCTGGTGCCTCCACTGCTCATCGAGGCCACAGTACGGGGAGATGCCATCCAGGGAGTTTTGGGGCCAGCAGATAGGACACAGATCCCACAAAGCACCCAGCCCCCTGGGAGGGCCCGCTGGGCAGCAGGGTTTGGCCAGGCTGTCACTAGGCAGGGAACCCCTTTCTCCCCAGGCTCAGGGGGTGACACAAAGCCCCACTCTTTGTGCGCAGGACTGATGTCAGCCAGGTGCATGATGCATGGAGGCTCTACTTGATCATTGCTGGGGCTGGGCTACTGCACTGGGGCTGCACAGCAGAGACCAGGCTGTTGTGGGGTGCAGGAGAGGTGGCAGCTCTAGGGTGGTGACTTCCTCATCTGCTCCCCAGGCACTGCAGAAATCTGCTCTGAAAGAGATGCAAGGCAGAATAAGCACAGGAAAGGATGAACTTTCCTTGCCAAGAGCAGATGAAAAGCGATGTTATAAAGTCACTTGTCTCTGGTAACATGGCCCCAGCTCTGACACACAGGTGGAGGGCATCCAAGTTTCATGCTGGAAGGAGATGAACCCACACCTGGAATCCTGTCCGGGTTTCAAAGGTCAGGTGCCTTTCTGTGGTTACAGATGTCGTGGGGATGGCATTTGACCCTGGCTCATCCTACATAGAAGGCAAGGTATGATGGACAGCAGGATCATTTGAACCCCCCTGGAACTAGCTTTCCTTTGAATTACAAACTGTTTTTTGTTTCTTCCCAGCCAGGTCTCTAGACAAACTCTATAACTTTGCTGACTGCTCTGGCCTTCACCTGATCTTTGCACTGAATGCTTTGCGCCGAAATCCCAACAACTCCTGGAACAGCTCCAATGCCCTCAGCCTGCTGAAGTACAGTGCCAGCAAGAAGTACAACATCTCCTGGGAGCTGGGCAACGGTGAGTGTGGGAACAGGAGAGCCACGGGAATGGAGCTTGCTGTAGCAGAAAGATACTCAGTTTTGGAAGAGGATCCTTGTAGCGCCCAGGATGCTTTGCCAGTGTATTTTCAGAGGGATTTAAAGGCCCCTGCTGTATGGCAGCACCATCTCTAAGACTTCGTGTGAGTTAGTCTCTTAGCTGGACATTTCTCTCAGTTGGTACTAAGCACATGAAATGTTTCTGCCCTGGCTGCTGGGCTCAGCTGGTCCTGGGGGGCCAAACCAGCTACTGTAGGGACTTGTATGGTGGCTGCAGTGCTGGGGAAGTGGGCAACCCTACAGGGACAGCAGCAAGACGCCAAGGTACAGGTCCTTCACCCAGCACACAGCAAAAGGGGCACAGGAGAGCAGGCAGTGGCTGTCATCCACTCCTCAAAGGCTCCTTCTGATGCTCTTCAGAGCTGCCTACATCCTCTGCAGAGCTCGAGCTGTGTGACAGGGTGAGCTGTGTGTCTCTCTGAAGGCACAGAGGAGGAAGCAGAGCTGACAAGTTTTGCTTGTCTATTTTTATTTTCTCAGAGCCCAATAACTATCGGACACTGATTGGCCGCTCGGTGAATGGCAGCCAGCTGGGAAAGGACTACACTCAACTGAGAAGCCTACTGCAGCTTATCCGCACTTATTCCAGAGCACACCTCTATGGGCCAAACATTGGAAGGCCCAGAAAGAATGTCATTGCTTTCCTGGAAGGGTAGGTTATGCTGCTTTGATGAAAAAGAGCTCAGAAACCCCTCCTGACACCAATGGCCTGTGCAGCAGGAAGGCTTGCTCTTTGGCTTCCCAATGTCCAACAGCCTCCAGGATGGTGAGGCTCTGTGTGGCTCGGCCACCACAGTACCAGAGGCTTTGGGACATGGTCATCTGTACTGCTAAAGTTCTGCAGAGGTCCCTGGTGGGATTTTGGGATGGACTGATTAACACTCTCCCAAGAAATTCCGGTGTTTCTCAATTATATGCAGACTGAAGTGTCCACCTTGTTGGGATGTTAACACAATGCAGTGGTGCGGATGCAGGCTGCTGCATGCCCGTGGGCTGCAGGGTCAGGATATGAGCCCTGGCACCACTTACCAGTGTGGACATTATTATCTCTGAGTCCTCCTGGACAAATTACTTTGCTCTTCCCATTTGGTGACTTCTCCCTCTGCTTTCTCCATCTGTGCAGAGGAAGAATCTGTAGCACTCTTCTCCCTCCTAGGGGAATTGGCGTGTCTCTAGTTTGGGAAGGCCAGAGGTGGAGAAGGAATGGTGACAGAGAGGGATGCAGACACCTGGAGGTGACATTGGACAGCTACAGGAATCAGGGAGGTGTGGGAGCCTGCTGGCAGCAGGAGTTGGGGCTATGCAGCTTGAAGACCACGCAGCAGAAGGGAAATTCCCTGCAGGACTGTAAACAGAAACTCCAGTGCGGAAGGCTGGGCAGGGGGAGGTGTGGAAGGGTCTCTGCTGGGAGCAAAGCTGGGTCTAGCATTCATTAACATCTGCAGGAATGATCTGGCAGAAACAATAAACAGCACACTGATGCAGTCCCCAGCGAGGCGGGGAGGGAGCCAGGGCCAGATTCTCAGCTCTGCTGCTGCAGCAGCACAAAGAGACCATAAAGCTGGTTGAACCAGCTGCAACGCCAGCATCCCTCCCACTGATGAAAGTGGGGGAACAGCCCCTGCACCCACACCATGGCTGCCACCGATGCCACGTGAGAGCATCGCCTGGTGGAGCCCCGCGTTCAGTACCGCGCGTGAGAGCGGCGCAGGGGGAGTTACAAAATGTTGTAGTAGCCTTGATCAGCAGGAAATCTATTAGCGCCAGGAGGAGCAGGCTGAGTAAGGAAAACAATGGGGATGAGAGCCAAGAAGCTATTAGAGAAAGGGAAATCCTACTGCTGTGTTTGCCCTTCGTGCGCCGCAGGGAAGAGGGGTCGGAAGAGCCAAGTCGCACGGCCAGGGTGGTCCAGCAGCTAAATGTTGCTGGGCTGTGTTTTGACTGACAGAAACCCCGGGAGCAAGGCTGCAGTGTACAGTCTGGTGGAGATAATGGCAGACACTCTATCTCAAATGAAAGGGAAGGTATGTAAGAGCTGCGGCCCTGGTGACGGGATACTGGGGGCTCTCCATAAACCCCCCAACTGGCGTGGAAAAGCTGTGATGAGCATGCCTGCTCTGCAAGCTATATGTTCTTTTCTCTGCTGCCATCCCTGCCTTCCACGATGACTCTGTTCCACAGGTGCTCAAAGTGTTTTGTCTTTCCCATGGAGAAACCTTGTGTCCTGCGCTCCAAATCCTGGTGTCTGCAGCTCACGGCAAGCAGCACGAGCCTGCAAGGCCTTACAGCCCGCGGGGTCCTGTGGGAACAGAGCTGCTTGTCTTTCCACATAAAGACCCCATTATTACCAGGCAGGGCATAAAGAGGAGGGACAAGTCTGATTACACAAAGGGCTAAACGCTCATTTGGACTATTTGGACATGGAGTTGCAAAAGGATAAACAAATAAACCCCAGTGCCTAAGCTCTTTGACAGCGTGAGCTTTATTCCCAGTAGCTCCCCAAGGTCTCTTCAATATGTGGGTAGGTGCTACCGACAGCTCTGTCTTCAGCAGCAGCATCCAGAACTGGTCAGCAGGATGTGGCTCAGCATGTGCCTGGTGCTGTCACAGCCGGGACATGCCTCTCAGGGTCCTGAATGAGCCACACACAATCAGCAAGCAGGAGAGGGGAGAGGGAATTTAGGAAGGTTCTCTCAAAGGCAAATCTGCCATCTGCCTTGCTAGACCATCAGTGGTCTACCTAGTGTTCACAGTAGGATGGAGGCTCCTGAGTGAAGTGTGTGCAGCTCATAGTCCTGATGATGTGAAATCTGCAGTTTTTCTCTTCTTTTAAAACAGACGTGATGAACAGCAGAAGTCAACCAGGTAGGAGGAGATATGTCAAGTGGAAGATTATGTATCAAGAGTTAACTAAGGCTGGAGGGGTGAGATGACACCCCCGATGAGAAGATAGATGGATTGGTCTGCCAGGCAAGCACTGCCTTGTTACACAAAGTGAGGAAGTGAGTTTTGGTAGGGGAAGTGATGGAAACGAGCTGAAATGGGAGAGGAGACCTCAGAGAAGCCCAGGGAGCGTTCTCCAGTAGTAGAAGCTGGCATTAGATGTTCTCCAGGGAAAGTCGCTGGAGATACCTGAGGTCCCAAAACACTCAGAGAAAAGTCTCACTGTGAAGTATTAACTAAAATAACATTTTTCTGTTCCATCCTCTGTGTTCCAAACACTGTTGTCTATTTTTAGCTGTTATCTCAAGCAACGAAGCTAAACTTATTCTTTGTGGTTAAATTTTGTCCTGAAACAATGGCAGTGTCAGCATGAGTTGGGCATTTGTATCTGCTGAACACCAGGCTCTGTCTGTCTCCGTGGTGGAGATGGACACCTCCAGGGCCCTTCTGACTAAATCCTTATGCCTGTCCTTCAGGACAGGGTGGGACTGAACTCCTCCTGAGGTGCCACCTTTCTCTGGGGTCTGCTACAACAACGGGCAGTTTGGGCACCCACAGGTTTGCAGCATACAGTAGGGTGTGCACGCTGTCCCCTGCAGAGGCTGTCCTTAGGCAGGTGACACCGAGCTGTGCTGGGTGACAGCCGTGCACTTCCCAGTGGTGGAGGTGGGATATAGTGAGGGGAGAAGAGCCTGAAGCACAGAAGCTTGGGCTTTGCACACCCTTCACTACTGAGTTATTGCCCCTGAGCTCCTCCACCACCCTGCACGGAGTGATGGCTCAGAGCAGCCCCAGCCCCCGGTGTCACTGTGGGCTGGCAGCTCCTGGAGCCTGGAGGCAGAACGCTCTGTAAGGACAGGCTCCGCAGTGGAGCACTGCTCCGATGGCTGGGCTGGCTGTGCAGGAGGCCACAAATGGTGTCTTGTGGATGCACAGGTGCAAGAGGGAATTTCTCCAGACACAACCAACGGTTGAGTTTGATGAGGTGTTAATTAGGCCATTCATGAGCCTGAGCTGTTGCAGAGCAGACCATGTTAGCTACCTACTGCGTCTGCGGGTACAGGAATCCCAGAACTGCTCAGAATTTGCTCGGGGAAAAAATTATGGGATTCTAAGGAATTAACATAGATTTTAACAGTAGATCAGGAACCAGACACAAAGGTTAATGCGTGGCTGGATAGTCCATTTGGTGCTGGAAGAGAAGAAACACGAGGGAAAGCTATGAGGAGGGAGAGATGCTAAAACATGTTAAAGCTCAGAACATGTGGTACAAAACTTAGGCTGGCATGTCTGGGTGGATTTGGCTCTGGACTCTCATGACCCGTCGTTCCTCAGCGGGTGTAGCCCAGTTTTTGCCACTGGACACTCACAAGCTTCAGTGTGTTACCTCCACCATGGCAGGAGCTCCAGCAATGCCAGCAGGGTAAGGGCTGGCAGGCACTTTTGCCCATGTGTTGTTGATGCTCTGTGGCCAGTTTAGGTCCTGAGACTGCTGAGTCACCAGAGAAGTGAAAATCTTTCTTGTCTGGAGCTTGTCTCTTTCCCTATTCCTCATCCCACCAGATGATGGTGATCTCAAAGTCACCAGATCTTGTGCCTCCTTGGCTTTTTCTCTGCCCTCTTTCCAGCCTCCTTGGCCCCTTTTTGCTACTGCAGCCACAGCACCTCCAGTCAGGTGGCAGAAGTAGGTGAGGAGGCTCCCAATTGTCAGTCTTCCCCTTGCAAGGCATGAGAGTTTCTCATCCTTTATGATTTTACTGCCTCCTGCTCCTGGTTTGTAATGCCTGTGGAGACCTAACCACCCATCTGGTTCTCTGTGTCTCCTTTTGGTGATGTCATTCCACAGTGGTCTGAAAGGAGCCCATAAAGCTGATGAAGCACTTTTGCCAGTGATGGCAAAGCCCTTCCTCCCTGCCGGCTGTGGATATGCCAGGATTGGGAGGGGGCATGTCTTAGTTGTTTGTGGACAGCCAAGTAGGGGTCAGGTTAATACCTGACTCACTCCTCAGCCCTGCTCCTTTCACCCACAAATCACGCCCAAGCCAAGGTTTTTAATACTTACCTGGTAGAGAGAATTGTTTGCTTACAGCTCATGAAATGGCACAGGTTGAATGCTGGGGTTCCAACAAAGCATAATCAAGGTGCTAAAAATGGGAGAGACTTTGGTAGTGTTTTGATGATAACTGCCCTTGCCTTATGTCTCTGCCATCAGGAGGATGAAGAGGGCTGTGTCTGTCTGTGCAGGTCAGCACACCTCAGTCAGTTCAGGCATTAGTTTTTATCCAAATAGCAGCCAAAGATGGTGTATTGACAGAGCTCGTTTGTTTGTATTCAAGTAAGAAGGAGAAATAAGTAACTGGAGTAGGTGGTATCTGGAAAAGGGAAGGACTCTGGATGAATTTTAGGAATGAATGTAGGCATTTTTCCCGTCCTCTTGCTGACAAGGACTTCTGCCATATTTGACACAGGGGACTTGTAAACACTGCATTTTTAGAAGCTGTTTTTGCTATTTGACTTCCTTTAAAAAAAGTATATCCTTGCTGTATAGTATTACACAAGATACCACAAGGCTGGTGGCACAGACTGTACCAGGACACTCAACAGATCCAGAGCAAGAATTTTATCCAAAAACTCAAGCCACAAGACAAGGACAACTTTAAATTAATGATACAAAGGGAGGAGGAGGTCACTGCAGCATGAACTCAAGCTCTGGTAGCATTGAACTTATGAGTGACTCAATTCATAAATACGTTGAAATGAGGTGTGAAGGATGTGATGACTCATTTTGCAGTTGGTTATATAGCAGGGTCAAGGAGCTGAGATATAAGCAAAAGATTTAGCTACTGCTCTTGTAGGAGGAAAGAGTTAATATAGTTGTTGCTTCTGAAACTTAATTTGATTTCTGGAGTGCTAGAATCACAGTCACTTATATAGGAAGAACAAAATGGGTAAGAAAAGACATAGATGAGATTATGGCACTGTATAAGTACACCTTGTACCTTCATTCTGATTACTATCTACAATCTTAGTCATTTCATCTCAGAAAAGATGTAATAGAACCAGAAAGTTACAGGGAGAGGAGCTGAGGATGTGCATAGTATGTAATTTCTTCACATGAGAAGAGATTAAACAGGTCATGCCTCTTCCTTGCTGTGTTCTGTATGCTCAGAGGAGAGACAGCTCAGAGGGAATGTTACCGAGGCCCAAGAGCCTGTGAATGGTGTGGTTTATCCACGGTGCAGAAAGAAGTTTGGAAGGAAGCTTTGGAAAGAAGGAGGAAGGTTATTTACATGGTATGCAATGGTACTGTGTAAGTAATTGTCATAGGGTGTTGTGGAGGCTAGAGGTAGGTGAGTCCCCTGTCCTTGAGTTCCCCCTCCAAGGAAATAAAGCACTCTTTGGTGGAAGGCTTGTGCAGCCCTACCACAGATCAGGTTGGTTGAAAAAAGGTGATGCTGAGCAGATAGAGAATATATCAGCAGATTTATCTGTAGTTCACACCAGACTCTGCTCCCCAGAATGAGATTTCTGTCTGAAATACAGCACTTCAGGATAAAGGCTTTGCAGCATGTGACATTGGTGGGGTCTAGTACCTGATTCTGCTGCTACAGGTATTTAGTTGTGCTGCTGGAATCTGAAGAAGTCAGTAAGTGAAGCCTGTGCCTTAACAACCCTCACCAGCCAACTGAGACACAAGATGAAGTTGTTTCTACCCATCACTGTTGGCTCAAAACGCAGAGATCTGCCACCCTGGTCTAGGGATCCACCAGGGCAGCACCACAACCACAGGCAGGCCAGTCTTGTTCCTATATGTGGGGCTTGTGCAGGGTAGGGACTCTGTTTTGCAGTTTTTCAGGGTGTAGCCAATGAAATAACCCTTGTTTGTGAAGTCCAGCACTCAGGAGTCAGTCAGATGCTAAACCACCTGGGTGCCTCTGCAATAACAACTTGTCTCCTTGTGCAGCTGCATTCTTTGTTACAGCATCGCCTTTTTTTTCTTCTTTTTTTAATTTAAAGGATGATAATCTGCAATTACCTGCATGGGAAAGAGATTTCCAAATGTGGATGTCTCTTTAATGTATCAGGAATAAGCCTAAGAAGTTCCAGTGGCTGGGAGCCGAATCCAGACACATTCAGATGAGAAATAACATACTTGGAGGCTAATTAACCATGGGAGCAATTTACTTAAGGTTGCAGTAGGTGCTCCATGACTGACAAGTATTGAATCAGGACAGGAGATGTATTTCAGAGATCTGCCAACACTGAAGTGAAAGTTGTGGTCCTGGGAGATGTGGTTATGGGAGATGCTCTGGAAGAGGTCCGATTTGACCCGTGGTGTCGCAGTACAGAGTTTGGGTATCAGCACCATTCTGAGGTGCTGCAGCCCTCCTGCTCCACACCCCCACAGCTCATTCATGACCTGTGAGGTGAGCCCCACCTTGCACTTCTATTACCATTTCTGGGATAGAGCTGTGAACTGTTTGAGCCACTGAGCAGTGTTGAATTACATTTTTCTCGGTTCTAGCTCAATGCAGGGCCCCACAGGTAGCAATGGTGGCATGGGATGCTGGCCCAGGGCCAGCTGCAAGGGTGAGAAAATGGACATATCACAGAGTAATAGGATGGGCTGGGTTGAAAGGGAATTTAGAGATCATCCAGTTCCAAACCCCCTGCCATGGGCAGGGACACCTTTCAGTAGACCAGGTTACCCAGGGCCCCATCCAACCTGTCCTTGAACACTTCCAGGGATAGGGCATCCACAGCATCTTTGGTCAACCTGCTCCCGTGCCTTATCACCCTCACAGTGAAGAACTGCTTGCTAATATCTAACCTAAACCTACCCTCTGTCACTTAGATGTCCTTATCAAGCTCAGTGACTTTGTCTCATCCTCAATATCTCAAATTCCCTACCCAAGGTTCCTATTCCTCCACACGTCTCTGATGTGTTCTGCTTTCCCACCTAGAAATGCTGTCCCAGAAGATTTCTAGGACTTTTCATGAGGATTTTAACATGTGCCCAGGTTTCTGATATGTGGAAATCCAGCCAGGGGTATTACATGGGCAGGCCTTGGGGCTGCCACCCCTCTGAGTTATGGGGCAATGCTACAGCATTTGGCCCTACTGGCTGCACAGCTGGGGCTGAGCTGGTCCCACTGCTCCTGGGAGGGATTTGCTGCACATGCGCTGCAGGGTCAATTGGTGCTCACAGAGAGACCCCAGTGCAGGAAAATGGCAGATTTACTGTGCCAGCCCAGCCCATCTGTGCAGCACATGTGCAGGGATCCGAGCTCTCCCGAAAGCGTCTGGTTCGCTGTGCCTGCACAGTGCTGCGCACATGGAAATTGTGCAGCCCGGGAAATCCCAAATGAAAATGTGTCACCGCTGGTCATTTTGACCGTATGGATCTTCACTGGCCTCAAAATCTGTGGATGGAGCAGCACAGGTGCTGTAGGAATAAAGGGATTAGTTAAATCCCTGTTCCTAGAACGAGGATATTTGGATACCTGTGCATTACTGCATCTCCGCCTCCTCTAGGCTTTCATCTCTTGTTCCTGCAGTACCACTTGCTGGCTGCTGAGCTGCCCTAGGTGCCCTCTGGAGAGCAGAAACCATAGCCCAAGACATCTGGGGTGCCCCAGGAACAACTCCACCTCTAAAGGCAGGACTTGAAGAACTACCAGGAACTTCATCTTGCAAAAATAGCAACAAAAGGGAAAAGGAAGAAAATAGAAAGAAAGAAAAACAGACATGGAAAAGAAAATTTGAGCTAGATATGTATGTTTTATCATAAAATATTAATATTACTAGAACTAACTGATTTATTTTGCTATTATAGAGGCAGAAGAGGAACACCAAGCAAGCCAGGGCTTTTCTGTCCTGTTTTTGGTCTGCCCTGTGCTGGCCTGAGTGATGCCTGTGCCCTAGAACAGTTTCTCAGGAACTTTTTAACAAGAGGCCAAGTAGCTTCCCATAGATGTGGGAGATGGGACATATGGATGTCCTGCTTCTGCTGCTCCAGGAGGTTATAATGAAGGTTTGCTTTGCTTTTCAGTCCCTGCTCAAAGACCAGTGTAGAAGGTGTGTCTTCAATGCTGTTGTAGGCCCTATGGAAATGGCAAGGAAAACCAGAGACCTTCTTCCTCTAAGCTTGGTCTGCTCATGGTTTTGGTCTGTGAGGGGTGAGTGCCAAGCTGAGCCTGAAGAGGTGATTTAATAAAGTCCAGGGTGGTTTATTTTCAGCCAGAATGTAAAGCATTTGAGGTCAGAAAACAAGTTGGGCTAATCTTCAAATCCAATTGCAACATATTGATCTTCAAATCCAATACAGATAGTGTTCATAATTTCAGTTTAGAGTTCATTAGTTCACTCTCATACACTCTGTGCATTACATTTTAGGCAGTAGCCCCTGTACAGAGAATTTTAAACATGGGAGCTGGGTTTTTTGACGCTTTTGGCATTTCTGCACACTCAGTTTTATACAACAGCAACATCTCCTCAGCGATATTTGCAAAATCTCCTTTTTTCCAGGTGACCAGTGTGAGTTGTGGGGAGCTCACACCTCTCCCTATGGCTGCACTAGGGCTGACCCAGCTGATATCCTCCCCTGCTCAGCTGGGGAGGAACTGTCCCCAGCCATCACGTTGCCACCGGTTTTCCAGGCCTGACCCTCAAGAGAGATGTAAAAGCATTTCAGAAAGGCTTTTACATCTTTTGCAGAGCCTGGGAGCTGAGCTCACAGCGCTGCTGGGCAGCAGAATCAGGGATGCATCAGGGTGCTACAGGAGTTCACAGCATGTTATTGTTTTTCCATTTCTAATTGTATCTCTTCCCTCTCTGTCTGCAGGGATTTATTATTGCTGCCTTTGCCAGCATCCTCTTACGCTCCACAGGGTCCAGCTGCCCTTTTGTCCCAGTCTATAATTGACCATCGTCATTAATTTAAAGTCAGAATGATCGTTTCCGAGCTATATTTAGCCTGAAGCTTGCTGCTCTTGTTTCAGACCTGATTAGAGGCTCATGTGCTGGAAAGCTGCTGCTCGTCCCTGCCATGACAAATAGTCTGATGGTCTCTCCTCACAAACCTTCCCCTTCCCTACCCTCGGTCATGGGGCTCTCCCTGGGGTCGCTGGACCCAGCACCACTCCCTGCTGTGTGGAGTCAGGACAGCTGTGACATTGCTGTTCCCGGGATCCTCGAGCATCAAAAGCAGCCCAAGAAAACACAGCATCGTTTCCTTTCTCAGCATATTCATGAGCTCAAGCAAATGTCTCCTGTCATGTGTGTGCATTATCACTTCCAAAATGCATCAGCCACTCGGTGCACGTTGCACTCCTGCACAGACAACGTGCCTGTCCAGTTGGAGTGTGCCTTTATGTGTTTCTACATCTCTGCCCCTAAACATAAGAATGTAAGAACTGCTTGGGCTTCCTCGTGGGAGCTGCAGTTTTCCAAAGTGCGGTCTGGATTGCTGGGCTGGGGAACCAGGGAGAGACCCCTGCAGCTGCCAGCTCCTCCTGTGGTGGTTGCATATGGCCCCCAAAATTAGGAAGTGCGTTGGTTTTGGGACTGGCAGTATGAGCAGGCAGACCTGTGCAGCCTCAAGTCTGACTCAAACAGGAGCTGTCTGGAAGAGGCATTTTCTTAGTCAGGTCAGAAGCCATCAGGAGGATAATACCTGTATATAACTGACTCTAACCTTGTCCATGGAAGTGCTGTGGTTAGGCACAGGAATGGAATAAACCAAAAGTGCACCCAGGGCAGAATCCCATCAGTTTGCTAATAGCTAATGCCAAAGAAAGAGTCAAAAAAAGGAAAGCACTTAGCAGTATTGGTCCAGCTTTTCCTCCCTTCCTCCAAGGCTCAGGAGCTTCCTGAGCTGGAGGTGGCATTTTTGCATCTAATAGCTTTGCTGGGTTTTTCTTCCATTTTCTTCCATTTTCCAGTCCTTGCTTGAATCCAGGCAAAGAGTTGCTCAGATTAAATATCTATTGTGGCCTAAGAAGTATCTCCTTTTAAGATGGGCATTTAAAACATGTTCTTTAATTGCTATTTAGAGTTGTTAAAGTCACAGAACTTAGTACCTACCTCAAGATCTTGTTCCTGAAATGCTGTTGTGCTCTGAAAGCTCTCCCTACCTGCCCCAAAATGATGCCCAGAGCTCTGCTGCCAGTTGGGTTTCACTTTGTTGTTCTCTGCTGTGCTTGCTACAAGCATTCGGATTAAGTAGAATTTATTCCTTCTGTTTAAGGACACGAAGGCTTCATTACGACGTATTTGTGGGTATAGTGGCCACCTTTGGTATCTCATGATGTAGGATGAGCGTTGGTTGTTTTAGGATTTCCCCTGTGACAACACTGGGCTTATCTGGTTTCTTCCTCTGTTTCCCATAGGTTCATGAAAGTGGCCGGCGGCACGGTGGATGCTGTTACCTGGCAACAGTAGGTATTCACCATTCCTTCTATTCTCCAGCACTCAGCAAAGTGATCACAGATGCTGGGAACAGAGCTGATGCACTCTCTGGGTGTCAAAGGGGCAGATGTGCTACAGGCACCTCCTCTGTCCTGCTGCCTTTAAACAGGTGAAGGAGACTCTGCCCTTTTTCTCGAGCCTCTCAAACAATTACAGGAGTGGATGTAATAACCTTTACCTCTGCAGCTGAGGCACAGGATAAAAATACCACAGCCTGCATGCCTGGCCTGCCACATTGCTGGAAACAGAGCCCTGCACTGGACTGCTGAGTCTCCAGAGGCAGCTCCGGGGATGGCCTGGGTAGGGACAACAGGGAGGCAAAAGCCATGTGTGACAGGTGTATGGGACTGTCTGAAAGCCCTTTTCTTTTCACCCCAGTCACTGTCTCCTCATGCCCACTGGCCTGAATCTAAAGTGGTTTGTCCAGACAAGGGAAAGGCAGCTTAGTCCAAAGGTAAACTCGTAATGCCCCAGCCCCCACTCTGCTTTGTAAGGGTGTCCGCAGACACACTGCTGTGTCCTACACGCAGGTGGAGCCCCAGGAGCAGATACCAGTTGAAAGGGGATGAACATCCAAGATCCTGTCCCAGATGAGGCTGAGAGAGATGCTGTTACCTGTTTTTCCTCCTGGTCCCACAAATGCTGCATTTCAGAAGAGCAAAGGAAGCTCTGAGCTGTAGCACTGGGTGTAACAAGCACTATGTGGAGGGAGGCGTTTTCTTATTTAAGGGAAAATCCATAAACATCTTCTATCTCCTCTTATTTCCACCTGCCCCAGTTTGCATGCTGTGGCCAGAGGGAGGGTCCCCAGCAGGCTGTGGCTCTCTGCAGTGGGAGTGCAAATGCCAGTGCAAAGGTGAGGCACCGTACAAGCACAGCAGTGACCACCAAAACTGATAGCAAGAGGGTTTGTGGGGCAGGTGGGACTCTCTCCTGCCACAGAAAGGACACGTTTCAGAGACAAGTATTCACTGAAGGGAAAAAGCTATGATGAGACCACCCAGTTCTCAGAAGTGGATTTGCTGTCATGCTGAGTTAAACATCCCGTGCAGGACACTGACCTGAGCATGGGAGCCAGGGTCTCAGGTCCAGGATGTGCTGCCCACAGGACTTGTTCCCAAGCTGATTCTTCACAATGACCCTTCATGGGGTGCTTGGGCTGCTTTGCTGAAGTGCAGTAGTGGGGCTCGTAAATCCATCACTTGTAAAGGCCATTTGGAGACCTGCTCCTGAGTAGAGCTCAATGGGGTTTAACATAGGAGATTTTCTTGCAAGTGCCCCCATGGTCTCTGTATCAGTATGTTAACCTTGGAGGCTTCTGCAAGAGCAACTGTTGGCATCTCAGAGGGGTTTATAGCACCAGGCACAGCCAGCAACCTGCAAGTCCCATTCCTGGAGCTTGGCTTGTCCCAGTGTGCTTGCTTGGGTGTTTAGCTTCTTGGGCTTCCCTGCCAGGCAGCAGCAGCTTGCTGCAATGGGGACAGTGGGGTAGCAGAGCAATTGGAGCAGGATTTGTGTTACTTACAGGCTCATGCTGTGCAATGATGATCTATGTCTCATCTGGGAGTTTGCTTTTCATGATTACACGATGTGCTGATCGCATTTACTTAGTCCAGGAATTTGCTTTCTGCAACAGGGCTTGATCGCTGGGCCAAGCCCTTGGATGAGTTGAAGGAACAAACTTCCAGGCTTCAGATGTGGAGTTTCATCTGGTGTGCAGGGAATCTGCCTGCATGGCTGCTTTGAAACATTTCCTTATAGGATCAGTGTGAAGTGCTTATCGGGTCTGGTGCTGAAGCAGCAACTTGTGGTTGGGAGGGCTGGTGCAGCTCCCCACAAGAGTCAGCAGAGCTGAGCTGCTGCCTGCTGACCCATTTGCACTGCAGTGTTCCTGCTTCTCCCCCAGCCAGGGTTTGCAGCTCTGGAGACAGCACCCGTGTGTGATTGTGAGGACTGGCAATGGCCACAGCTCTGAGCTGGGCTTCTGTACTGTTTATGAATAAATGTCAAAACAGTGTCTCATCCCTCTGCTCCAAACAGCAAAACAAAACAAAACAAGTTCCTTTGTATCCAAGAAGAAAATTATTAGCAGGAAACTAAACTGCTGTCTATTTTCAAGTATGAGAATTTCAGTTCCAAACCCTAATGTTCTCCTGGGATATTGGTTATAAATTTGTCAAATCTGTTATTCCTTTGAAAAGTCTGTGCTCAATCCAGAAAGGGAATCGAGAAGGGAATATATTGCAAGGAGCCCTATTCTCTGTGTGAGAACAGAATATATCTGAAGTATAGTTGATAGAAAAGTGACACTGGGTAGAAATAAGCAGGTCACCAGTGAGCCTCACTCACTCAACTGAGTATGGTTTCACTTACGTACATAACATAACTCAGCATGTGTGCCTCCCTCTTCAGAAGTAAAGCGTTGCTGGAGAGGGATGTGTGAATGGCTTCAAAGTGGTCAGGGAATTTCCTCTAAAGGAGGGTGTGACAGTGGCTCCAAGAGTTTTGGCATTTCCCTGGTGATTTAGATTGTTATGTTTGGTTATGAGTAAACGCAGACCCCGTCAGCCTTTGGATGTGGGCTTCCACTGCTCAGAATCCTCCCCACAGCCATCTCTTTGCTCTGCGCTGGTGTCCTCACACATGCTGAAGATTCATTTCCCACTTGAACCTGCAGCCGTTCCCAGTTCCATCCCCGGGCATACTCTCTCAGTCTGTACAACTGGTTCTCCATTCGAAGTCTTGCACACAGCTCAAGTTTGTCATGTTTAATGGACAAATCCTCATGCATTGCTGCCTCTGAAACACACATCCCTATTACTTATGGGGAAAGTAACAGTTTGCACCTTCAAAAACAGTAGGCATCTGTCCCTCTGGCTTCTTGGAGAATGCCGCTTTTTCTTCCAAGATAGAAAGCAACTTGACCTATGTGGCAAATCAGAGGTGCCAGATGCACAGGCATGTGTGAGATGTTGTTTAAAATGCTTTTGCCTGGCTTGGTTTGGGTGACATCTCTTCTGGCCTAGTCATGTTGAGTGTGCAGGAGGAGATGCTCACGAGTGGTAGCATGGGGCAGATTTCCCAGAGGTGCCAGGAGAGAGTTGCCCAGCATGGGCACACCCACCAGGGTGTATATTTGGGCTCACATTGGCCTGCTGAGAGTGCTCAGAGTGCAGTGTCTTCACAGGCTGTGCCTGGAGGAAGGGGCTGCAGGAAGGAATCCCTGGCCCTTCTGCACGAGTACATAAACCTGGTTAGGGCACAGCTTTGCCCACTGGCTTGCAATCCTCTTCACTGTCTGCTGGAGGGAACAGTTTCTGGCAGCAGCATGGCCCTGGCCACCAGCACATTCCCAGGCAATGCCAGGGCAAGGCTGGGGAGATGGCACAGGCCAGGGATGGCTCCCGGTGGTGGGACGGAAAAATGCATCTTGTCTGGGGCAGAGAAAGGCGTGAGTGTGAGTTGTACCTTTGGGTCCAGAGAACAGCCCCCGGTCACTCTTCATCAATGCATTTATTATTTGTCTGGAGGTGGGCAGCAGCTCTCATCTGTGCCTGCAGGTCTTTGGAAGGAGCAGGTCACATCCTGCCTCTCTGTCCATGACAGGCAGTGTGGCTGCCCCATGTCCTGCACTGCACTCCCTCTCCTCAGGAAGATGCTCACGGATCAGGGCCACCTGCCAGCAGAGGTGTCTCGGTTTCACAGCTGCAGTGGCAGCAGGGTGTCATGCTGACCGTGGGGCTCTGCCCTGCTCTGAGTCCCTGGCAGGCGGGTGCCCTAATTCCAAGCAGACTCTCCCTGTAGCAGCAGGCAACAAAGTAGATCCGGAAATTCCTGAGCTTTGGGAAGTGGGCTTTAATGTAATTAACTGCAACAGAAGAAGAGGTCAGATAATAGGGGCAAAGGTTTCTCTTTAAAATGAAGGAGGAGGTAAATGAAACCAGCTGCCCAGGAGTCAGTGCACTGCCTTCATTAAACATGGGACAATGCTTATGGTCCCATGCAGCAAATTGTGGATCTTTCCAGAAAACCATTTTAAATGCAACACAAGACCGGGAGGTGAGAGGACAGAGACACATAGCCAGCCCCAGAATCGCCCACGTGCTCTGGTGCCTGGCACTGTGCCTCTGTGGGAGGCACTGGGGAGCTGTGTGCAGCCTGGCCTTGCAGCCTGCTCAAGAACAAGGGCATTTCTGACTGCCAGCTGTGCTCAGCCCTGCCTCACTACTGTCCTCAGCTCATCTTTGTCCCATGCTACAGTTCCATTCAAGGATGGGGGCCGGAAATTGGGGTGGTACATTTCCTAGCACTGACATAAATTCTTGTCCAGCCCTTGGCTGAGTCCTTCCCCCACACTGCTTTTGGTTTGGCCACCTCCAGAGCAGTCCAGTCACACCTCCCTTTGCAACGTGAGCTGATCCCATCCTGGGTTTCTATGGCATAGTCAAATGACTTTTTCAGAAATAGGGTAATGTAAGTGGAGGGGGGACAGTTTGTCTCAGCTTTGTGTAATAGGCATCCAAAGTATAATAGGGCACCCAAAAGTACATGTACATGGCCTTTCCTTTAGGATGTATGTCTCATCTGGGATTTAGTGGCTAGATCCCTATTTTTCTTGGCTGGCTCTTCTCACGTTCCTGCAGACTGTCATTTTATGGTGATAGTGGCATGAAACTAGGGGACACAATGGCCCAGCTCTGTATAAAATTGCCCATATCTATTCTCTCCTGAATTATGAGTAACACCATGGTCAGTGCTCGTGGTGGGCATGCTGATGTCTCCTAGGCTTCAGGGCCAATTCTGTTGCTGCACCATACCCAGAGCCCACTGAAAGATCTGAAGCATGTGCAGGAGACAAACAGCTTGTCCAAGAGCTACATGTGCTCTGCCTCTGCAGAGTCGTGGCTGACAGAGACCCCTGCCCGTGCTGGGGAGGGTCTGTCCATTCATCTCCTTGCCGGACTAGGAGAGGAGGATGTGAGTGCCATGGACCCCGGGGCTGGCTCAGGTCGGCTGCCTGGGGAGGTATTTGTCAGTGCTGGAGATCTCTGCAGCTGCTGCTGGCTTTTTTGGAGGTTGAAGAGTTGTGACTGTTTTAGGTTGTTTTGTTTTGTTTTTTAAAGTCAAGTGCACTGAGTCATTGTAAATATCAGGAAAGCTGCAGCCTTTACTCCAAGGAATAATCCACGCCTAATGAGCTCTTCTCCTGCTTTAAAGGCCTGACAGTTGCTTGCATTTTGTGGATTTCTATACTGCCTGTACTGATGGTTAACATTGCCAAAAGGAAGTGCCCTTATCTCAATGAGATGAAGCCTGCAGCTGGAAACCCATTCCTGAGTAGCCAGGTGTCAGCACAGACCTCAGTTCCTCTCTCTTCCTCACAAGCCTTGTGCAACTGGTGCCATTTTCCCTTTTTCCTAGTCTGAGGAGGATGAAAATACCTGTTGGCAACTGAGAACTTCCCAGGCAGATTTGCAAGAGATCCTTGCCCATTTTACTGAAGCTTGTAATTGTCTTCATGCACTGCTTACACACCCAAAGCTGAAGTGTTTCCCTCTTCACGCCCCCAGGAAATACCCCACTAAGATTTCTTGATACTGAAGCAGGAATACTAACACTATTTCTGGCCTTCATGCCTCTACCAGTCTCTATTTCTCTATGTTGTTAATAAAGGTGTCAAAAAATGTGACATGGCACATATCCAAGGGTATTTCTCTTCCCTGTAGAGTCTGGGGTGTGCTGAGCACAACAGCCCCTTCCCAGGCTGCCTCCACGTGATCTCTGGGAGGGCAGAGCCTCCTCTGGGTCTGCTCCTGGTCCTCTTCCCTTGGCAGTGGAGCTGCATGTCAGAGCACACCTTGTGCTTGAATGAGGTGATGAGGAGGCGCAAGCCTGTCTTTGCTCTCCGAGGGGTTTATCCTGGGCTCTGGGACCGTATTGGCCAAGAAGCTAAACCCTGCAGAAAGCCTGATGCATTGGAGGGGTCATACACAGACTGAGGTTTATATAACTCCATCTTTTCCCTGTGAATGCAACCTTTTTTTTGTGGTCTTTCAGCCAGTTTTTGGCCCAGGTGATGGGGTTTTCAGTCCACAGCAGTCTGAAAAAGTCGTTTCTGTTCAGTGTTTAAGTGCGGTGCTAAAATCCAAACATCTGCCATCCCCAGAGAACACTGCTTTGTAATTTTGTCTTAAAAAGTAATCTGTGTAAACCCCACCACTGCCTGCTGCTCACAGACCTGCTCTCCTCCCAGCAGCCAGTGGTTTGATAGTGTGTAAGTGATCGGAATGATTTTGAACGCTTCCTAAATTCTCCCTGGAGATTATCTCTGCCCTTAGCACCTTCCAGCTGCCATGGATATACAGAAATGCCTCTTGCCTCCTTGCCCAGGTCACACAATGTTGGGGTGTGCCTGGCATGTTCCCATGCTTCACTGGGGACACAGCTGGGACTGCACGCCTGGGGGAGGCTAGACAGAGGAGGTTCTTCCCGTTTAATGCATTTGCAAGTTGAGCCTGTAATAGAATTCTGCTCTGGGACAGTTAGTGACTTGGAGCGCTGAGACACAAAAATCCTCTCCAAGCACTCATGCATGTTGAACATGTGCCAGGTGCTCTGTCTGAGGCTGAGTTAGCCCACGGCATCCTTTGGGGATGCTCCTGCATTCCAGCACCCAAGTGAAACAGCCACTACAACTGCTACAGCTGCTCACTGGTGCGGATGAGATGCATGTTATGGAGAAAGCAGCCCTGGAAAGGTGAATCCACCTTTCTTCAAAGCCCAGGTCTTCAGCCCGTTGTGCATCCCAGCACCCACGGCTGCACCGAGGTCTGCAGAGAGGGAGGAGGGTCTGTGTAACTCTGGTGAAATCCGAGTGGATGTAGATCCAGTGAGGGGTGGGAGGCAATGACTAAGCCCCACCAGCCCCAGCCTGAGCTGCTGCAGTTCCTGGGAACCTCCATCCCCCCAGCATGGCTCTGTCATACTCTGGGGCTTGCTGTGCTGAGTGGCTGATGCACACTGCAGATCTGGGAGGACAAGGTTCATAAAGTTTCTCCTGCAAAACCTATTTATCAGGAAAAGGGCTGGCCCAGGGGTATGCCAGTGCATGCTGCAGCAGGCATCCTGGTCCCTGCAGGACTGGCAGGAGCCTCTGGGAGATGTGCAAGGGCTGCCATTTCTCCTTGCATGGAGCAGAGGTGCCAGCCCAAGACTCTTCCTCAGGAGGAGCAGGTTGGGATTACCTGTAGACAGAGGGTATGTGGAGTCAGGACAGAATGCTTCACCTCATGTCCTGGAGCCAGGAGACAGCAGTGAGACATTTCAGAGCCTTCTTCTCACACTTAGAGACAGATGATTCACATTGTTATGGGCAGCACTGTAGCTGTACTTTATAAAATCAAGCACATGGAGAGCAGAAATCAGCCCCCTGTATGGGAAACACTCCCTGGCATTTGTAGGCCAGAAGGTATTTCTGTGAGAACAGGACTTCCTCTGCTGGTAACAGCCACAACATTTCTTGACAGGGGGATTCAGCTGTGGATTTTGCTGGAAGAGAGAGCAAGGAAGGTGCAGGTTGTGCAAGAGTGCTGCAAAGCCTTTGCAGGCGGCATTTTGTTCCCAGCCTTTGGAATTCTTCCCCCAGAGTTTCACCAGCAAAAGTTAAGAAATTGCAAAACTTGCCATGGTTCCTGAAGTGCAGAATGCTCAGTGTTCAGGGTGTGTCCACCTTACATCCTATTTTGGAGACTGAAGCATCTGCCAGACAGGCATGGCCGAAGGGCCAGGATAGGACAGGGTGCAAGCAGGGATTCCCCCAGAGCAAAGGAGGCTTCTTGGCAGGGGCAGCAGCAGAACAGGAGGACATGGTTTGGGGGCAGAGATACTCACAGCTGTCTGACCTTGTCTTCTTATTTTCCTTCCAGTTACTACATCGATGGTCGAGTGGCCAAAGTGACAGACTTCCTGAAAACACGCCTGTTAGACACACTCTCAGACCAGATCAGGAAAATCCAGAAGGTGAGCGAGTGCCAAGGGTCTGCAGGGGCGAGGGGGCAACGTGCCCGCAGTGCCTGGGCTCAGCATCGCCACACTCCCAGGGCAGCTGCTGTGGGGTGGGGAGGGAGAGTGGCTGCTGGGCCCTGTGCTCCCGGCCAAAATGCAGCCAGCCCTCATTCAGGGCATGGGGTGAAACATCAGGCAGCAAAAAGCCTGGCCCCAGGGTGGGATGTGCGGCGGGTTTTGAGGGAAGTGGCCACAGGCTGCAGCACAGCACGGGCTGTGCAGGAGGGCTGGGGCGCAGGCTGGATGCACAGGGCAGGAGCAAACCCCATGCACAGCCCTGCTAAGGCAGCTGACTGTCTTGAGTCTCCCATCTGTCTGTTCTTGAAGGGAGCAGTGTGTAATGACGGTGAAACTGGACTTGCTCCCCAGGACGAGGAGAGGAGCAAGCAGCCAGGTGGTACCAAACCTTCCTGGGCACAGCTGGTGCTCTGTCTGCTCAGGAGGGGGCTCCTACTGCCGTATCTTGCCCCACTTGCTCACGGTGACTGGAAATGGTGCTTACAAAGTAGTGACAGTTGCATTCCCAGAGTGATTCCCACTAGTGGAGAATTGTGACCATTATGAACAACTGTCCTTTTTCCCTGATGATCACGTTTTGATGGTGTCAAAAAACCCAGCTGTTGCTGGTGTCTGAGTCCATGGCTCTGCCTGGCTCGTGAGTGCTCCTTTCCTCACTGGTCTGGGGGACCCAGCTTGTGTCTCTAACAATGGGATACACGACAGGGGCTTTGCAGGGTCCCCGTGCTTTGGCTGATACAGGGGCCAGGGCTGTGACTGACACACTCAGTTGTCAGTCCTGGAAGAACTAAGGAACACCTAATGAGCGAAAAAGGCCTTAGGGACAAGAGGAGATATCCATCCATCTGTCTTGTCTAGGTTTTCAACCCTTACCACTTGCCACAATGTCTCACTTGCAATTCCTGCAGGGAGAAACCATAGAATGAGTAAACAGCTCAAAGAGGCCCTGGGAAAGGGGATGAGAGGGTCAGTGCAGCAAAGCTGGAAGAAACTGCTTGCTGAGCCCTCTGGCACAAGCTGGGAGTCATCCACCTATGTGGATGATACTCCTGCTGTGGGGGAGGCATGGCACAGTGGCCAGTGGAATCACTGTGGGGCTGGCAAGAGACACCAGCTGACCCAGCCCCCATGGGTATAATACCCTGCCAAAAGTGGTGACATGTGTCCCACCTCTGCTGCAGGTTGGAACCTGCTGGGAATGGAGTGGGACTCCATCCATTCCCAGACTAGAAGCAGCAAGGAGCTGCCCTTGGTGCAGTTTAGGGGAACCCTCACACCCATGGGCCAGAATTTGTTCTGGACAGGGCAGGGCTGGGGAAGGCTCTCCTGGGAATGCCAGTGTGGCTGAGCAAAAGCACAGCACTGGGTGCTAATAGCCTCCAGCTTGGCTCTGAGTCAGTGCATCCTGCCGGGGCTGATTAGAGCAGCTGGACTTGTCCACTTCCCTGTTTTATTGCTTCCTCTCCGGCCGGGGAAGGTGGCGGGCTTAGATAATTACAGGCAGGATGCCAACACCTCTGGGGCTTCAGTCAGGGTTGTCGACTCTCACAGGCTGTGAGTGGGAGGCAGCCCAGAGCTGGCGTATTTAACATCTTTGAGGGATCCCAGTCCATCCAGCACATTCCAGCGCTCCTCACTAATGGGGCAGGATCCATCAGGCTGCGCAGAGCGTTCCTGGGGCCGCTGGGCTTGCAGACATCTGGCCGTGGGAGCTTGTCACCCAGCCTGGAGAAGTGGGATTGCAGGAGAGAAGACAGGGTGTGGTGCTGAAGGTTGCTCAGGCTGGGAGAGGGCAGCTCTAGCCATCTGAGCCCTCCTGTCCCATCTGGCACTCACAGGTGTCTGCACTGCTGTCTGAAGCCTTGTAAGGGGTGGGCCAGCTTGCTCAGACGTGCATGTCCCACCTGTGCCACGGACCCCTCAGGTGGCAAAGCAGCCCCTGCTCAGCTGTGGGACTGGCTATCTGTGACTGGAGGAATCCCACTGCTTTCTCCTTGAGTGCCTGCCCACCTTTAATCCACGTGGCTCCAGTATGTGACCCAGTGCTCCCACACTGCAGAGCCACTGGGGCTCAGGGGCTCCCCATGGCTGGCAGCCACCTTGGAAGGGGGTACAGAGAGCTGAGGTGACATGAGAGTGCTGTCTGTGGGACGGAGTGCATGGGGAAGAGCAGGGTCTGGAACTGGGAACATGAGAGTGCGTTTGGGAGCAGCTCCAGAAGATGCAAGTGGACATGTGGCAGTGGCAGGAAGGAGTGAGGAATAGTCTCCCCCCACCCAGCCAAGGTGAAGACACAGAGTGATGTGCCATGGCCAGGCAGGCACTGACTGTCCAGCAGCACCATCACCCAAGGTCTCTACAAGTCTTCCCAGGGCATGGCACAGGAGGTGTATGCCTTGGCTTTAAGTCACAGGTTCCCCGGGGTAATTTTGGTTACTTTTGTCTCTCACGCAGGTAGTGAACACGTACACACCAGGGAAGAAGATCTGGCTGGAAGGTGTTGGCACGACCTCAGCTGGAGGCATGAACAACCTCTCCGACTCATATGCAGCCGGGTTCCTGTGAGTGACGCTGGCTTGCCAGCACCAGGGCACTGCCACCTCCATGGGCTCTGCAGGCTGAGGTGCTGCAAAGGCACTGCAGCTGGGAGAGGGCAAGCTCCATGCCCAGAGACCCCCTCAGTACTCCCTGGCAGCCTGAGTATTGTTCATTTCTCCATTTCATCCCTATTACCCCTCCTCAGCTCTGCTTTCCATTTTCTCTCCTTTGAAGCTATAACCATTCCTGGCTCCTGGGGCTTGTCCAGTGGCACAGCACCATGGCCTGGACAACCTGCTGCAAAGCCCCAGTTCAGATCTTCGGAGCTGGCTGTGATCATGAAAGATGGAAGAAGATTATCTAATATTTGCAGGGAAGCACAGGGACATGCCTGGGCTATCAGGGCTGTGGTGGGCTGTGGGAGTTGAAGATCTTGCCCAGGGAGTGTGAGAAGGCAGGCCAGTGCCAAGGTCTGGTCCATGCTGCTCATACAGAGGGTGCAGAGTGCTGGCAGGCTGGGGAAGCACCCCAGGCTCTGAGCAGAGGGCTGAGATACTGGGGTGCACACAGGAGCTCAGGCACGGGTTTGGAACACGCAAGCTGGGCACAGCTGGGGCAGGGGGAGAGACGTGCAGACTTGCTGGTGCAGGGATAGTGGAAGCCAGTTAATGCCCAGCTCACGAAACCATTTGGAGGCTTCAGCTCAGGTGCTGGAGCAGGGTTCAGGCCGGATGCGTGAGAGCAGCTGTGCCACTGGGACCAGCCAGCCCCAAACAGTGTTCCCCCCACGGGCCCCCCCCCATGGTGCCCTGGCTCTGTTCCCTCTGTCCCCAGGTGGCTGAACACGCTGGGCTTGCTGGCCAGCCAGGGCATCGACGTGGTGGTGAGGAATTCCTTCCTGGACCATGGCCACAACCACTTGGTGGACCAGAACTTCAACCCCTTGCCGGTAGGTCTGCCCAGGGATGTCATGCTGGTGCTGACTTCTCCTTGCACATTTTGGGGGATTCTGTCTTTGTGGCGTCTCTGAACTCTGCTGGAAAATGAACTTTCCAGATCTGTTCCTTGCAGTGTTAATAGGAGGTGTTAGTTCATGTCAAGTGCAACATGTTGGAGGCAGATGGGAGAGCGATATCACTGTACCTGAAATTTCATCTAATGCCCCAGGGTGGATAGCATAGGAGGGAGGCTGGTACCACTGAGGGGTGCCAGGGCAGGCTGGCAAGTTGGAGGGATGGATGTGGCAGGATTACCATGCATGGCATGGGGCATCAGCTGGATCGCTAGTGTTGAGCTGGGCCAGGGGAAGCCAAGCTGGAGCTTCAGCAGCTGATTTCAGACCTCTAGAAACCAAGATGAAAGCTTCACAGGGAGCACTGGTCCTCACCAGTGCCCCACAACATCCCTCGCTCTTCAGAAACACCTGGGCAGAGGATAACCGCCAGAAAACACGCAGCTGATAAGGAAACCATATGAAAAAAAACTCCTGAGGGGAGCCTGGGGGGCTTTCAGCTTTGTTTTAGATGAACCTGAGCCTGCAGCTAGCACTTGATGGATTTCTCCTGAAGAGCCAATTCCCCTGGCCAAGCCACATCACCCCCTTTTCCCAGGGCTTCAGGGTCCCCCTGGATTGCTCCTGGCTGGACAGGTGCAGGCCAGCTCTGGCCTGCCGGGTGCAGGAGGGCAGCAGGTGGCTGTGGCCAGCTCTCCTGGCACAGTGGGTCAGAGAGTGGCCCATGGCCAGCTCTCCTGGCACAGCAGGGCGGCAGCAGCCCCAGAGCGCCTGGAGAAGGAGTGCAGTTCAGAACGGGATTAAAGCCAGGGAAGGAGTTAGAGGAATAAAGCCCGGGCTGTTAAACACAATGGAAGTCTTTAACTTGGATTTTGCTGTTGTTTTAAAGATAACTCTCCCAATAAGTTAGATGCCAGTGGCTGTCATGATTGTTTCCTCACTCTCCCATGTGCTTCAGCACTGATCCCACATCCCACCACAGCTTGTTCCTGCACGAACTCTGGCGGGGGCTTCCACAACCCCTTTCCCTCCACTCCTGTGCTATAAAAGAGCCACAGGCAGGTGAAAACCGACAAAGAGTTTAAAAGCTGCAAACACCATCAAGCCCAGCAAGACCGGGCCATGACCTGCTCCGCGGGATAGCTGCTGCTCTTTTCCCGTGGGAGCTATCAGGAAGATGAAAGCCGCTGGCTGTACCTGTGCGGGGCTGTGAAATACAATCTGCTCATTAGCTGCCATGACAAAGAGGTTTCCGCACGCCGGCTGGGCGTGAGGCAGCTCTCAGCTGCCTGCTGAGAGAAGGGCTGCACCGCCACGGCATCAATCACAGCTCCCGCTGGCAGCTCCTCGGGGAGCTGGGAGCCAGGCCTGGGCTCCCCACAGCAGTCTCTGCACCTCCTTCTCCTCCCCTGCCATTGCTGATGCCTGCTTGTCCAATAAGAGGATGGTCTCAGGTGGCAGCAGTGTGGCCAAGGGGCACTGAAGCTTCACAGTGAAATTAAGAAGATGCTCTCATCTCTGCTGGGCTTGCCACACACAGCTGACTCATGAGCTAAGCGGTATCTTGTGGTTTTGGGACATCTTGCAAAGGACGTGGTCATTGTGTGCCCCTCCAGGTCCTTCACCCATGGAAGGGCAGCTTGAGTGCCCATCCTGGTTGCCAGAATTGCCTGTCCACTCTCCCTCTGAGCTCAAGTGTTTTACTGCCTTGTTATTTTTGAGATAACATTTTCATGTATGGTTGGAGTGCTTTTTCTTCCTGAGTGATTGGGGCAGTCAGCTGTATAATAGTCAGAGAAGCCCTTCAAATAAAGCCTTTTGCAGGTACATCAGTCTGCCTGCCTGCACTTAAATCTGTACATGTGTGGGAGTAAGGAGTGGAGGGAAGGAGGGCAGGACCAGCACCAATATTCGCTCTTCACAGGGCAGTGCCTTCGAAATGCTGATGTGGCATTTAGTGCCTCTAGGATGATTTCAGGCATGCAACGTACATACTCTATCTCTCTTTCCTTAATATCTCTCTGAAACAGTCCAGAGGGAAGCAATACATTTATTTCACCCCAGGCAGGCATGAGATTTCTCTTCAGATTCTTACAGAATGTTAAAGACCTTTTTCATTGTTCTTCCATGTGGTACTCACCTCTTTTTTATCCATCCTTTGTATTGATTTCTGCTCCTTTAATGTACAATGCTGAAAGGTTATATCTATGCAGAGGAAAAACTTTGGCATATTTCTAGGCAGGGCTTGAGGAACACAAACCCCATGGAAAAGCCAAAGCTGAAAACCAGACTTCCATTTCCTGTGGTTCCTCATGGAGCCGAAAGAGCTCCTCTTCCTCTAAAGAGTATGGGCGGTGAGATACTGGGTTTGGTAGACACTAAAAGTTCTTTTCTGCATATAAGATTCATATGCAGGATGAGGAAGTCCTGGAGGGATCAAGGGTGAATTGACAGCCAGGGCTGCCTGCTCAGCTGTGGTGGTAGAAGACAATATGATATTGCCTGTGAATTGATGGCGTCCTTGAGAAAGCATCACAGCAGTGCGAAGGTCTGTGCCCAGTGGTGCTGTGATCAGATGCTTGGATGCTGCGGGTGATTTTTCACCTCCTTGGCTTTGCCCAAAGGCACTGAGGAGAACGCAGTGGGAAAGAACATCCCTGCCTGTCCTGGAGGAGGGAGGACCCTGGGCTCACACTAGGTCTATCTGACCTGTCCTGAGCACCCTCCCTATTGGGGAATGGGTTGGGCTCCCCCCAGTTTCCAGGTCCAAGGAGGCAAGGGGCCCTCCGGTGAGGTGCCAGGAGCAGGAGCAGGTCCCCCGGCCGTGCTCCCGCCTGCTGCACGTACACACTCCCCGGTGCACTCATTAGCTGAGCTGGCTTGGCAGGAGGCGCTGCTAATTGCAGCTGAAGGTCCCAGCCGTGTTCCCAGTCGGCCCCTCTCCCACCCCCACGCTGCCCCCGAGGGGGTTCTCCCCAGGCCAGGGCTGGGGGGGCTGGGTCCTTGCCCACCTGTGCCCATGCCCACCCCGGGGGCCAGGGGAATCCAGCCCTGCTGCTGCCCCTGCCCATCTGCACGTCCAGCACTGTCACCGCACCGCGCACATGCAGCCGGCCGAGCTGCCAGAGTGGGACTGTGGCTGCTGGTCCCTCCATGGGACCCTCAGCTGCAGGTCACTGTCTAGGACAGGGTGGTCAGGTCAGACTGCAGCCTGCCATGAGCCATGCGCCATGCAGGTGATGCCTTGATGGGGCTATCTGAAAACAGAGGCTAGACAAAATTAAGAGGATAAAAGCAGGTATTTATTGAAGGGCCTTCAAGGTACACTTTGGGCAGTCAAAAGCCTTCAGAGAAGGCTACACCCAAAATGGACAACCAGGTCACAGGTTTTCATACTTTTATAAGTTTGGTCCATTCGCACATCAGGTTTAATTCTGCAGTTACAGTTTCAGGGGATGAAGTCATTACCCCAAGTTTGTTCCCCCCCTTAAGCCACTTTTTTTACCTATTTCGGGGCCTGAGACAGTAAGGTGTCCTTGAAGTTCAGGCCTAGAGAGGATTTGTTTTGTCTGACCAGAATGGGAGAACAGTAGCTAACAGGCTATATGGAGTCTTAGAGTTACACACTAAAGCATTACAGGATATGAAAAATACAAAAGCTAAAATCCTAAGGCATCACAGGCAGAGGCACGGGCCCAAGTCTGGGAGTGACAAAGGGTAGGGAGAGGGAGCAGGTTCCATGGAGCTTGCACACACATGGAAGCTGTTCCTGATGACTATAAATCTGCTGCACGGACGTCTGGCACCCCCATCTGCCCTGCACGCTAGAGCACCAGCTCCGGTGGGAGCGATGCCTGCAGGCAGGGCAGGGGTGGGAGAGGCAAGGACTGGCAGGAGCTGTTGTTACAGGACGCTGGCCACAGATGGGAGGGATGAAATCCCAGGCAGTTCAAGTGTGCATGGGGGAAAAGCTCTCCCATGAGATGCCAAGCTAAAGCATGGTCTGCTGAAGGGCAGAGTGGAAATGGTGCCCTGTGGAAGTCTCCCAGCGAGCCTCGGCACAACAGCCTAGAGCAAGTTTGAGCAGGGCATCCACGGCCTTGTCCTTTCCATCATGTCTCAAGGACTGAGGCATTGTCTGCTTTCTGCACTGTCTCTCCTTCCAGGAGTTCCAGGTTAGCTCTGAGGATCATTGTATCTGTGAACAAGGAGACAGATTTAAAGGACCTGAACTCTGCTCGCTGTCACAGAGGGTTAAGGGGCCTTTCCCTCTTGGTGCACCAGAAAAAAGGTCTCTGAAGTGCATATGCATGGACTCTTAAATGAATCAAAGCCATGCTGTGGCTAGCAGCTCTGGCACCCACCCACCAGAGCTGCAAGACATGTGCCGAGCTGGAGCCGGACTGTTCCTCCGGAGGCTGTTCCTGCACTGGAGGCTGGGGCAGAGACAGACTCCATCTGTGACCAGCAGCAGCAGCAGCTTGGTTTTGGAAAGATAGACACAGCCACTGCTCACTTCTCCCAGAGGCACCATGCTAGTGCTAAACCTGCCCACCTTGGTCACAGAGCCATCCCAGGGCTGTGGATGTGGTGGGACAGAAGGACCATTCCCAGAGTGGATTGGTGTTCTGGAAGAACAGGAAACAGTAAAATTGCATTTGGTTTCCAAGCCCTGTGATCTGGCAGCTCCGCTCCCTTCCTGTAGCCTCCATCGCCTGGACCCTGTTAGGGAGAGGTGACGACAAAAGCAAGATTTGGCTGTTCCTCCATCTGCTCAGACCCCAGGAAGGTGGAGGCCACGGGCTGGGGCCAGGCTGTGAAGGGCAGTAGGCAGGGGTCACGTCTACTCGCCACTTTCCTGTTTCCTGGGCAGGCTGTCCCCTCAGTGCCACTGGTGCCTGGCAGCAGTTCCTGTGGCTGCTGCTCCCACTGTAGGAATTTTACTGTAGACCACTTGCCTGAAGAGAAAGCTACAGGAAGATGTAAAGGCATAATGCAACGCAGGAAAGAGTGGTGTGAGATGAAGTGCTTGCAGCCGTTAGAGCAGGAAGGAAGAGGATCAGCATGGTGAAAGCAACAGATGCCCAGGCAGAGATGTCAGCAGCTTCAGGGAACTGGTGGTGGGGCTCCTGCAGGGACCTGGTCTGAACAAAAAAGGAATTGGTCAGTGTGGGCCATTCCTTTCATAGGTGGAGGTGTCTGGATCAAAGCAAAGCTCTGTCCTGCCCAGGAGGGGCAGAGCAGAGGGAAGAGCCAAGGGGCCACTTCACTGCAGCATCTCTGTGTGTGCTGCCTCCTCCTCCCCTGCTGGTGCCACCAGCCTCTGGCAGCCCAGTCCACCTGAAGCCCCCTTGTTTGGGGCTAGAAGGAGCCTTGTTCCCCATCCATAGACCCTCTCTGGAGTGTCCCCCATGGTGCTCACTCACAGACTCCCCCAATACAGCAGCAAATGTTGTAGGAGACTGCTCAGTTCTCCAGAACCTCCACACAAGGAGGGGGCACACGTATAATAGCAAAGAGGTCATGTCCCTGAGGGTGGGGGCATGAGAGCTCGTGAGGGCAGCATTAGTGTCTGAAGCTGATGATTTTGACTTCAGAAAATGTTGTTCCCTTCGGCATGAGGCTCTGCCCCGCTCTGCTTGTCACGGGACCTTGCACAGCATTTGGCTGAGAGAACCTTGAACTTCCCCTTAAGAAGCACATAAAACTCAGGGATAATTTTAAAAGCAGCATTATCCAGCCTTGCTGAAGGAACAAGCAGCTATGGCTTGAACAGGATGTAAGGACCTCCGCAGGGAGAAAGCTTTGGATGCTGAGGATCTCTTTAATCTAGTGGAAAAAGAAAGAACAAGAACCACTGGTTGGAAGCTGAAGCCAGACAAATTCAAGGCAAAAATAAGGAGTGGGATTGTTAACAGTGCGGATATGTAACTGCCGGAAGAGGCTCCCTGGGAAGTGGCAGCTTCTCCATCCCTCCAAGTCTTCACAACCACAATCACTACTTTTCTGTAAGATGCTTTTGCCAAAAACAAGCCATCAGGCTCAACAAAGGGATAAAAGAGCAAAGCTCTCAGTCCTGTGATGTTCAGACCAGCCAGCCCTCATCTCCATACAGGTTGCTGGGACTGTGGAAAAATGCAGATGAAGGTGCAGGAATGGAGCTCCCTGTAACAGGCTGTTGAAACTCAAGTGTGCGTAAGGCACAGGGGAAGCACTTGGGCAGCTTCAGAAGCAGGAAGAAGCAATAGGAAGAGGAGGGTGAGCAGCAGCCAGCTGATGCTGCTGGTGACTTGGGAACAGAGAGCTATGCCCTGGCAGCCCCAGCCAGAGGAGGCTGTGCACCACGGGCTCACAGCTGACTCATTTGAAGTTCAGCTGCCTCTGCTGGTTACAGTCCCCAGGAGACTGAAGGGCTATGGGTCTTTTACTCTGGTTTTCTGGTTATGGAAACGCCTTCTCACACGTGGAGAGCACGGAGCTGAACAAACTCAGGTGGGCAGCAGAGCTGCTTTGCTGCCTCTAGGAGAGTATGGGGATAACTCCTGCACTTCTCCTGATGGCTCTGCAGACAAGAGGGTCTGGCTAATAGTTCTGTCTCAGGGTCTGCCTAATCAACCTTGTTTCCAAAAGCTGAAGTCTCTAAAACTCCTGTAATGAAGTAAAATGTGCAAAGAGATCAAGTGGGACCCTCTGGGCTTTCCCTCTCTAGTGGAAAGCTTGTACGTCTTCACTGGCCCCATGGGGCTCAGAAGATGAGGCTCCCTGGGCTGTGCACATCAGCTCACTCAACACAAGCACCCCTCCTGCCCACAAATCAGGGGTTCCAGACAGGAGACCTCCTGAGGCACAGGAGGGCTCTGACTTCAGGTACTCCTCACCTGCAGTGCTGCTTGATGGGTCTGCAAAGTAATTAAACCAAGAAAGATCCCTCGATTCCTGTGGGACTAATAGCAAACCAGATTCCTCTCTGCTATCCCTCCTCTACTGCTACAGCCATATTGCTGGCTCAGCCATCTCAAAAAGAGTCTTCTGTGACTCCAAAAGACAAATCCTTTCTGCAGTTGCACTGGTTGGAGCAACCTGTCTCCCTGGACTTTGCTGGGGCTGCCCCTGACAGGATGTCCAGCACCACACTGCGCATCTTTTTTGCAAGGGGTGTGTGGGCACTGCCAGCCTGGGGAACTTGCTTGCACAGGGTGTGCCACATGGGAGCGGGTGCCAGCTGCTGTCAGGATCTCAGGAAGAGGTCACTGACCAGTGAAAAAGCCACCCCGGTTGCAGCCAAACTGGGTTTCAAGAGCAACTATTTCCCAAGCTGGTCCCATTTGAACAGGAGCTGGTAGCTGCAGGTGCCCAGCAGCCCTGATGTGATTTTGACTGAGGTTCATGCACGCCAGTGGAAGGAGCAGCCCTGGAGCATCAGCCCAGCTGGGGAAAGCGTCTGCCCTCAGCAGGTTTGTTTCAGTCATGCTAGGTGTGTGTGTGTAATTCATCATCCAAGTGCTTGGTGTCACCAGGTCCTGGTAATTTATTGCAAATAACATCATTTTGGCCCCTCACACAAGTGGGTTTGCGATGACGCGAAAAGCTGCAGCTGTCTTCAGTGCTTCCCTGCAGTGAGCTGAAGAGCTCAAGTGCCTTGAGGCCAGTGCTGACAACTCCTTTTTCAGCCCTGGGTCATTTTTCTGGCCCTCCTTTGAACTCTCTTTGGTATTTTCACATCCTTCTTGAAACTGAGACTTCAGAGCTAGCTTTGCCAGCAAGGCAAGGTAAAATCCCTGCTCTCCCCTCACCTCCTGCAGATGTTGGAGGGACACAGTGGTCCCCTCACTGCCCTGGAGGCATTGCCTGTGCTGAAATACTGCACACTCAGCTGTGATCACCTCATACTTTGCCGAACAGCTCACCCTAAATCACTGCTGACTGTCTTACCCATCTCATGGCACCTGCACGGTTTTTCTCAGAAAAGCTGGGTACCCTTAGCTGGGCCAGACGCTCACAAAACATAGCCAAAACTTTTCATAGAGACAACCATCTGTCCTTGTGCCCAGCTGGGGACATGCTGAATGGCACAGCTCTGCCCATGAGCCATCATGGCAGGAGCCTGGGGTTCAGCTCCCCCAGCTCTGCAGGGTTTGTCAGAGCATCCTTGGGAAGAGCAGGAAGTGAGATGTGAGATTTGGCAGCAGCTGGGGCAGGTCGTGGGGCTGGGCAGCTCCCAGCACCCCCACATTACAAACTTTGCTGCTGCTGAGCCTTGAGAGTGAAGGGACACTGATGTCAAAGCAGTAAATCTCTGGAGACCACCCAGCCCAGAGGGGTGGGTGCTCAGCTGGAGGCCGGAGCTGCTGGTGCCAGCTCCCCAGGGAGGCAAGACCATCGAGAGCCCCCTGCAGAACAGCTCTTGAGATCCATATGGAAATTCTGAGGGCAGACACTGAGAGTCTGGCCTCTATCACTCCCGTCACTTGTGGGTGAAAGCAGCATCTCATCAGTGGAAATATGGAGAGGAGGTGAGAAACCCCAAGAGGGCTTCTAGAAAAGACCTAAGAGCCTGAGCTGACTGGTAGCTCCGGACACCAGACTTAGTTTTAACTCATGACCATGGGGCTAAACACTGAAGTCTGTGCTTACCTTTGTCCTCACTGCAAACTCAAGTAGTTACTTATCTAATGACTCCGCTAATCAGGGTGGCTTGCCAGAGAGACAGCAGTGCTCTTTCTCCTGCCTGCGTGAGCCTGAGCAGCACAGGCTGGCACTGCTTCCCACGGAAGCTTGGTGCAGGCAGGGACATCCCCAGGCTGCAGGGCCAAGGATAGTGGCACGGCCTCGTTGGCAGCACACATAAGCAGCATTGAGCAACTGCAGCTCGTTCTCCCCGGGAGCTTTGGCCTTGTGGCTGAGCTTTCTCAGGCTACACGAGCCTCTCCCTTCACACTCCCATCTCCTTCGCAGAGGAAGCAGTCACCAGGCTGGTGTGGCACAAAGCCCCGTGGTTTTGGCTGGGAGTAGCAAGAAGGGAACAGAAGGTGGCTTTTGCTCCAGCATTGTGCCAAAATCTTGCCCAGAAAGTGAGAAGTGTGTCTGGATCTCTCTTTGCCAGACCAGCTAAGTGCTGATGGAACAGATCAGCTTCTGCTGAGCTGCAAAGAGCATGAGGCTGGCAGTCCAATCCAGCTGGTGGGTTTTGGCCTCATGCTGGTCACTGGTGCCCCACTGCTCGGTTTTACATGCTGACCTCTTTACCTAAAATGCATGTTAATCAGGGGCTGTGTGAGAGCTCCCCACGCACAGGATGGATAACTGAGTCCATATGAGATACCTGCACTTCCACCTGCCCATGCTGCCCTGCATCCTGGGGGTCTGAAGACCCCATTCCCAACTACATGCCCTTCTGGGATGCAAGACCCCTTCTTCACACTATCTTGACCATGCAGGGCTTTCCTTGCCCTTCCCAGGCACTGTGCAGAGCCACAGGGTGCTTGTTCAATACTCGTTTCCTCCTCACTGTGCAGGTCAGACCTCACAGGCAGAGCAGCCCTTGGTGCTAGTGTGACCATCGCTGCTGGGTGTTTGACATGGCCAGCAGGATCATCCCAATTGCCCTGGGGCACGTGGCCCCTCTAGGACATCCAGTCTGGGCTGTTCAGAGGGCGTTTATCCAGAGTGCTCATGCGTGTGAAGGTGCCTCAGCACCCACAGGCAGCACTCAGAGAAGCGGGGCAAGGCTCCATCTCCCCAGCACCACCTGGTGTGCCTGGAGCAGCAGCGGGGCCAGAGCCCCATCCTGCAGAGCAGCAGGCGAGGGCCTGAGCCTGCCCTTTTCATTCCCACAACCCTGCTTCATTTACCACACACCTCCCAGCTTCTGCAGCGGATGAGTGGGGGGCCCTGCCGGCAGTGGCCTCCATCACCACACAGCCTCACCTCCCTCCCCAGGGCTTGGGGCCCATCCTGTGTGCCGATCGAGGCCGTGCCCTGCGGGAAAAAGTAGTGTGTGGTGACGTAATTAAGGCTGCATCATTTATGCATGTGTGTAGGGACTGAGCATTTCCTCTTTCTTGAATGCTTGGCTTCCCCATGCTCCACAGGAGGCTTTAAAATGGGAGAAATACCTCTGGGAAGCTGAGCACCCTCAGCAGTCCCAAAAGCCAGTGTGCCATGAACAGAGGCAAGGAGCAGGGGAGAGCTCTGGTGTGCTCCAGCTCTGTGTATAGAGTGGGGGAAGAGTCTGCTCCAGAGACATCACCACCCTGTGTGCATCAGCTGGAGCTGGTGTGCAGCTCCACAGCATGGCAATGTGTGCGTCCATGGGTATGTGCAAGGGTACTCATGCTGCCCCCCATGCTCTGCAACCCAGCCAAAAGCTGAGCTCCTTTAGGGGTACCCGTGTCTCTCAGCGTGGGCAATGTATTCCTCCCTGAATCTCTTTCCTGGAAACATCCATGCCATTATGGCTTGGACTGCACAAAAAAAGCTCATCCCAAGGCAGACATCTGGCACGCAACATTTTCACCCCAACAGCCAAAATTTTGCTAGGCTGCAAGCAGGGGAGCCAGCCTTTCCTGCCCACACCCTCTGTGAGTAGGGGGACTGTTGTGCTGCTGACTGTCCCCTCTGCCCCCCAGGACTACTGGCTGTCCCTGCTCTACAAGCGCCTCATTGGTCCCAAGGTGCTGGCGATCCACGTGGCCGGTCTCCAGAGGAAACCCCGGCCCGGCAGAGTCATTCGGGACAAGCTGCGGATTTATGCCCACTGCACCAGCTACCACAAGTAAGCGGAGCAAGGAAGGCTGCGGGTCACAGGGTGGGATGAGTGGTATCCCCAGGCGATGGGGACCAACAAGGACACGCTGGGGCAGGTTGGCTTCGCAGGATACTCACTCGGGTGTTGCTCTGGCCGCTGTCACACTGAAGGGAGAGCGCAGGAACGGCGATGCCTCCGATGAAAGTCGTGGCAAGCCCGCGCCTGGGAACGGGGCGGGCTGGGAGCGGTGCAGCGGCCGCCGGGCAGCCCGGGCAGCAGAGATCAAGGGAGTGGATTTCACACGAGGGGCCCCGGTCGGTCGGGTTACTCGCAAGGCCGCGCTGCCGGAGAGCCTGGCCTGGTTATTGTTTCGCTGATAAGGTCTTTGAAAGCACCTCAGCGAGCCGGGGGGGCGGCCACCTCCTCCGCGGACACAAGTTGCTATTGTGGAGGAGGAGAGGCTGTTTCTTTACACAGTCCAGATGCTTTCAACATGCCTCCAGCTCGGTAGGAAACCTTGTCCAGTAACTGACAGGTGCAAAGTGCTTTATAGCCTTTGTTTGGGGCTGCCTGATTAGGCAGGGACAGAGGATCAGTGTCTGGACCTGTCTGTCAGGTGCCTGGCGTGGCGGGGGCAGATGCCACTCACACACAGAGCTCCCCTCCGTTCTCAGCCTCCTCCTTGCAAGGTCGGAGCGGGGGGCTGTCCTGGGACTGACACTCTGTCCTGGGCCACCCCCACTGTGGACACCGTTGCAGCATCCTCTTGTGCCGTGTCACTGCTGGCTGAAGAGGGGGGGTTGAAAGGTGTCGTCACAGAGCCAAGCTTCATGATTGGGAAGGTAGCATCTTCCTCTGAAAGGGCAGCAGGATGGTGAATCTGGATGTCTGCACGAGGCCAATTCTTGCAGAGACCCCCAAGCCCCTTCTTGGAGGTGATGCTCCCTGGGCACATGGCAGTGCAGCCCTCATCTCCCACTCTCCCGTTTGCAGTCACAACTATGTCCGGGGATCCATCACCCTTTACATCATCAACCTGCACCGCTCCCGGAAGAAAATCAAGCTGGCAGGGACGCTGCGGGACAAGATTGTCCACCAGTACCTGCTGCAGCCCTATGGCAAGGACGGGCTCCACTCCAAGTAAGTTTGATGCTGGTGGCTGGGACTGCCACCACTGTCCCATTCTCAGTGCCACTGTGCTGACCCCCTCCTGGTCCCACAGGTCGGTGCAGCTCAACGGGCAGCCACTGGCCATGGTGGATGACGGGACTCTCCCCGAGCTGAAGCCTCGCCCGCTGCGGGCCGGCCGCACCCTGGTCATCCCCCCGCTGACTATGAGCTTCTACGTGGTGAAGAATGTGAACGCGCTGGCCTGTCGGTACCGATAGCCCGCGGCCCACAATGGACTCGCCAGCCCCGCTCCTGCCCCCGTGCACTGCCCAGGTCACGCTGCCTCCTTGGCAGCCCACGCAGCCTCGCCGTGGGGCCGTGTTGGGCAGCTCCACGCCATGCCCTCATCCTCACCCCCAAGGATGTCCTCCACCTTGGCACCACTCCTGCCCTGTGACCGCGGAGCTCCACATGCCCTGGCCACCATCCCGCCAGAGCAGTGCGACAGCCAGTTTGCAGGGCTTGCCACCATCCGTCCCGTGAGCTGCGAGAAGCACCCGGGCTCTGGTGCCCACTGGCTGCAAGGAGGGTTGGGGTGCTGAGCCCCGGTATATCCCGGGACGGACACCCTCCCCGACCCCCTGGTCCTGCTGCCCCTCGGGATGACCCCTCCAGCAGCCGGACCCCCTTCCCCGGAGGCGGGCAATGCTCCGGTGCAGCAAGCGCATGGAAGCAGCTCCCTCTACTGCCGCCGGGCTGCCGCCAGCCGGCCTGGCCC
>VWZT01002633.1:261061-292964 GCA_013397055.1 Pachycephala philippinensis | reverse complement strand
GGTCCCGGTGTCACACAGTGCGGTGCCGGTGTCACACGCTGCAGTGCCGCGCCGGGCCGCCGGGGGCGCTGGGCGCGTGGGCGCGGCGGTCACGCGCGGCGGAGCAGGAAGCGGCGCGGGGCGGGTGGAGCCGCGCGCTCCCGGTGTCCCGGTCCCGGTGTCCCGGTCCCGGTGTCCCGCCCGCCTCGGGCCATGCGCTGCGTCCTGATCGCCAGCACCGCGGCCGAGCTGCTCTTCTACTGGGCCGATGCCGCCTTCCTCCGCCGGCTGCGGTCGTCCCACGCCGGGCAGGTGGGGCGGGACGGGGCGGCGCGGGTGCGGGTGCGGGGAAGGGAGCGCGGGGTGCGCGGTCGCGCGTGGGCGCTGACCGGGAGCGTGTGGCGCAGGGCACGGCGCTGGAGGACAGCCTCAACACCCTCTTCGCCCCCCTCATCATTTCCTGCGCCGCGCTGCTGGAGAAACTCTCCGACACCTACACCTGCTTCGCCACCGAGGGCGGGCGGCACCTGCACGTCCTGCACACGGTAGGACCGGCACCGGGGACCAGGGACCGCTGTCCGGCCCCCGCCTGACCCCGCTGCCGGTTGCAGTTCGGGGACTGCCTGTACATCGCAGTGAACGGCGACGGGACGCAGAGCGAGGACGACCTGCGCCGGACGCTCTTCGTGCTGCGGCGCTTGCTGGAGGTTCACTGTGGCCTCGTCACGCTCGACTCGCACCTCATCCGCAAAGAGTGAGCGGGCACAGCCTCCGGCACAGGCTGGCATGTCGGGGTGCTGGGGTGGCTGCCCTGAGGTGCCTTTATACAGCACCGGGGGGTGGGAGTGGGTGTCTCCAGCTGGGACCCCCCTTTGCAGCAGGACCCCCTGCCTGCCGGGCTGCAGCTGGGTTTTGGCTTTTGGCGTGTCCGTCCCACGCGGGGAGGTGACAGCCACCTGTGAGTTCACACTCTGTGACTGCTGCAGGTTGCGGCCGGCTGATTCGGAGCAGCGGGAGCGTGTGTGGAGCCTGCTGCGGGGCCTGCTGGAGACCTACAGCCACCTGCGGGAGGAGGACCAGAGCTTTGCCGTGGAGGTACCAGTGCTCTGGGGTGTCCCTCACTTTTGGGGTGTTCCCGGGGCGGGAGGCTGCGTGGAGTCCCAGGATGTGGGAAAAGGCGATGGGCTGGGGACTTTAGAGCAGCTCCCTGGAGCGGTGGAAGCTCAGACCTGCCCCTAGGCCTAAAGGGCTGGGTCTGAGGGAGCTCAGCAGCCTTCCCTGCTCCTGCACCCCAGGCCGTGGAGCGTCTGATCCATCCTCAGCTGTGTGAGCAGTGCATCGAGTTCCTGGAGCGACAAGTGGTACAGTACATCAATGCCAGCCCCGAGCGTGGCGGGGATGAAGTGGGCCATGCCTTCCTCCTGGTACACACCAAGCTGCTGGCCTTCTACTCCAGGTGCGCCCGGCCCCACCACCCTCCCCAGGGCAGCCCTTTTTCCTCCCAGCTGACCCTTTCCTTCTCTGGCCTGCAGCCGCAATGCCAGCTCCATCCGTCCGGCCGACCTGCTTGTCCTCATCCTCCTGGTTCAGGACCTGTACCCCAGCCAGAGCGCCGAGGAGGAGCTTGGCCCGCAGGTGCTTTAGAGCAGGATTGGGGGCACAGCAAGTCAGGGCGCTCCCATGGGGTGATGCCTTGACAGCTGGGGCTTAGGGTTTTTTTCCCTCTTTTTGAAAGCCCACAGCAGGGAATGTTCTCCCTCAGGGACCCAAGAGAAGTGAGAGCATCCCTGTGAGTGGCCCTGGCTCCCATGGAGCTGCAGAGAAGGACTCAGATGACCAGGTGAGTCCTTGAGATCAGGAGCTGCAGGGTGGGATGCTGGAAGAGCTGCCTGCATTGCTGACCCATCTGTTTTTGGTGGCAGGACACAGATGATCTCTCTGTGCCTGAGGTCTACTACACACCTGAGCCCTCGCCAGGCGAGCACAGTACAGGTGAGTGCCCAGCTGGGCAGCAGCCATGCCCCACACCCCCAGCCCTGCAGGGGCTCCAGAGCTGTGAGAGGGCTGGAAGGGGTGCCCTGCTGTGTTCTCTGCAGGCAGCGAGAGCTGGTCAGAGGGCGCCGAGATGCTGAGCATTGGGGAAGTGGATGCTGCAGACGTCCAGGTGAGCACGGAGTCCTGCAACACCTCCCAGCTCCACACCTCACCAGCCTGTCCCGGTGCCCTTTGCGGTCTCTGGGCTTCGTCGCTCGTCTCTTGCTGTGCTGCAGCTGTGGGTGCCCTGCGTCCCCCATATTGTGCATAACTGTAACAGCTCTGATCTCCTTCTCTGAGGCACTGCTTACAATGAGCTGTCAGCAGAGAGGGAGTGGGGCTGCCTCAGAGCAGTCCAGTGTCTCCCTCTGCTGCCGTTGGGCTTCTGGGCTGCTTCCCTGATGGACGCTGCAGCACCTCACACACTGCAAGCAAGCACTGGCCTCAGTTTAAGGCATTTGCAGCCTTTGTCTTTGCAACAGACTTCTCTGCTGCTCTTTTGGGGTTCCTGGGCACTTTCTTCACTGCTGATCTTTCGCTACATGGCCCCTCCAGTTCCTTTGGTTTGTCATGCCTGGTTGCAGCTTTCAGGGCAATGATGCCTCCCTACAGAGCATCCTTGGTGCGAGCTGTCCCGTCCCCACTGGGGACTGAGCACCTCCCCTGTCTTCCCAGATGGCAGAGGACTTGCTCCAGACCTTGGGGCCTCTGGTCCCTGAAGCTTCAAACCCCAGAAGGATCTTTTTGGATGCCAGCCTGCGGGAAGGCTACTGCCCCTTGCTGCCGCACACCATGCACTGCCTCCCACTCTGGCCAGGCATCTCCCTTGTGCTGCTGACCAAGGTGAGCTGCCTCTGAGGTGAGGGAAGCTATGTTGGACTGAGTCCTGCCTGACCCACCTCTCCCTTTCCTGGCAGGGCCCCATGACACAGGTGGCTGTCACCTTGTACCAGCTGCTGGATGGTTTCTTGGTGCTGGAGAAGAAGCTGGAAGAGGGACCAGAGGTGGGAGTCGCACGCTCCTACCCATTCCTTGCTGAGCTGCGGCAGCGCATGGACAAATTTGTGAAGAAGCTGAGTGGACATGACATCCAGGTGGGAGTGGGGACATGAGGACCCTGTCCTGTTGTCCCCACAGCCTGACACAGTCCTGTCTCTTTCTAGTTGCAGAACACCTGGTTGGACTTCAAGAACAAGATATTTTCACGGAGTGAGCCTGGGAGCTCCCTGGAGTGAGTAGGGGAAAGCCAGGGAAAGATTCCGGGACAGGCAGGGACCTTTCCCAGCCTGGGGACCAGCACAGCTGTCCCTGCAGTGCTGGGGACCCAGTGTCCAAACCCAGCACTGTCTGTGTCCCCTGGCTCAGGCTGCTGCAGTCAGTGGCAAACGTGAAGCGGCAGCTCTGCTCCGTGTACCGCCAGCTCTTCCTGACCTCTGCTGGCCACAGCCTGTCCCAAGGGCTGCGGGACCGTGCACAGAAGCTGATGAGGTGAGTGCATGGCGATGGTCAGCATCCCCAGGGGGCTGCCCCACACCCAGCTGTGCTGGGGCATGTGGGTCCTGGCCTCTCACTGTGCCTCTTCTTGGCAGGGAGAAGCTGCTGGACTGGCGGGATTTCCTGCTGGTGAAGAGCAGGCGCAATATCACCATGGTGTCATACCCATCTCTGCAGCTGGGACCCCAGCCTGGCAATAGGGTGTCCCCAAAGGGGTAGCAGGTGTGGGAGTGGGACCCTGTCTCCCAGCACTGGGATCAAGGGGAGGAATGTAGTGGGCAAAGGTGGTTTCCCCGAGGCTCAGGGGCTGTCCTGGAAGGGCACCAACATTGTTGGACATCCTTAACCCATCCCACGTACCTGGAGGACTTTCCTGGTCTGGTGCACTTCATCTATGTGGATCGTGCAGCTGGACAAATGATGGCACCATCTCTCAGTGTGACAGAGAAGTCCAGCTCAGAGCTGGGCAAGGGTCCCCTGGCCACCTTCATCAAGAGAAAGGTACTACTCATGGGGTAGGTGTGGGGTGGGAACTGCAGAAGAGGGTGGAAATTGGAGGGGTTTCTGCTCAGGCTTCAGGTGCCCCTTGTCCCCCAGGTCTGGTCCCTGATCACACTGGCCCGGCGATACCTGCAGAAGGGCTACACGACACTGATGCTGCAGGATGGTGACTACTGCTGCTCCTACTTCCTCTGGTTTGAGAATGAGATGGTACGTGGGGCCAGGAAGGGGCCCCTCTTTCCCTGGGGCAGGGAGCAGGGCTGTAGGCACAGCCAGCTCTGACTCCTCAGTGGTCCCATCCCAGCTCCTGCCCTGTGCTGTCATTTCTCCCCAGGGCTACAAGCTGGAGGTGATAGAGGTACCAGTCCTGTCTGATGATTCTGCTCCCATTGGGATGCTGGCAGGGGACTACTACAGGTGAGCAGTTTGCCAGCCCTGTGGTTTGGCACCAGGGCTCAAAGCTGTGATTGCACAGGGGTCCCTGTGAGTGATGGCAGGATGTCACTGCGGAGTGGTACCAGTGTTGTGGTGTCACTGGGCTTGCACCAGCCCATCTCCCCAGCCTGGTGCCATGGTTTTGCTGTGTCCTTGCAAAGTACATTATAGAGGGAAGGTGGTTAGAAAGGGGCTGCCTGTGTGCACTGTACCTGCCAAGGCCCCTGTCTTCTCCTCCCCAGGAAGTTGCTGCGTTATTACAGCAAGAACCACCAGGCAGAGGTAGTGAAGTGCTACGAGCTGCTGACCGTGCACCTGGGCATCATCCCCTCCGAGCTCATGGTCCAGCAGGCCTGCGACTTGGCCCGGCGCCTCTGGGAGCCATCCCGCATCCCTCTGCTCTGAGCTGCCTCCAGCCACCTTGGGGCCAGGATTAAAGTGGGTGTGTGGGTGTTCCCAGAGCCTGGGTTGCTTTCTCAGTGTCTGTGTGCCGTGCCATGGATTGTGCCTGCAGGCAGCGACAGGCAACCTTCCCATCCTCCAGCCTGGCCAGGGCTGGCACCGTCCCCTTTCCTGCTCCCCATGCTGCCACCCAGCAGCCCCTGGGGACAGGCAGGGAGTGGGGCCAAAAGGTTGTTTGCAAATCACTGTCTTGCTGAAAGGTGCATTTCCAGAGCAGGATTTATAATGTTAGCTTGGCATTGCTGCCAGGCTTTGGCCAGAGATCAAGATATTGTAGCCGAACCTGAGTGGAGCAATGGTCTGGGGTACATCTCTCTTCCCCTTCACCCTGAAATATGGGGTGTGGGGCCCTCAGAGGTTTGGCAGGCTCTGGGGAGGTGCAGCCCGTTCTGCACACCCTTCCCCACACACAGGCTTCCAGGCACGAGTTAGCCACAGCTCTGAGCTTAGCTGGGAACAGCGAGTAAATCCTGAGGCAGCTTATGTGTTTCCCAGGCACGTCTGGGCTCAGTGCACGTCCAAACCTCAAGTACAGCTGGGAATGGGGCCAGCCCCAAGGGACTCAGGCAGCCACTGCCCCTTGTTGCTCCCATGCCACTCGCTGGAGCTGGGGATGGCGATTCAGGGAGCACTGGACCATGACAGGGCCTTTGCCCCATCCTGCTGAGCCGGAATTTGCCCTGCTGAGCAATAGTGCTGGATTCAGAGCCAAGCTCATCCCCAAGCTGCCCCTTTTCCTGCTGCTTTCAGGGCTGTGCTCGGGGCTTGCCTGCTCGAGGGGGGGCCAAACTCTCCCTGCCCTGCCGTGCATGGCCCATCACCCCAGCCACGTGCCTCTGGATCATCCCTGGAGCAGAGCAGGAGCTGGGGGATGGGGGCTCTCAGGCACCCCCGCCTGCTCAGCACCTTCCCGGAGTACAGGCTGGGGAGCTCCTGGCACTCTGCTGAGCCCCAGGCAGGATCTGTCGCCTTCTCAGCACCGGGGCTCGTCTCCGGCCCCGCTGCCAGCCCCCGGCAAAACCGTGCCAGGCTCAGCGCCTCGCTGGGGCAGCGCTCGGCGGGTGCCCCTGTCCTGCCCAGCCTCCCCGCCTCCTCAAGGCGTTCCCTGCCCTGGCCCCCCGTCCCCTCCCTGCGCCCGGAAGCCCTGGGAAAAGTTCCGCCGTGGAAGCAAAGTCCAGGCCGCCGGACGCAGGGCAGCCATGGCCAGGCGCTGCGGGGCGATGGCAGCCGGGCTCCCGGGAAGCCTGAGCCTGGTCCGCTCGTCCCGCTGGCTGCAGGGCTGGCATCTCTCCCTGGGGCCGACAGGAGCGCGTTTGGCCCACGCCGGGGCTGCGGCCCGGCTGCAGCGGGAATACGACGCGGTGGTGATCGGGGCAGGTAACAGAGCGAGGGAGCAAGAGTCGAGCTGCGGGGAGCCGGCAGGGATCCCCATCTGCCCTACCCCCAGGGCAGGTAGCAGAGGAGTGGCCAGGTGGGGACCACAGTAGTGCTGGACACATCGCAAACCCCCAGGCTGCTCCTCATGCTGGGGAGGACGCAGGGGTCTGGCACAAACTGCAGCCCCCAGCGTGCAGAGCACTGTTGGAGCATCTGCCTTGAGCACTTCTGTCCCCCTCTGCTGCACCATTAGGGCCAGGGCTGTAGGGCCAGGGGAGAATGCTCCTTGTCACCTGTATCCCTGTTATTGGGGTGGCTGTGACAGCCCCGTGCCCCAGGCATGGCAGGGTGCCCTGTGCTGTGGGCCCATCACTGGCACTGGGCTCTGCTCACCTCCCTCTCTTCTTGCAGGGCACAACGGGCTGGTGGCAGTGAGTACCAAGAGTGGCACGCTGCCTCTCCTCCATCCACATAGGACAGCAGGGGACCGGGAAGGGTCAGCGCTGTGGGGAAGGGAGGGCTTTGGTGGCAGTGCCCACGGGGCTGGGGCTCCCACAGGCGCTCCCTAGTGAGGGGGGCACCATGTGCAAGAGGGTGCTCAGGCTGACAATGACATCCCGGCTGGAGGGATGGGCAGTGTGTGCCGTGCTCCCCACAGGCTGCCTACCTGCAGCAGGCAGGGCTGCGCACGGCCGTGCTGGAGAAGCGGCATGTGCTGGGTGGCGCGGCCGTCACGGAGGAGATCGTGCCAGGTCCCCCCGCATGCCCCTTGTCCCCCTGGCCCTAGCCAGCCCCGGTGGTGGACATCCCCCACCACCCCACATCTTCCAGGGTTCAAGTTCTCCCGGGCATCCTATCTGCTCAGCCTGCTGCGACCACAAATCTATGCTGATCTGGAGCTGCAGGTACTGGCACCCACCCTTTGCTGGGCTGCTGGCAACTCCCACCGTGCAAGCAGGGGGACCCTGCTGCCAGGCTGTCCCTGCAGTGGGGACATCCCTGTCCTGCAGCGGCATGGTCTGAGGGTGCTCCCACGGGACCCCTACTCCTTCACCCCACTGCTGGAGGACAGGACCCGTCCTCGCTCGCTTCTGCTGGGACATGACATGGCTCAGACTCAGCAGCAGATTGCTCAGTTCTCCCAGAAGGATGCCCAGGTACCATCAGGGACATGCACCTGGCACAGCAAAACCCACGAGGGGCTGCCCTGCCTCTGGAGTGGCAGGGGTGCTCCTGGGTGGGGTATCCATTGCATCCACTGTGGTGCAGTCCTTGTTGTTCCCCCTCTGTCCCCTTTCAGGCCTACCCTGAGTATGAGGCATTCATGGGGCGCATGGTGTCAGCCCTTGACCCATTGCTGGACGCCCCTCCAGTGGATACAGCTGCCCTGGGGAAGGGTTCCCTGCTCCAGCAGCTCAGGAACCTGCAAACCCTGAAGCCCTTGCTGCAGGCAGGTACATCTGGGATGCCAGGGAACCCCGACAGCAAGAGGTGTTCGCCAGCACCTGGGATGGGCGATGCAGAACCTCCTCAGGAGCCCCAACTGGGCTGGCAGGCTCTGCTCACCTTGGTCCCTCTGACTGACCTCTAAACCCAGCTGGGCACCAGTAGCCAGCCCTGGCACAGCCAGGCAGGTCTCACACCACCTCTCCACCCCCAGGGCTGGCACTGGGGCGGCAGCTGCCCCGCTACTACGAGGTGCTCACAGCCCCCATCTCCAAGGTGCGTGCTGGCAGTGGTGGGGTGGAAACACCCACTGCCTCTCCTCCTGCCTGCCAGGGTGCTGCAGCAGCTCCCCACCCCAAGCCTGGCATGCTCTGTTTCTCCTGGGCCAGATCCTGGATCACTGGTTTGAGTCAGAACCCCTGAAGGCAACTCTGGCTACTGATGCGGTGATTGGAGCCATGGCCAGCCCACACACCCCTGGCAGCGGGTGAGGGTCCCTTCCCCCTGGGGCTCCTGCCTGCACTGTCCCCCCGTGCCATGCTTTGTGCTTGGCTCTGCTCCACCTCAGTACCCCACGCCCTGCCCCCCTGCCTCTCCCTCCCACTGCCTGCTCAGCTTTGCCTGGGTGCCTCAGGGGTTGGTGCTGGGCAAGGGGCTGCCCCCAGCCCTGCCATTTGGCTCTCCTGAGTGGCCCCCACCTATCCCTTTGCTGTTTGGACACCTCTGTCCCTGGGTTGGGCTGAGTCTTGGCTGGCGCATGCTCCCTGTAACTGAGTTGACATCCCATGAGCTGGCATGGTCCCACCTGTGGGGGCTGTGGCACCATCCTCACTGCCCATGCAGGGGACAGACCCATCCCCTCAGCTGGCAGCTAACCCGGGGTCCTGTTACCGCAGGTACGTGCTGTTGCACCATGTCATGGGTGAGCTGGAGGGACGGCGGGGGGCCTGGGGCTACGTGGCAGGTGGGATGGGAGCCCTGTCCCAAGCCATCGCCCACGCAGCGACTGCCCGGGGAGCCCACATCTTTGCTGAGAAGGTACGGGGTGTCTGTGAGAGGCGAGCTGCCTGGCCATCCCCGCAGGCAGCAGGGATGCTCTCGGTAAAGTCTTGTCCCCTACACGTGCCCAGGCAGTGTGCCACGTGCTGCTGGGCAGGGACGGGGAGGCGCAGGGTGTCGCGCTGCAGGATGGGACAGAGGTGAGGAGCAAACTGGTGCTGTCCAATGCCTCCCCACAAATCACCTTCCTGGAACTCGTTCCTCAGGTACGGAGTGCATGGGCCTGGTGGGGGCTTGGCATGTTGGAATCCCCCATTCACACTGCCCCTCATAGCCAGCCTCTGCACTGGTGTATCCCACCCCAGGAGCAGCTGCCGAAGGATTTTGTCCAGCGCATCCAGCAGGTTGACACACGCTCCCCTGTCACCAAGATCAATGGTAGGTACCAGCAAGGACACTTCTGCTGCCATCCCTGCTGGAGGAGCACTGGTGCCAGGCTCAGCAAGAGGCTGCACCCCGCTTCCTCCATCTCCCCATCCCATGCCCAGTGGCGGTGGATCGGCTGCCCAGCTTCCTGGCTGCCCCCAATGCCCGCGACAGCCAGCCCCTGCCCCACCACCAGTGCTCCATACATCTCAACTGCGAGGGCACGCAGCTCCTGCACCAGGCATTCACTGAGGCCACCCATGGGCACCCCTCCAGCAGGTAGGAGCCTGTACCTGGCACACCATGCTGCGCTGGGGAAGGAACAAGACAGTCATGGCAGTGGGTGCTGGGGAAAGAGGTGTGAAGTGGCTGGGTGCCCCTCTGCCTGCCCAGTTGGTGTACTGCTTCCCCAGGCCCATGATCGAGCTCTGCATTCCGTCAGTGCTGGACCCAGGGCTGGCCCCGCCGGGCTGCCACGTCGTGTCCCTCTTCACGCAGTACACCCCGTCCGTGCTGGCAGGCGGGCAGTCCTGGGACGAGCAGGCCAGAAATGCATATGCAGACACAGGTATGTAATGTGCACACAGAGCCCAGTAACACCCGTGGGCAGAGCTGCCCTGGAGCTGCACAGGAGCTTGCTACCACATCCCCCCAGGCTGCCCACCAGCAGTCCCTTCATCTTTCTCTAGTGTTTGACTGCATCGAAGACTATGCCCCAGGGTTCAAGGCATCCGTCATTGGCAGGGACGTCCTGACGCCACCAGACCTGGAGAGGATCTTTGGGCTGCCCGGTGGAGTGGGTACCATGCATGTCAACTCTGAGCATCGCTCTGGTGCCAGTGCTAGTGGGCACACAGGCCTGGGCCAGGCACAGCCAGCTCACACAGTTCTGTTGGCAGAACATCTTCCATGGAGGGATGTCTCTGGACCAGCTGTACTTTGCCCGGCCAGCACCATCCTACTCTGGCTACCGGTCCCCAGTTCCTGGCCTGTACCTGTGTGGAAGTGGAGCCCACCCTGGTGAGCAGAGCTGAGAGGCAGGACCCTCCTGGAGGCCTGAAGAAGGAAGGAAAGGGCATGTGGAAGAAGTGCATCACCATCCCCATTTCTGCTTTCTTGCAGGAGGAGGAGTGATGGGAGCAGCAGGACGCAATGCCGCCCAGGTGGCTATCAAGGATTTCAGGCACCTCTGATGAGATTGGTGACACTGGCTTCACCAACACAGGGTTGCAACAGCAGCAAGCCCTTCTGATCCCATGCAGAGCCCTGCCCATCCCCAACTTGCTTCCCCAGCACCTCAGGGCAGCAGGGTCTCCTGAGAGCTGGGTGCAGGCTGGCAGGGTCCCTTGTGCTCCCAGCTGCTACCATCACCTTGCACAGGTGGCTGCTCCCAGCCTGCCACAACCCAGCCTTGCCCCAGTGGCTCCTGGACCCTGCATGACCGTGGCAAGCCTCATTCAGCCCCTGCCTGTGCCCATGGAAATAAACCCTCCCTGGGCTCTGTCATGAGCACTCTCACTGTGCTTTTTGAGCAATTCATGCAGCTCCCACCATGCCATCCACACTTGCTGCTGAAGCAGCCCTGGGGGAGCTGTCAGAGAGGACAGGCACATTTCAGAGTAGTGACGGGGGTAAACAGCCTCTCACCCTCTCCTCTGCTCATTGATGCAGGCTCAAGTGCATGCAGGGCTCTTTGTATGGAGCCCCCCAGCTCTGGGCAGGTCTGGACCATCCTTAAGGGGCTTAGAACAAGCAGGGAGCCAGGGAACTGCCTGGAAACTGCTTTGGTAGCTGGAGTCCCCAGCTGTCCTCAGGGCCCCGGCTCTCGGTGGTTGTGTGTACAGCAGACACGTGCCCAGCGGCTCAGAAACCACAGGAGCCGGGACTGGCAGCTGCCCCCTCGTGCCTCACACATGCTCCTATTCCCGACGGAAGCTGCCCGCACGTGTTCTGGCCGCGTCCCTCCATCCCCAGGGCAGATGTTCCGTGCTGGCCGCTCCTCGGCCACAGCAGGCCCGGGGCGTGCCCCTCACCCGGGCTGCTGCCGGGAGCCGCTGGCTGCAGATTACAGAGCTCACATCCTCTCCCTGCCCTCTTCCTCCCCCAGACAATGCTCCCGATTCAGCCGCCCGCCTCGCCTCCTGCCGGGCCCTAAATACGGTGCTGACAGGGTGAGCTGCTGCACCTGAGCTGGCTGAATCAATATTGACCGGCCAGGAATAGTCCCGCAGCCCTCTGAGAATAGCCCCGCACGCCGCCCGCCGCCCACAGCTTCCCGCGCACGGGGCTGCCCTGCTGCCGGCCGCCTATTTTTAGCCGCTGCCACTGCTGGCTGCCCGGGGCTGCAGGTGCTGGCACCCACGGAGCCCCGGGGGAGATGAGGGTCTCATTGCCTGACACCTCAGGGCAAGGGGGGACGCCTCCAGCCTGCCACGATCACATGAGCAGCAGGACGAGATGAGGCTGGCAGGTCCCAGATGTGGGAGAGCCCACCAGCCCCCTCATTCCTCACTTCTGGCTGTCCCCAGGAGCAGAGGCAGAGCTGGGAGCGGGACACGGCACCCGCCTGCCCTGCATGCCTGCCAGCATCTGCCGGGGGAGGAGTTCGAGGGAAGCTCCTGGCCTCACACTTAAGCAATTGAGCTCCAAAACGTCGAGACGAATGAGTCACGGGCTCCACTGCTGGCCCCAACCCTGCCCTTCCCCAGGACTTTCCGCGGCCCCCACTCTGGGGCTGGCCAGGGATCCATATCGCAGCAGAGGCTGCAGGATATGCCCTGATCCCGGCCAAGGCAGAGGGCTGGGATGAGGGTCCCCTGCGAGGGTGTCCCAGCATCGTGCATCCCTGCACACCCAGAGGTGCTGTAGGCCCTTGCCAGACGTGGCGATGAGCTCACGGGCTATTCCCGGCCGTGTTGATCCTGGCTCCTCCCGGCAGGATCCGGCTGCTTTGACTCCAAACAAACAGCCCGGTGGCCACCGGCACATTCCTGGCCGGTCCCTGGGCACGGCCAGGGCACTGGGCTTCCTGTTTATCCCCATCCCACGGCGGGCACGGCGGGCGTGTGGGCAGCAGGGTGCCCCGGGGACTGGCGGCACCCCAAGCCGGAGGTTGCTGCCGGGGCAAGTCGGGGGAGGCGGGGGGGCATCCCCAGTCTCCGCGTTCCACGGAGCGGGGCTACGCCTGAGGACCCTCACAGCCAGCCCGGTTCAGGGACGGCGCAGGTGATGCCCCAAGCCCTGGAGGAACTGTGCTCTGGGCTCACGGTACCATCCCACAGCCTGCCGTGGTCTCTGTGCCCCCCGAGTCCTGGCCCCACGGCAGCACCTCCGGGCATCCTGTGCCTGTGCACCCACTTGAACCACGGCGTGAGTGGGAAGGTGCAAGGAGTGTCCCTGGCATAGCAGCTCGTCATCTCCAGAAAGTCCGTGCTCTGCCTGGCTCGGGGCCAGCCCAGTGAGGGGAGCATCCCTGACCGAGGGCATCGGGACTCGGGGGAAGTCCAGCCTCACGGCAGGTACGGACTGTCCGGGGTAGCTCGGATCCCGCCGGCTGGGGGAAGGACAGGGTTTGGGGCAGGAACACGTTTGCCCCAGTGTGCAGTGAGGCAGAGTGGGGCCGGGGGTAGGCAGGGAGCAGGGCTGGGCTCCAGACCAGAGGCGGGGAGGCGGGGGGCCCCCCCGGGTCGGCCCACCCCGCCGCACCATAAAAGCGGCTGCAGGCGGTGCCCGGCGGGAGGCAGGAGCTGCGGGAGCCACCGCCGCCGACGCCACCGCCGCGTCCCCTCGCCACCACCGTGTCCCTCGCCACTGCCTGCACCGCACCGCTGCCGGTCCGGCACTGCCATCCCTTGCCAGGGTGAGTGCTGGGGGTGGCCCCGGGAGGGGAGATCTGGGCGCTCGGAGGTGGGTCAGCAATCTCACCGGTGCTCAGAATGAGGATGCAGGGGAAGAGGTGAGGTGACAGGGACCGGGCTGTGTGCTGGATGGGGACTAATCCCTGGCGTTCGGTAGAGGATCCAGGTGGAGGATAAAAGAGGGCTCTGTGGGGCTCCCATACATGTCCCGAAGCATGGGAGAGACAGGAAGCAACAAGAGCACAGGGCAGTATTCGTGGGGCTGCCCGTGGCTGTCGGTGCCTGGGAGGGCTGTGTCAGAGCTGGGTGACCCGGTGAAGGGTGCAGGGCTGGGGTACGCTGTGAGTACGGCAGGGACCAGCCCATGCATCCCCCACAGCATAGGGACAGGAACATCACCACCTTGCAAGAGGGCATGATATCCCTCCTCCATTGCCCTGGGGCACAGGGGGGCTGCAGCTGCACCCCTACTCTGCCATGGTCCCCAAGGGCTCATTGTTGGGCTGTCCCCAGGCATCCTACCCACAGAACCACGATGGTGATGCCCACTGTCGCAAGTCACGTCCTGTTGGTGCTGCTGCTGTGCCGGGTGGCCCCCAGCAGGCAGGAGCTGGCCCCGGTGCAGCTGCGGCTGGGGGGACCCCGGGGGCCAGCCGGAGAGGGCCGGCTGGAGGTGCTGTACCAGGGGCGCTGGGGCACCGTGTGCGATGACGGCTTCGACTTCCACGCGGCCACCGTCGCCTGCCGACAGCTGGGTTACACCGCAGCCATCACCTGGACCCACAGTGCCACCTACGGCCAAGGGGAAGGTAGGGGGCAGGTGGGGAATGGGAGGCAGGGGGTCCTGGCGAGGGCAGTGTACCTCCCGCTGGCTGTGGGAGCCTGCCCACAGGGCTGTGGGTGCAGACAGCTTGCGGGACACATTGGATGGAGCCTATGATGCTGTGTCCCCAGGCCCCATCTGGCTGGACAACGTGCGGTGTGGGGGCAGCGAGGGCTCCCTGGCAGAGTGTGTCCACAATGGCTGGGGCATCAGTGACTGCCACCATGGTGAGGATGCTGGTGTGGTGTGCTCAGGACAGCGCCTGCCTGGCAACTCCCCACAGGCTACCGCCTCTGGTCACCTGGGAGAGGTGAGTGGGGGCCCATGGCATTCCCCTGTGCCCAGCAGGGTACACCAGGGCAACCGGAGCAGGTCCCTCTAACCCTTCCCCTGGCCCCTCTTCTGAACACCCTGCCCTTGATGCTGGAGCCCCACACCCACCCCATACCCACCGTGCAGGTGTCGGGACTCACCTTGGAGGAGGTGCGGCTCAAGCCCATCCTGGCACGGGCAAAGCTGAGCATGCCCGTGACGGAGGGTGCTGTGGAGGTGAAGCACAATGGGCAGTGGAGGCAGGTGTGCGATGCCAACTGGACCAGGAACAACAGCCGAGTGGTCTGCGGGATGCTGGGCTTCCCCCGGGAGAAGCACATCAACACCAGCTTCTACCGGTAGGGATGCAGGAGACGTGCTGCATCGGGGCATGTGGGGCAAGTGCCTGGGTGGACACACTGTGGGGACAAGAGACTGGAGGAGTGGTCAGAGAAGGGCTGCACAGGTGGGTGGGTGTGCGAGGTGCCAGGATGGCCTGGCCATGCCTGGATCCCCTTCTTGGGCCTTTGACAAGGGTCAGAGTTGGGCTCAGCAGCATCCAAAGGTCTGTGGGGATGGTCACCATCATGACTGGCAAAGTGTGGGAGAAAGGAGAGGAAAGACAAGTGTCCCTTGGTCCCTCCCACCCTGTCTCATCCTGGGGCTATAAATACAGCCCATAATGAGCCCCTACTGGTGCCAGGAGTCACACAGTCCCGCTGGGACACACGGTACAGACAGGCTTGGCACAGTAATTGCCAGTGGGGAGAGAACATGACGTACCGTGGGGTCTCCATCTCCTGCCGGGGAGGGCAGAAATGATGGGGCGGGGGGTTCAGGGTCATGCAGTGTCAGCATGCTCCCTCACCTCCTGGCTCTGTACACCCACAGAAAGCTCTGGAACAGGAAGCTGAAGGACCCCAACTCCAGGTAGGACTCAGCCCTGGGCATGGTGGGCAGGGCACCTTGGGTGGGCACCCAGCATGAGCGTTGGGTGGGGAGACTCTCTGGCACCCGAGCTGATCGTGGCCCTGCTCCTCTCCCTCGGCAGCCTAAAGACCCTCAGCCAGAAGAACAGCTTCTGGGTACACAAGGTGCGGTGTCAGGGCTCAGAGCCCCACCTGGCCCGCTGCCCGATGCAGGTGGCCCCACCAGCCCCTCACCAGCATGCCTGCCCCCACGGCATGCACGCCATCGTCAGCTGTATCCCTGGCCCTGCCTTCCAGAAGGGCACAGGCAAGGGCAAGAACAAGACCACCCCAGGAAAGGTGAGCCCTTGCAGAGTTCCACACCCTCTCCCACCAACAGAGAGTTCCAGAACTAAGCAGCACTCAGCCACCCCATTTGCACTTGGGGAGGGGGGTGGCTGTGTCCTGGGGTTGCTGACTGGCTGCTCCCTGTACCAGGTGCTCCCAGTGCGGCTGCGAGCGGGCACCCACATTGGTGAGGGCCGGGTGGAGGTGCTACGCCACGGGCAGTGGGGCACCGTGTGTGACAAGCAGTGGGACCTGGCTGCAGCCAGCGTCGTGTGCCGGCAGCTGGGCTATGGGACAGCAAAGCAGGCCCTGGTGGGAGCCCGGATGGGACAAGGTGAGGCAGTGTTACAGCATGGACTGGGGAAACCTCTGGACTTGGAAGGGTATGATGGGGAAATCAACTGGTTTAATGTGTCCTGCTGGAGAATCCTGGGATGCTCAGGCAGCTCCAGCCTGCCCTGGGATGAGGCTCCCCTGTCTGCTCCTGACATGGGCAGCCCCATTCCCATAGAGAATGCCCAGACCAGGGGAAGGAGGATGAGGGTCCTGCTCCAGGAAGGTTATGGAGCAGGGAGCACTGACCCTTCCTGTGCTTTAGGTCTGGGGCCCATCCATATGAGCAACGTACGGTGCACTGGCCATGAGCGCTCCCTGGGTGAGTGTCGCTTCCAGGATGCTGAGCAGAATGGGTGTCGGCACGAGGCTGATGCTGCCGTCCGCTGCCACCTGCCCCACATGGACTTCAAGAGCCAGGTGAGCCCCTGCCTCCTTCCCAGAGCCTGTTGAACCCCAGTCCCATTGCACAGTCCCTGTCGCCAAGCTCTGTGCCCAGTGTGGATGCTCAGAGCATCCATGTGATGGGGGGACACAGAGCAGCATCCTGATGGGGTTCTGCAGGATGATCTGGTGGCAAAATTGGTCTTATAGGGAGGAAAGGGGGAAGAGGAAGGTGAGGGAGATGTTCAGCTGGATGTGTGGGGCTGCGTGTCCCATTGCATTGCTGGGTGGGAGAGCTGGGGGTCTGCACCACATTCCAGCTCAGCCCATCTCTGCCAACAGGTGCGGCTGGCCGGGGGCCGCAACCCCGAGGAAGGCGTGGTGGAGGTGCTGGTGCCAGTGCAGGGGCAGCTGCAGTGGGGTGCAGTGTGTGGTGCACAGTGGGGCCTGAACGAGGCCATGGTGGTCTGCAGGCAGCTGGGGCTGGGCTTTGCCAGCCACGCCCTCCAGGTGAGTGGGGTACCAGCCTGGGCCGGGACTGTGGGGGTCCTGCAGGATGGATAGTGTGGGCATGGCGTGGCCAGGGGCTCCGGGATGGGATGGTAGAGGGACAAATCCTGGTGGCAATGTTAGGGCAGGAGAGGAGGCAGGGGAGGCAGGTGGGTGCTGGCAGGGGCTGCAAGGACTGGTGCAAGCGCTGTGCTCCTCCTCTGTTCAGGAGACGTGGTACTGGGCAGGCAGCCCCGATGCCACGCGGGTTGTGATGAGCGGGGTGCGCTGTGCCGGCACCGAGCTGGCCCTCCAGCAGTGCCAGCGCCATGGCCCTGTCCACTGCCCCAGCGGCGGGGGACGCTTCTCAGCGGGGGTCACCTGCACTGCCCGTGAGTAGCAGGAGCCCCTGGGGTACTGCTGGGAGGGGGGACCCCCCTTCTCCTGTAGGAGAGTAGGGGGTGCTATGCAGAGAGGGGATCACCTTCTCAATCCCTGCTGATCCCCTCCATGCCAGACGCCCCAGACCTGGTGATGAATGCCCAGCTGGTGCAGGAGACAGCCTACCTGGAGGACCGGCCCCTGGGGCTGCTGTACTGTGCCCACGAGGAGCGCTGCCTCTCCCGCTCTGCTGACAGCATGCAGTGGCCCTATGGCCACCGCCGCCTCCTTCGCTTCTCCTCCCAGATCCACAACCTGGGAAGAGCCGATTTCCGACCCAGGATGGGGCGACACGCCTGGACTTGGCACCAGTGCCACCGGTGAGTGGCCCACAGGCAGGGGCTGGCAGGGAGCTGCCCCCTCCTTGGGCCAGGCAGGGCATGGTGGCACCCGTCCCCAAGAGGCTGTCCCACCCGGGGTAATTAACAGCGTCTGAGCCAGCACTGTCATTACGGCTTTATTTGGCTTCAGGGTTGTAATTTGCTGGGTCCTTGGGTGCTGCCCTGCCAGAAGTTGTGCCGGGGCTGCCTGGGCCAGCCACATGCTCCCTGGCCGGGCACCAGTCCTGTGCTGAGCCCCTGTCTCCACAGACACTTCCACAGCATCGAGGTCTTTACCCACTATGATCTGCTGACGCTCAACGGCTCCAAGGTGGCCGAGGGGCACAAGGCCAGCTTTTGCCTGGAAGACACCAACTGCCCCGAAGGTAGGTGCTGGCTGCAGAGCTGACAGTGGCCCCCATTCTGCTCCCCAAAGGGGCTCTGTGCCTCCCTCATCTCCCCTCCTCCCTGCAGGTCTGCAGCGACGCTTTGCCTGTGCCAACTTTGGGGAGCAGGGGGTGAGTGTGGGCTGCTGGGACACCTACCGCCATGACATCGACTGCCAGTGGATTGACATCACCGATGTGCCACCAGGCAGCTACACCTTCCAGGTATAGAGATGGAGGGCTGGGGATCAACAAGCTACTGCACCTCAGGGCTGGGGAGTCCCCTCCATGAGCACCACAGCATCCCTCACCCTGAATATCAGGGTGCTGCTCCGTACCCTGCTGTGCATGCCACACCCCTGCCTGCCCATGGCATAGCAGAGGTGACCCCAGCCCTGCCCCTTGCCCTCCCCAGGTGGTCGTGAACCCCAAGCACGAGGTGGCTGAGTCGGACTTCTCCAACAACGTGATGCGGTGCCAGTGCAAGTACGATGGGCAGCGAGTCTGGATGCACGGCTGCCACACAAGTAAGGAGGGACTGGAGCATGGGGGTATGGCAGGCAGGGTGGGTGAAGTGATGGGGCTGGGGGTGCCACAGGTTTCTTGTGCCCCCGCATGCCCACCCACCCCCAAATTCGCTCTCCCCAGGTGATGCCTATGGTGCTGACGTGGTGAACGATCTGGAGAGACGGGAGCGCCTGGCCAACAACCTCGTGTGAACCTTTGGCATCGGCATGGTCCCAGCAGCACCACGGGACAGTGCGACTCCCGTGTCCCAGCCCCTGTGCCCTGGCAGCACCAGACTGAGCTCAGGGACTTGCAGACTTTTGTATTTATTGATGCTGCTGCAGAGGATGGAGATGAGCGCCAGGGCCGGCGGGGAGTGCCTGGGGGTGCCCGGTCCCGTGCTGCCAGTGGGACTTGCAAGAGTGGCCCAAGTACCGCAGCAGCCCTCACCTCCACAGCCCCAGGGCCCCCCAGGACAACTACCTCAGCCTGCCCAGCCCCCATCCAGCAGACTCAGGACAGTCCCCGGCCACCCATGCACCAGTCCTGTCTTCAATAAAGGTTCTGTGAGATGGGAGCAGGGCACTGTGCTGTGGGAGAGGAGGTACTCCCTTACCAATCCCACCATCACCTCCTCCTTCCCCTGCGCTCTTTCCCATTACGATCGTGAAGCCAGTCCCCAGCTGGGAACAACTTGGTCTAGGCAAAGTGTCCCCAGCCAGGCAGTGTCCCCCCTGTGCCACCAGCTCCCTGGCTGTCTGCATGTGGCTGGCATCAAGCAGCTCTGGCTTGCCCTCAGTGGTCCCCATGGGCCAGGGCACCCTGGCCCTGAAGTGGCTAACCCTGTGCATGCAAAACAGACCCAGCCAGCTCTGTGGCAGCACGGGCTGGCAGCCAGCCCACCAGCCACAGTGTCTGCAGCTGACATGCTGGGCTTTCCCAGGCTGTCCTGGCAGCTTCCCAGACACAGGAGCAGTGGTAGGGCCACTCTGTCCCTCAAAGCCGTTGCTCCTGAGCACAGGGTGGGGACACAGGGAACACCGTGCCCTTGCTCTCTGTTTCTTACCTCCCGTGGTTTCTACCTTTTTTCTTACAACAGGAAATAAAAGGGAATTTCACCAACACACTCTGTACTGTCTGTTCCCCAGATCGCCAGCCACGGGACAGTGCCACCCCTCTCCTTGCACACCTCTGTCCATTCCTGCCTCACGGGCAGGCACCAGCCCAGGGCAGGGAGCTGTCAGCACCCATCTTGGCCCAGGACAAGTCAGGTGGCACCCACATGTGATGGTCCCTGCACGTGGAGATGCACTGGAGGGGCCCGAGGCCAGAGACCGTGGCAAGGCACGTGCTGGTGGAGGCTCACTCGGCCGGGCTCGGGGTTTGAGGGATGCCGGATGGCGGGGAAGATGTTTTCCACATGAGAGCAGCTTTGCGCCCTGGAATTTCCACTGGCCAAGCCACGAGCATCCGGGAACGGCAGCCGAGATGGCTCCCAGCTGGCAGCGCTGCCGGATGGCGCAGGGGCAGGCAGCCACTGCCACGGGGTCATGACCAGCTCCACTGCTGCCGAGCTGGGGGACAGCCAGGGGACACGGGGCAGCCACATGAGCTCTTCAGCAACCGAAAACATGCAAACTGCTGGCAGTGGTGGCAGAAAAGCATCATCCCCATGCTCGCCTCCTGTGAAAGGCCCCAAAAGCTCAGAGTCTGCAGAGCTACAGGATGGGAGCGCTGGGGCACACAGGGCTGTTTTTCAGGTGCTGAGGCGTGATGCAAAGCAGAGGAGGCAAAGGCAGGTCCCAGCCGCCAGCCTCCGCCCGGGGGCAGGGCAGGAAGCCCCCAGCCCGCCACGGCCGGCAGCGTGGCCACATCACAGCCCCGTGTGGGGCCAGGAACACGGCCCTGCCCATGCTCTGACAAGGGCCCTGCTGTTCAGGGCTGCAGCTGCTCCGCGGAAGTAAACAGGGCCCGTGCCAGCACATTCCTGCCTGCCGTCCTGCCCGATCCCCCCTGCCTGCACATCCCCCACGCCCGCTGGGGACACCCAGCACCTGGGAGGGGTGGACATCCCCACAGCGGTGCAGACCATACGCAGCTGCCCCCGGCACGCACACCCTCCCCCGCGAAGGGAGGTGGAAGGGAACGGGGAGCCACCACCCAGGCAAGCAAATAAAATAAATGGCATTTATTAGCAAAATAAAGGACAGAAACTCTCACTCACAAGGCCCTGCCAGGTGGCCAGGGCCGCCCCACACAGCCCCCCGCGCTCTCTGCTGAGCTCCCTGCATCCTGCTGTTGCTGCTGCTGTGGCTGGCAGCCTTGGGGGCTCTGCCCTGGGCAGGTGGGCAGTGCTGCCTGACAGCGACAGCATCCCCACAGCACCAGCCAGCCCGCTGCTGCCCAGCCCTTTCGGTGAAGCAGCCCAGTGCTTTTGGACGCAGTGCAGAATCCGTCCCAGCTCTGAGACACAGTGCTCTGCCCGCCTGCAGAGAGGGACGTGGGCTCAAAGTGCAGCCTCCTGGCTCAGTCCCGGCCCTCCCAGGCATCCTCCCGCTGCTTGTTCTCCAGGCGCTTCCTCTCTGCAGAGACAAGAGGGTCAGTGCCACGTCCCTATCACCCCACCTCCCCGTGGAGGTGGCCGGAGTCCACCCTGGTGCAGCCCCCTCCCACCCAGCACCCTGCGAGAAGGGGCATGCATGAGGAAGGCCCCCCCCCATACTGCAGCCCCTTCAAGCATCCAAAACTCACCTTGAGCTTCTTGCAGCTTCCTCCGCTCGGCATCTCGCTGGGCTGGAGTCTGGTTGCTCCGCACCCCCAGGGCACCAATCACCAGCCGCCTGGCCAGGACAGCCGATGTTTCAGGGCGCTCCTTGGCCGGCTGCAGGTACTCTGTGAAGATGGGGGACATAAGTGGGGCATTCCGGGAGNTCCCCTGCCCCTCCCCAACTATCAGGATGATGTTGCAGCACAAGCACGATGGCACAAGCTGGCAAAGGGCAGCACCACTCACCAGCAAATGCCCTGGCTTTGGCTTTAGAGGCACGGGTGCCCTGCGAGAGTGGGCGCGTCTTCACCATCAGGTGCTTGGTGCTGAGGGCATCGCGTGCTGCAGGAAGAGAGCAGCATGTCCACGTGCAGGGTCAGCCCCATGCCCAGGATCTGGCTGCAGGAGAGGGATGCCTCCTCTCTGCCCATCCCCAGCTGAACCAGGAGCAGTACCTGTTATGGGGCTGGAGAAGATGCCCAGGGCGTGCGTATCATCCACCCACTTAATATCAAAGCCTTTTTTCCTGCCAAAGAGAGGGAAGCTCAGCAAGGCATCAGCACCTGATGGGCAGCCGTCTGGAGCAGAGCCCAGGCAGGGAACCCCAGCACTGGCGACAGAGTGCTGGCAGACTCACTGATAGCTGCAGAAGACACGCATCAGGTCCTCGGTGCGGAAATCCGAGGGGAAATCGTAGATCTCGATGACGTGGGGCAGCTCATCATCGCTGATGTCTGGCGCAGCAGGTTCAGCCCCATAGTAGTTGAAGCGGGGTGACTGCTGGCTCTCCCGCTGCTTCTCACCCCCTGAGAGCTGCAGCAGTAGGACAGGCACAGCACTGAGCAACCCATGCCCTCCTGCCCCACAGCAGTTCCCAATCCATGGCAAGTGCTCCCCAGAAAGTTGTCCAGGCCCCTGCACCCCACCCCAGCACTGCAGATGGATTCATGGCATTGAGAATTAGGAGTTATCAGCCAGGGTTCTCGCACCATGCACTTGCTTTTCCCATTACCAGCATCCCTTCACTTGCCACGCTCTGTGGCCCTGTCACGGACATGGTGGGAATGGCAGGGGTGAAACAGCACATGCACCTCCGAGCACACCCCTCCTTCCACAGTGATGTGATGACCTGAAATACCTTTGGGGAAGAACAAGGAGCAGGACAGTAACGCCAGGAGGAAAGATTGATGTCTCTCTGCCACATGGAAGCACCAGGCTCAGCGCACCCTGACTGCAGCACATGCACTGGAGCAGCCCATCAGCACCCCAGATGCCAAGATGAAAAAGACAGTGCTCCACTGAGGAGCAAGTTCTGCTGGTTAATCACCTGTGCACCTAAAAATTTATGCTTTATTTCTCATTTGAATTTGTCTGACTTCACTTTCCAGCTGGCAGTTCTTGTTCTGCCACTCTGCTGGATTAAAGAACCCTTAGTCCCTGGTCCCCTCCCCATCACAGTACTTACTAATGTTAATCAAGTCCCTTCTCAATCTTCTTCTTGATAAAATGGGTTGTGCACCTTTAGTACCTCACACTTTCTCCAGCCCTAAAAGATGATGGCTGTAGAGCTTTTCTACCTTGCACTTTTTACAATCCTTCTTTTAAAAAGAACACAGGCAGCAGCCTCCCACTGCCACAACACAGGGGTGCAGCCAGCCCCTATTTCCCTCTGTTTCACAGCATTCCCAGTGCCAGCTGGTCACCCTGCACCACCTTCTGCCCAGTGGGCCACCCTGCATCACTTGCTGAACCCTTGCTTTCCAAACCACGCCATGCCAGTGGCCAAGGGGACTCACTGCCCCTGCTCCAGCTGAGACACCAGGCCAGGTGCAGTCCAAAACCACTGACAGTTCTCCTGTTCCCCCTGGAGCGTGGGGCTGGCACAATGCCAGGAAACGGGTACATAACTCAGGCGGGTTCCCACCCCGATCCCCTAAGCGATCATAGCAGAGCACACCACGGCTGCAAGGTTAGAGTCCATAAATCCCAGCCAGCTCAGTCGATAAAAAGTGCTCATTTCGACAATTTTATGGGGAAGATGGATTCACGGCAGGTGAGGGGGTGCTGCCATAGCGGCTGGATGCTGGCGGAGGGTAGAGCTGAGTTATGGAGCTCACGGGACGGGCCAGCACTTGCCAGCAGAGCTGCCTGCCCTGCCATCACCCCCTCGCAGGGCAGCACACTCAGGCACCCTGTGCCTGCTTGGGGGAAGCAAGGGAGCCATTCCCAGGCAGGATAAAGCCCTGTGGTGATGCTTGAGGGAGCAGAGCACTCAGGTAGTGCCAGGCACTGGGAAGATGATTAGAGAGCAGGAGCACAGAGTGCTGGAGCGGTCCTTGACCTTCACAAATCACCAAGTGTGGTGGGGCAGGAAGGACAGGAGCCGTCTGGCAGCAGGGCTCAGCCACGCAGCAGGCACGGCTCAACAGGTCCCACAGCACTGCCAGCCCCAGCACACAGTGTGCCAGCAGCTCCCCAGCCATGGGGCAGGGCAGGGATGGGAGCCGTGGTATGGTCCCCAGCCCTGGCAGGCATCCTGGGGAGGGTTTGCTGATGGATGGACAGACGGATGACCGGGAAAATGAAGCCTGTCCATCACATCTCGCTGCTCTCTAAAGACACACTCCTGCCAGAGCAGGTCAGAGGGGTCCGCGGCAGCTCGCCTACACCACAGCCCTGGGCACGCACGCACCGTGGCCCTGCCGTGCCGCACCGCCTGATGGAGAGCCCACAGAGCCTGCAAGGAAACAGTCACAGTGCCTAATTACTCTGTGTTCAAACTGATTTCTGCTCTGAATTTGTCTGGTTTCAGCTTCCAGCCAATGGTGCTCACTGTGGTGTTTTTTTCCTGCTAGATTGAAGAGCCGTCCGCTATCAGAAATCTCTCCTCCACACGGAACGTCATAAATCTTGCTCTCTGCCAGCTATCTGCATTGCATAAGGATTCGGTTACGAGGAAGATGTTACTAATTTTCTTGTTCTTTTTGTTAATTAACAACAGCCCCATCTTCCCGAGAGCCTGCACCCTCCCCAAGCAGCTACATCCACCTGCTGAGAGCTCAGAGGGCTCAGGAAGCACAAGGCTCCACATGGGAATCTGCAGGGGACAAAGACAGCAACTTTTGATAAATCCCTATTTCAGGTTCTTTTTCACCCATTTTGGGAAGCTCCCTGAAGAGCTCAAATTTGTCTCAGAGCTTGTGCATAGGGAGCCAATACAGATACCCCTTGGAGTGAGAACCTGTGCTGCACAGCACAACCTTGCCCACAGCATCCTACGGCTGCACCACAACAGGGATCCTCCCTGACCTTCCTCCCCCGAAGACAAAGCCATGCCATGGCATCAGCCCACAGAAAGCCAATGCCACCTGCACCAGCTGCCACAAAGCAGCAGTGCTGTCCTCCTCGCACCAGCACTCACCACAACCTCCCGTCTGGAGGGTGGGGGACAGTGGCTGAGGGGAGCACAGCCATGCAAGGATGGGGATACCCAACTCCCTTCCACATCCCCCCAAACGCAAGCCGTGTGTGTCCCACCATCTCAGCACCATACCAGGCTCCGAGAGAATACATCAGCCCAAGCACGGCCTTGCGGACAAGGTGGGATCCACGTCCCTCAGTATGTGTGCTCTTGAGTTAATCTCATCCCTTCAGGGACGCTGTTAGGAAGGCACCACCCACCACTTCACACCCTGCTTCCAGCCAGGGGTAGACAGATGCTGGATGTAACAATATTAACGCTGTTTGTTTCTTCAGGTACGTTAACGTCATTTGGAAAATTACCAGTTTGACGCTACTGATTTAAAATGCAATAAGGGATACCCAGCCTTGCTGCAGGAGCCGAGCTTTCCTCGTGAACGGCAGCAGAACGGTGAGGGCCCTGGCACTGAGCAGCCAACTGTAGTAAATTCAGCAGCACGCATGCAGGAGGGAATGGCAATGAGCCACAGCTGATTAAGAAGCCATAGTTTCGAGGAAACATCCCATTGCTGTTTCAGTGGGAGCCCATACATCTCAGCCCATTTCTTTATCACCAGCCCTGGTTTCGTGAGGGTGCAGTTGCAGCTTACGGCACTTCAGCAGTTTTACTGGGTGCACTCCATGTGCTACAGAGGGACGATCACCCCAGCCTTCACCAGCAATGCAGGATGGGGTGGGACAGATGGGGGAAGATGGAGATCCCAGGTGTTTTGGCACCCCAGGGATCCCCAGCTGGCTGTGCTGGCTCTAAGAGCAGGCAGCACAGCCAGCTAGGCTGACTATGCCCTGGGTGCAGCCCGCCCACCCCATGCACTCACCCCAGAGAACACAGGAACAGACATCCCCCACATCCCAGCGGGCACCAGTCACCATCCCCGCAAATCCCCACAAACACTGGCTTGCAGCAAGTACCTCCTCCAGCAGGCGCGGGTCCAGGCAGTCCCCATCATCATTGAACAGCACATCCCAGCTCTCCTCGGCACCCGGGCTGGTCTGGCTCAGGGTTTCAGCACTGGCACTGGTCTGTCCTTCCTTTGGCAAGCTGCTGTGGAGACCTCTCTCTTCCTTCTCAGCCTCCTGGTGCTTCTGCAGCGAGCCCACATCCTCATCTGGCCTTGCCAGCTCCTTGCCCCAGGATGCAGGCGAGATCCCCTCCATGCCGTGGCACAGCAGCTCTAGGGGTGGTGGGGGCTCACAGCTTTCCAGAGGTGCTCCCTCCCACGGGCTGCTCTCAGCCCCAGCACTGCTATCTGTGCAGGCAGAAGTGCTGCCCGCTTCCTCTACAGCAGGCACCAGATCACCCTCCCCACCAGGATCCCCAGCTCCAGCAGTGCTCTCCTCCAGGACAGGCAGGAGCTGGGATGGGCTGCCCATGCCCAGCCGTGGAGCACTCCCCACTGCGAGTACTGGCACATCGCCCACGCTGCCCCCCAATAACACAGGCTCACAGCAGGCTCCTGGCGCACACAAGGTGCTCTCCCCAGGAAGCACAGCCCTGTCTCCCCACCTCTCCTCTTCCTCCAATACCCCAGTGGCACAACCCTTCCTCTGCTCTGCCAGGAGAGACCTGTCTTCCTCCCTCTCCTCCTCCCAGGCTTTTGGACCCACTGTCTCCCCCACCAACTGGGGCACCCTGTCATGGCTGCCCACCCCTTCTGGCTGCAGGACAGCCTCTCCCAGGCTTTGGGAGAGGTCTCCAGCTGGATCTGGGGTGCTGTCCCCCACGTGCTCCAACACACCACTCAGACCTGTCTGACAAACCAGTGTTGGGCTAGCAGCGGGTGTTGGGCTAGTGGGGTCATCCCCAGGCTCGGGGGTGGCCTTTACAGCCCCAGTCTGGGCACTCGGTGGGGATGGAGGGTCTGGCTCAGTCCTTATCATCCTGTGGCCGTGGCTGAGCTCTCCGGGTCCTTCATGAGATGCTTTGTCCTGCCTGGCCCAGGGCTGAGCAACAGCTGGATCTGGGCATGGCTCGCACATGCTGGGTGATGCCTCCAGGCTTTCCAGTGCAACGGGGCAGCTGCCTCCCGTCCTATGGCTGTGCCTGGCAGAGGCTGTCCGCAGCTCCTTTGGGCCGGCATCCACCTTGTTCTCCCTCCGTGCCGCTCTGCCTGCCTGTGTTCTGGCCCGGGGGCTTCGCCTCTGCCCCTCGCCGCTGCCCCGGACAGAGTCCTGCACCAGACGGTGGTTCTCGGGCTCCCGGCGATGGTTCTCGGGCTCCCGGCAGTGCCCAACCCGAGCGTCGCCTGCCGCCTGTGCCTCTCTCTCCCGCCGCGCTTTGGGCACGTAGAGGGCCATGTCGGGCTTCCTGCGGCGCATCCGGCCGCCCTCCGCCTCCTGCTGCATGGTGCCACCGCTGCCTGCCAAGGAGAGAACAGCGTCACTGTCCTGCCCGCAGCCCAACAGCCCCTGAGCAGAGTGCACAGCGGGCAGCCCCTGCCCAGGCCACTGAGTAGGGGTCCCAGCACCCACCCTTGCTCCCTCAGCAGCTGGCACACAGCGATGGACTGTGGAGCCCCGGCGCTGCCCCGCAGTAGCATATCTGCAGACAGGGTTTGGGGCCTGGGGCCCCACAGCCCTGCAGCCTTTGGTGGGGTGTATCCGGCTTGGGGGAAGCAGGGAAATCCTGACAGAATCACCAAGGCACCTGTCCCGCTCCGGCAGCTGCTGCCTGGGACCCTGCAGCCCAAGGGACCAGTGTCTGCAGCTGAAGCAGAACGCTGAGACCATGCACTACTCAAGCATCAAAAACCACAGAGAAGCCTGAGGCAGCCACAGAACAACAGAAAGCAAACCCCAGCGCAGGGATACCCTGGCACGGGACCATGGCATACTGCAGCCCTGCTCACCTGCTGCCCCATCCCGACAGAGATTTATTTTTCATCATCTTTGGCAGAAGCAGGCACGCCGCAAGCGGCCAGGCCCCCCTGCCCCTATAAATATGCATCAGACAGGGTTTATGGAGACGGATGGTGCGGGGGGCTGCACTGTGGTTGAGGGGAAGGCAGAGTGGGGCTGGGCTGGGGCCCCATGATTAATCACTGCCCACTCCGTTTAGGGGGATTCATCACAGGCCGCTGTCAGGTAAATCACTGGAAAAACACCTCTTCAGTAATTAATGTGAAGTGACGGATGGACAGCCCCTGGGCCCATTAATCTGGACCATCAGCGCCGACCGAGATTATGAATGTCAGGATGCATAAACTGCCGGCAGATCAATAGGGCCAGGAACCCATCCAAGGCTCTCATTTCCGAGGCACCTCCGGTACATTAGCCTCCCCTCCACACAGCCCCTGACCGAGGCGCGAACGCTCCCCGTGGCCCCTCACCGACAGCCAGCAGCGGTGCCGGGAAGGCGAGGGGAGGCCGACCACTGGCTGGAAAGTGGCTGGGGCTGCCCATGCCACACGGCATCATCCCCTCTTCCTGATGGATGGACAGACCATTGCCTTGGCATGATGGATGAGTCTCTCGTGGCTCTCTGGAAACCACTGGAAAAGCCCAGCAGGGCAGTACCCCCAGCATGACCGCGGTGCCCATGCCTGCACCTCACACTGCAAAGGTGGGCAGGAACACGACGTGCAGGCATGGGCGCCGTGGTGATGCTGAGCACCATCCCAGGGCTGCCCCAATCATTTTTCTGTCTCCGCAGCTCTTGTCATTTTTTTCCCCCTCTTTGATACACTAATTTTACTGGCAGAACGATCCCCTTTATCTTTATCGACCGCAAGAAAGGAATGTATCCTACAAACCTTCCAAGGGCTGGATTAGTCATTTTTCAACGCTGAGGCATTATACATTTTCTCACCGAGTGGCAGTTCAGGTGCCAGAGGGGAGGGGGCACTGGAAGCCCCCCCGGCACCACCATTTCCAACCACAGAGAGCTTCCAACTGCACTGAAACATGTTCTGCTAAAAGACTTTTCCCAGCCAAGCCCAGAGTCCCAGCCCACAGCTGATCACTGAATGTCTTGTGGGGGTCAGTGATCTCCCCAAGCTCTGCTTCCTGAGAATTTCCAGCACGGGGAGCAACCAGAAGTAGCACTGCTCCATGCACATCCCATGTCACCTCCAAGAGCCTTTGCACACAGGATTTATGGGCTCCTCAAAAGCTTGCCATTCACCTTGCCTCACCCTCCAAAGCAGATGGTGCAGCATTAGCCAGACGGCTGGTGCTGGGAGCATCCTCTCCCTGCACAGCTTTGCCTCTGCCTGCCACACACTGCTGGGGAAGAGCTGCTTGCTGCAGCCCGGGAAGAAGCACGGCAAGGTGGTAGATGACCCACACTGGCAGGGATGCCGCAGCACTTTGTTTTTTCCCCACAGGGCAGCACAGCCCCTGCCCCCAGCCTATTACACACTTCATCGATGCTACGGGTCGGCACTGACTGATTTCATGCTCCAGGAGGCAGAGCAATGGCCCTGGCTTTGGGTCTCATTCACACTACGCTAGGCAGGGCAACCCTGCCAGTTCCAGAGTCTGAGACCAAGCTTGTCCCACAAAGACAGGCAGCGATGGGCAGTGCATCCCCAAAAAGGCCTATGCTGCCCCAGATGCTGTCCTGTTTTATGGAGCTGCCTGGCAAAACAACTCAGCACTGTGGCACCAAGCAGGGAAAGGCCATGGTGCCGTGGTAAAAGTGGTGATGGGAGCGCTGCCCAGCTGTCCGGCATGTAAAGCCCACCAGCCCAGCACAACATAGCCTGGCATGGCCAGAAGGATACTGGATCATCAGCCAGGAGGCAGCCAGAGCTCCCTGAAGGCACAGGCTCCTGTTGCACTGTTCCGAGGAACACGCTGCTCATGGGGAGCTTGTGCTCATGGCATGTGTTTGTGAGGCCTCAGCGAGCTGTGCCATCATGTGCCAGCCTGTGTTTCTCCTCTAGCAAACACCTGCAGCACACATGGGCAGCATTTTCTCCCTGATTTCTCTCCCTGTCCTGTCCAGGGAAGGACCCCACAAACAAGAGCAAGCCAGCCACAGTCCTGCTCAGAGAACCTGGGAAGAGGCAGGGATGCTGGGCTGTGGTGCTCATGTGGAACATGCCAGTTCCTGGAGAAGTCTCAGTGCCACGCAGCACCCTCTCAGCAGGCTGCCGCATTTCCTGGCAGGGAGCTGTATTTTTAGCCTTCGAGGTTTCTAATTCCACTCAATCCATATTCCCATCGATAGAGTAGATAACCTTAAAGCCTTGACAGTGAACAGGGATGGCAATACTGGGGGATCAGGAGCCTTGGGGGACCTCACGCAGCCTTGGCATGCAGCTCGCACACCACAATGTCACTCTTTACAGCCTGCAGCAGATTGGGCTCTTTGAAGGGGAAAAAAATAACTATAATAACAAGATTAATAAAAAGGCAGGTACAAGGAGATTCTAAACAGCTCCACTGGGGAACCTGCCACTCGCAGGACTCATCCCATGCCAGGCACGTGCCATGGCACACTTACCAACTGCACAACACCAGCCCCTGGCAGCCCGGGCAAGGACTGTCAGAGGTTTTGGCTACCCTGCACCTCTCCTGCTCTCGGTAGAACTCCAGCCCAGGTCACCTGGCTCAACAGCAGGCGACAGGGCCAGGGAAGGACCTGGATACCTGGTGGAGACAGACAGAGCAAAGGCAAGAACACAGAGCCACTGGTACGAGGCAAAGCAAAGCATTCAAGGCGCAAAGAGCAGCATCCATCCAAGTGCTGCCTGCAGCCCCGCGGGCTTTCAGACGTCCCTGTCCCCTGCTGCCAGGAGAAAGGCTCTCCAGCAGCCACGGCAAACACTGGCTATGCGAGGGGGTGGCAAAAGCATCAGAGGCACTGAGAGAGATTTCAATCATGCCTTTCACTTGCAATACTCTTAGGAGACACCTGGAATAGATGTTCTTAGGAGATACCTGGAACAAGAGAAGGGGAACATTCCAGACAGGAAGATGATTTGTAAGTCAATAGTGTCCCCTCACAGCTGCAGGGGGGCAGGGGGGGAAGGAAGGGACAACAAACCAGCAGAAGGAGTTAACAGCCAGAATGCTGAGGGGAATACAAAGGACTTTACAAATATACCCAGGCAGAATCAGCACAAAAGTGAAAAGGTCTATTAATAAACAACGAGGGAGAGAAAATTAATGACGGCTCAAAAATAAAGATGACTCAAAAGGGAAAAATCACTGTTTTTAAACAGAAAAATGCAAATGAGGCAGAGGCCTTGCAAAAACAGCTGCAGGGAAAGCAAAAACAGCATGTCCACACAGACACAGTCACCTGGCCAGCCTGGCCAGTGCGGAGATGAACCTATTAACCCGCTGACACACAGTGCTGAGAAGAAACCAGAGCCCCGCTGATGGGTAGAGAAAACAAGGCACTGATTTTCTCTGCAAGAAAGGACAGCAAAACCAGAGCTGAGAACAGGATAAACCCTGTTCCTATGCCTCGTGCAGAACAAAACTGGCACTTAAAGGAGCCTGCATACCCAACACAATGAATGATGGACGCTGGCTTGCCCAGAGGAGTTATTTCAGAAGAATCACTGGGCAAAGCTTTTTGATAAGGCAAGCAAGAGCCAACTTAGCTGAACTTCAGGGTCTCGTTTTACATCTCTCAAACTTTTACTTGAATAGTGAATTGTCATTAAATTTGCAGATGATACTGAGCAGTGAGCTATTGCAAACACCGTCCAGAGTAGACACCATTCAAAGGATCCAAGAAATGTAAGCAGGAAACAAAGCAAGACCCAGCCTAGGAAAACAAAGGTAAAATAACCCAAAGTAGCTACTCATGGAGCAACAGCAGCTGGAAAAGCAAGGCCCGGAGTCCTGCAGTGCTCTTACACCAGAATGCAAGTGACTGGGGTGACCACCCCAAAATGTGCAAGAGGCAGATCTGGTCACCAGCATCGTGCCATGGGCCACTCTAGGGCTGTGACAGCCCCACAGCAGGCAGCACACAGAACCTCGCAAGTGGTGTGAATAGACGAAGATGCCAGGGGCCCGCAGGCAGCCACGAAAAAGTGTCCAGCACCTGTGAGCACCAGACAAGTGTTCTACAAGGCAGGCAGACTGGCGCACCGAGCACCCAGGGATCTGTGTAACTCCCCTGCATCAAGGGCTGACACATCGCCCTGTGACTCTACAGTGGCGAGAGTTATGCCGTCTGCACTGTGCCATGCTATCCGGGTATCCCGGGGGCTGCCTGCCAGCGCACTGGGGGAGGTGGGACTGCAGGCGGGGATCAGGGCTGGGACAGGGCGCGGGGGGCAGGGCTGGGAGCAGGGATGGGGGACAGGGCTGGGACAGGGGGTAAGGATCAGGGCTGGGACACCAGGGTGGGGGAGAGCGGGGCAGCGCCGGGGCCGGGCAGGGGGCGCAGCCCGGGCCGCCGTGCCCCGGTACCGAGAGCCCCGCCGTGCC
>VWZT01002633.1:234877-245920 GCA_013397055.1 Pachycephala philippinensis | reverse complement strand
TTTTTTTTTTTTTTTTTAACGTTCCTGGGGATGATCTACAGGGCTGTGCCCCATTGGGACATATTTTCACTTAATGAGTTGATTCTTCTGCGTGTCTCTCAGTGGCCCTTAAGGGTCATGGGGCTCTTGCAGCAGCACCCGCCCAGCCCTATGGCACTGTAGGGGGCTACAGGAACAGCAGACATTTGGGATGCTCTGGAAAATGGGGACATTTTCCACAGCCTCCCTTGCTGCAAAGCACCCTCCTCGGGAGGAGGCGGGGTGCTGGAGCCCATTGACCTGTGCCCCCTCCCCCAGGCATGGCCACCTACACGGACAAGCTCTTCAAGCTCCGCAATGGGCGCTGGGAGGACATCCTGAGTGACGAGGTGAACCGGGACGTGGCCAGCCGCTTTGCCGGGCGTTCCGTCGCCTGCGTGGACCGGACGGTGAGCAGGCAGGGCTCTGCGGACAGGGGCATCTCTACCCCCTTCCCACTCCCAGTGCCCCTCCAGTGGAGTCCTGGGGGACCGCTCCCCTTGCCCATCCCATCCCACCCCCGGCTCGGGCTAGGGGTGCCCCCAAGCTGCCCGCTGACTGTCAGGGCCGGCAACTCCCCCAGCTGTAGAGACTGTGGATGCCTGTCCACACGGTTGCCACCAGCTGATAAACGTGCCTGTCGAGGTGATTTATGTTCCTGTCACCTGCTCTTTCTTCGTCCTCCTCCTCCAGCGGTTTGTTTCCAAATGATTATCGCTAAATCAGGGTGCAGCTACTGCACGGGACAAAGGGGGCGGTGGAGTCTGGGAGGACCCGGCACACCGGGGATGCTGGGAGAGGGGATAACGTGCCCCGTGCCAGCACTGTGACCAGAGAGCTCCCGGAGGCAATGGGGCACATCCCTACTCCTGGGATGCTTTTTGCCGTGGGCTTCGCAGAGCTCTTGTTCAGCGCACAGTAGCAGTGCCTGCTCCCACGGAGCAGTAAGAGCATTCACGGCAGGCATCCTGTGGTCCCCGTGGAGATGCGTTGCGGGTGGGTGGGTGCTGAGGCGGTGCTGCCGGCTGCAGGGCTCCGGCAGGTACTCCATCTACATCGCCAACTATGCCAGCGGCAACGTGGGCCCCCATGCCCTGATTGAGATGGATGTGGCTGCCAGTGACCCTGCCCGCGGTGTCGTGGTGCTGGTGGATGTGGCCGCCCAGGCTGGCGTCAGCAAATACACAGGTACCCGGCTGCTGTGGCCCTGCGGAGGGGACGGGGCGCTGCAGGGCACGGCGAGCGTGAGACCCCGCTGTGGCAGGGCAGTGCAGCCGGAGGTCCGTGCCACGCGTTGGGCTGCCTGACTGCCCCATCTAGTGGCAGCCCCACGGCCCGTGGAAGGGACCAGGAGCATGGGGTGCACGCTTGGCAGGACCCCTGTGCCCACCATCTCCGGGGCTGATCCCTCCAGAGCTCACAGCATCCACAGGGCAGGCAGCGGGGTTTGGGAACGTAGGCGTAGAGCGGGGAGCAAGCCCGCCTGCGCCCCACGCTGCCCCACCACCGCGGGGATTGCTGCGTGCCCCAGCGGTAAATTGTCACTAATTAGGAGTGTTGTCACCATGGCGATGGCAGTGATTAGGGCTGGGAGTGACACAAGCGGCTGCCAGGCCCAATTAGCTCCTGATGAGAGGGATTGGAGGTGGGCAAGGAAGGGACACCGTGGGGGGGCGGGGGTTGCTTCGGAGAAGTGGGCGGGCAACATTGAGGGAACATGGGGAGCACAAACTCCCGTGGGGCAGCTGTCCCCTCACCCCGGGCTGCTGTCCCCAGGGGGCCGTGGGGTGGCCGTGGGCCCCATCCTGAGCGACAGTGCCTCTGACATATTCTGCGGTAATGAGAACAGCCCCAATTTCCTCTTCCACAACTGGGGGGACGGCACGTACAGGGACGTGGCAGCTGCTGTGGGTGAGTAGGGGAAGCTGGGGGGACTACCCGGACGCTGGGGACCTCAGGGCACGGCTGGCTCTGCCTGTCTCTGCCTGCACTGGATGACTGCAGCGGGGAGGGACAGCCCTAGGGACCCAGAGCCCCACTGACCGCAATGGCTGAGATGCATCGGGGCATCCATCAGCGCAGGGATGCAACCCTGCGCATGGAGGACCTGTCTGGGGACGACGGAGCACATCCTAGGAGGTGTGCTGGGGACGAGGGGCAGGGAGGGGTTCCCGTCTCCCCCTGTCCCCTTGCGGTTCCCCAGGGCTGGATGACCCCTACCAGCACGGACGCGGAGTGGCGCTGGCTGACTTCAACCGCGACGGCCGAGTGGACATCGTGTACGGGAACTGGAACGGGCCGCACCGCCTCTACCTGCAGAGTGGAGCTCCTGGGCGTGTCCGATTCCGGGTGAGGGCTGGGACCCCCCGCACTGATGGCTTTGCCACTGAGCCACTTTGGCCAGGGGGGCTGGCTTCGCTCTGAGTTGCCTTTGAGCCCCACTTCCCAGTGAGGAGGGGACCCGAGGCATCCAAGCAGAACCCGGTGTCCTGCTTCCTGTGCCTATTGTCAGGCCATGCCCATGCCTCATGCAGGACATCGCCACCCCCAAGTTCTCCATGCCGTCCCCCGTCCGCACCGTCATCGCAGCCGACTTCGACAACGACCAGGAGCTGGAGGTTTTCTTCAACAACATCGCTTACCGCGGCTCCTCCGCCAATCGCCTCTTCCGGTAGGAGCCCGCTGGGGCCGGGAGCCTGCACCCTGCTCGGGGAGTCGAGCAGCCTCACAGCACAGCCAGGCTCACAGGGCTCCTCTCCAGCAGTGCCACGGCTCGGGCTCAGCTAATAAAAGGCATCGTGACTGAGCCCTTCCTGGCATCATTACCAGCCACTGTGATCGTGCCTGCAGCAGCCCCTGGGGTCCCCAGCACCGCTGATTAGCAGCAGTGTGGAAGCTTGTTCACGGCTCCTGTTAATTGTGGGGGTCAATTCTTTATTATTTCTGTGTAGCACCTCCTTGCCTGGTGTGCAGGGCGGTGGGAGCTGGTTCTCTACCTGATGCTTTCACCCCTGGGTGGGTAGAGAGCAGGGGTTTGGCAAGGAGTCCTTTGGAGACATCTCCAGGTTCCAGAGCGGTGCAACAAATGGTGTTGCTACTCTGCAGTTCAGACCCAGAATCTCTCATGAAACTCCTGTTGCCCCTGCTTGGAGTGGGGATGTGCCAGCAGGCAGGGGACAGTCACATCCCCCATCCACACCCTATAGCCACCAGGGCTGCCACCCCTACCATGGTTCTGCAAGAGGGGACAGACATGCCCAGGGAGGTTCTGAGGACTGCAGGAGCTGGCATTAATACTCTGTGTGTGTCCTTGGCAGGCTCATCCGCAGAGAGCACTCAGACCCCATTGTGGAAGAGCTGAATCCAGGGGATGCACTGGAGCCCGAGGGACGGGGCACAGGTGGGTCCACCCCACTCTGGCAGGGGAAGTCCATCTGCCACAGCACTGCTTGGCACCTTCTATGCCTGAGGATGCTGTGCACCTGGCTGAGTTATCTGCCTGCTCCCCACCAGCAGGCTGGAGCTCCCATCACCCAGGAAGGGCCCCATGCTTTCTCCCTCCACCCATACCCAGCCAACAGGGCCACCTCCAGTACCCCAGGGATACACTCCTGGAGGGCCCATTCCTGGGTGCCCACTGTTCAAAGCCAACCTCTGCATTTGGGAAGAGGTCAGGCAGCTCCCTGTGACCCACAGCCCTCCAGGCGCTGCCTGTCCCCTCCACTGCCCAGGATGCCAATGCACCTGATTACAGGATGCCAACCACACAGAGGCCCTTACTCCTGCATTGAAGTCAGCTCATCTTCCCTTTTGTCCCTGCGTGGCCAGGAGTGCCGTTGTTGCCAGTGGAAGGCCACAGCAGCAGCCAAGTCTAGTGCTGGGAGACATGGGGCCAGGCCCCAGGCACAACCTGATCCTGTCCTTGCAGGAGGTGCAGTGACAGATTTCGATGGCGATGGGATGCTGGACCTCATCTTATCCCATGGCGAGTCCATGGCACAGCCGATCTCCATCTTCAAGGGCACCCAGGTGGGTGAAGCAGGGAGTCCTTGTGTTGTACCCATCCCTTCTGTCCCTCCCAGCTCAGTCTCTGCTCCCTCCTCCCTCGCAGGGCACCCGCAACAACTGGCTGCGTGTCATCCCCCGCACCCGCTTCGGGGCCTTTGCGCGGGGGGCCAAAGTGGTGCTGTTCACCCGGCGCAGCGGGGCCCACCTGCGCATCATCGACGGGGGCTCTGGCTACCTCTGTGAGATGGAGCCCGTGGCACACTTCGGACTGGGTGAGCCAGGGGGTCAAGTGGCTGCCTCCACCCCCAGCCTTCCCTGGCACTCCCCTGGGCAGGGGCTGTGTTTGCTGCCTCAGTGTTCTGCAGCACCGTAATAATCCAGGCCTGTCACCCTGGGCATGGTGGGCTGTGGGCAGGGTGCCCAGCCACTGCAGCTGTGCTGCCCCCTTCACCGGTCCCTGTCTGCTGCTTTGCCCAGGCTCTAGGGCTTTCCCTGCCCTTTCACTCTCCCCTCGTGCAGCGTGTCCAGCAGCCAAGCATTCAGGGTGCCCCTGCCCACTGACAGGTCATCCCATTGTCCCCATGTACGCCCCTCAGAGTACAACCATGTGCATGGGCTGTCAGCATGAGCACCTGGAGCTGGGCTCAGGGAGCAAGGGGAGGCTTTCCCCCTCCCATCCCTACCACCCCGCTGACCTCCTTTCAGCCCCTGCCCACCCCGGAGACCCTCCCTTTGATGGGCTGCCCGCCTGCAGGGCATGACGAAGCCAGCAGCCTGGAGGTGACTTGGCCGGATGGCCGCGTGGTGTCACGAGCTGTGGTGAGCAGCGAGACCAACTCTGTCCTGGAGATCCCCTACCCTCTGGATGTGGAGGAGCCACTCATGCCTGCCCCGCTGGAGGTGAGGGCCAGGTGTGGGTGTAGGGCAGGAGACTTTGGGGACAGGAACGAGGGGCTGGGCTCTGCTGGCTCAGTGGCTGCCCAAGGCTGATTCCTCCCCATCCCGGCGGTCTCTGCTTCTCCCCAAATGCAGTGCGGGCAGGGATTCTCCCAGCACGAGAATGGACGCTGTGTAGGTGAGTGGCTGCTGGAGGCACAGGTGTGGCTGTGCCCAGGATGCTGTAGCATAGCCCCATGGGGGACACTCTGAGAGTGGGAGGTGGCTGCCTGCCACATGGCTCAGTGCCAGGTACAGCTGCCTGCCTGGCGCACGGCCTGGGAATGGGACAGCAGTACAGCTCCAGAGGGGCACCGTGGTGTCACAGGGAGCAGCGAGAGTGCTGTGCTGGTGCAGGAGGCATGGCTGGCATGTGGCCGGCTTTGTGCTGCAGCCATGAGCGATGGAGAGGCAGCAGGGATGCAGCAGGGAGGCTGTGGCCGTGCTGTGGGCCTCCCAGGCAGAGGCATGGCTTATGCATGGCTACCACTGGGGTGACCATCCAGTGCACAGGGGGAACTGGAGGGGCTGGCAGCCCCAAGCTCTCTGCCCAGTCATCTCACACTGAGGACCCTCTTGCAGACACAAATGAGTGCACTGAGTTCCCCTTCATCTGTCCCCGGGACAAGCCCGTCTGCATCAACACCTATGGCGGGTACCGCTGCCGCAGCAACAAGCGCTGCAGCCGGGGCTTTGAGCCAAACGAGGATGGCACAGCTTGCGTGGGTGAGTGACAGCTGGGACACCCTGACCCCATGCCACCTGGCATCAGCCCCAAGGCACTGCCTTGTGATGCTTTTGCACCCCTGACAAAGGCCAGGCCACAGCCTGCAACCTGTCACGTAGCAGCCCAGCCACCTCCACCCTGGTTCTGTGTCTGTCTGTGCCTCCCACTGAGCTGCCACTGACTCCCCTTCTCCTTCTCTTTTTCTCTCTTGTTCCTTCTCTCCTTCTCTGTGCAGCTCAAGTGGCCTTTTTCGGGGGATATCCCTCTGCTGGGAGCTGGCCTGGGTCCCCCCAAACTGCCCTCCTGCCTCTAGTCCTCGGACTCTGCCTTTGCCTCTATGCACTTTAACCCCTCTCAGTAACGTGCCAGAGCAGCCTGGGCGGAAGGATGGGCTGGCCTCTGCCTGTCTCTTTCTCTCTTTCTGTCCATGTCAGACCACCCTGGAAGTGCTGGCTAGGACATACTGGGGTGACCTGCAGTGGGGCGGGCACAGACCCAGCTGTCTCGTGCACCACCTCTGGGAAAGCAGCCCTGGGGCAGCCTGGCAGCACCCTTTCCCCAGCACCCCACTGCCCCAGTGCTGTTCTTGCCGTGCTGGCACCTCCCCAGTGGTCACTTGCTCCGTCACCTCGATACCGTACCATGTGCCTGCTGGTTTGGCCTGCGACGTGTGTGCTTTGCCTGCCCCCTCCTTGGTGACGGGAACCACCTCCCCAGCCCTGGCAGAGGAGGGTCTTCCCAGCCCTGCAGGGGCAGGACCCTCCTGGTCTGTTTTTTAACGTATTGACCCTACTGTTTGGAGTCGGACCCTGCTTAGTCCCAACAGTCTTCCAGCCCCTCTCCCAGAGAACCCCCAATAAACTATATTCCATCTATTAACCTGGTCTGCTGTGCTCTGCGGGGCAGGGCTGTGCTTGTGCTTCTGCCCACCCTGCCCTGGGGCTGCTCGGGGAGAGAGCCCAGGCTGGGGAGCACCCCCAGCTCTTCCCACGCCGGGGCTGGGAGCTGGCTGGAGGGTGATGGTGGCCCTAATCCAGCCCTGCGCTGGGACAACAGCCACATGTGCAGTTCTGGAGGGGCTGGGGTGCAGCAAGCAGCTGCACCCCAACAGGGCTGTACCGTATGCTATAACCCCACGCTGCTCTCTTCCCCACCACCAGACATCGACGAGTGTGCTCAGGGCTTGCACAACTGCAGCCAGCTCTGCATCAACACCCCTGGGGCACACACGTGCCTCTGCCACCCAGGCTTCCGTCCCCTTGATCCAGCTGCCAGCCGGTGCCTGGGTGAGTACCTGCAGTGCCCAGCCACCTGCCGCTGCCTGGTGCTGCCAGGCTGCCCTGGGGCTGGGGGGCAGGATGGACAGACTGTGGTTGTGCAGGAGTAGTGGATCACCTGCCTTTGTGTCCCAGGTTCACCCAGCCCTGTAGCTGCCCCTCTCATGCCCTCTCCATCCCTTGCCCTGCCCATGCCAGACAATCCCTGTACCCTTGGCACAGCTCTGACCTTTACCCCTTCTTTCCCAGACATAGATGAGTGCCAGGCACAGCCTGGCCCCTGCGAGCATATCTGCCACAACAGCCCTGGCTCCTTCCACTGCCACTGTCACCACGGCTTCTCCCTGGCTGCTGGTGGACGCTGCCAGCACAATTAGCCTGCTCTGGCACAGCCAGGTGTTCCCTGCTACCCCCAACACTGTGCTGGTTGCACCCGGTACCAACTGAATAAACCCTTCCCTGCATTGTATTCCTTGTGTGTCCCTGTTCCAGGGCCACATGACTGCTACACAGGTCTGTCCCTACTCCCCTACACTGCCCCTCCACCCCCTCCCCTCCCTTCCCCCATGCTCACCCCCGTGGGGCTCTGTGTAACCCAGTGTGAAAAGGGATGCCCAGCATGATTCTGTGCCCCCGCAGCATTGTCCCGCTCCCCTCTCCAACACAAGAAGACGCAGGGCAGGCAGTGGGGGAAGAAGCGTGGGGTTTATTGAGGAAGGTCTCAATGCAGGGGGGGCTCCAGCAGGAAGGTTGAGGCCAGGGCCACCCCACACACATATCATGACTGAGCCAAAAGGAGTCCTACAGGGCAGAGTCCTACCTCCAGGTCCCCAGGAGAGAAATGCCAGCTCGGTTCAGCCCTGCACCCAGATAGGAATTCTTCTCCTTGGGGTGCTGGATGTCACAGGGACCCTCCTATGTCCCCCTCTCTGACCCTGGACCATGAACCTCCACACTTGCAGCCAGGCCCAGGTGCCCCTCAAGGTCCCCTCTTACAGGCCAGGCTGAGACTCGGGGTGCTGATAGCGGATGCATGCAGGACATGGGCAGGGGAGGGCTCAGCACTGTGAGAGGAAGGGTCCTTGTGGAGCTGCTCCACTGGGCACCCTCCCTGCATTAGGGCAGGTCATGGGGCAGAGCAGGCAGGGGGCTGCTGGCAGCCAGGTACAGGCAAGCTCCGCCAGGACTGGGCAGGGAGCCTGCCTCACCTGTGCCACAGCTCAGCCCCGTGCTGGGCCATGAATGAGCCCAGAGCACATGGCACACGGGCAGCACCATGCCCAGCACTGCACCTCCCTGCCCTGGACACTGGGCTGGAGAAATACCTGTGGGTCCAGCTGGGGATGGCAGCAGGTCATGCAGGGAGCAGAAGCAAGTGCCCAGTGTCATGGCAGTGCTGAAGGATGCTGCTGGTGAGGATGCAGTGCCCGATGGGGGAGGGGGCCAGGGGAGCAGCGAGGGGGCAGCTTGTGGGGCAGAGCTGGGGTGAATGCATGGCCCATCATGCAGAAGAAGCAGCACCAGTGCTCTGCCAGGCCCCCTGAACAGTGGACAAGCAGCAGGTGAGCCCACACCACAGCACCAAGAGCAGGATGCCCCAAGGAGGCGGTGCAGCAAGAGCTGTCAGTGTCTGTGGGTGTGGGGCTAAGTGTGCGTCCCCTGCTTAGCAACGCCTGAGGCTTTGCCAGTCCCAGTGCTCCCCAGTGCATGGCGCCAGGGACGCCGCCAGCTGGGACCGCCCATAGCACGGCAAACTCCTTTCGCTTGGGGCAGGGGCAGCGGCACCAAGCACATGGAGGGCTGTAGGAGCCCCTTGGCAACAGTTTGGCTCAGTGGGAAGCACCTGGGATGCCCCAGCACCAGTCCCTGCCCACAGCGGGTCCGAGCAGGGGCAGACGCACTGCGGGGAACAAAGAGCAGATGGGAGTGGGCAGCCCCGCTGGGTAGCCCCGGCCTCCCCCTCCTGCTCTCCCTGGGCTCAGAAGCGGGTGCTCTGGTAGTGCAGCCTGCGGAGCTCGGAGAGGCCACTGTCCCGGCAGGACGAGTCCCTGCAGGGACTCCCTGCCAGTCACCGGCCCCCTGCCCCGCCGCCGCCGCTGCTGCTGCTGGAGCTGCCGCTGCTGGAGCTGCCGCTGCTGCACCGGTCCTCGTAGATGGAGATCTCGATCTGGGCCCTGCTAAGGATCGTCGGTGACATATGCCAGCCCAATTGCCCACACCCACGCCCAGTCTCCCTTCACCCCTTGCCATCCCCCAAGCACCCCACTGCCCAAAGGATACGACTCTCATGCCACGCTCCAGGGGGTCAGTGAGCAGCAGCCCTCGTGGCGCGTAGATCTTCTCATTCTGGTCCTGGATGTACTTGGAGATCTTCTTCAGGACCTGTCAGCACAGGGAGGGACACTCAGGACCAGCCAGCATTGCTGTCTGCTCTGGCCTCCAGTCCCGTGCTTCCTGTGACACCCCCGAGCCACCCCTGTGCACACTGCCAGCTGTGCCCATCCCTGAGCCCTCCCCTGCACCTCAGCACCTTCTCATAATGTGTCTCCATGCAGAGAAAGATGAAATAGGCAGTGGCACAGGCCAGGCACCCCTCGAGGTATGAGCTGCCCCCAATCTTCTCTGCCTCGGCGTAGAAGCCATTTAGGGTTTTCACGGTTTCCTCAAAAAGTTGCCGCTCAATCTAGGACAGAAACCAAGGTGAAGAGGAGTCTGGCCAGGGACAGACTCCCTGCATTGCCTTGTCCCCATTCCGGGGGCGACTTGGAGCGCACTTAACCCTCTCCTCCCTGCCCAGCTGATGCCTCAGCTTGCAGGCCCCTGCCCACCTCCCACCCGCACCAAGACCTGCTGAGCCTGCAGCCTTCACCAGAGCCTCCCAGTCCCCAGGAGCACCAAAGTCCTTGCACACCAGCCAAGGCAGCTGGGATTTCATGCACCCAGCAGCATTGGCTGGCCCAGGGCCACAAACACCATGTGAGTCCCCGCACCTTCAGACCCTTCTTCCCTCTGAGCCCCCATAGGGCACTGCCATAGGGCACCCCCCGACCCTGACAATGTCAGACTCCCTACCCGGCTCTCCAGCTCAGGGGGAAACTTTGTCTGGAACTGGCATGTGGTCCCATCACTGTAATCCCGCTGCACGAAGACCTTGGTGGCCAGGGACGCGCTGCGCCGCAGCTCCTGCAGGCTGTGCACCTGGGGACAAAGGGTGAGACAGGGGGCTGCAGCCAGGGGTGCTGGGCATCCCTGCTGGAGGGCTGGAGGCCTGGGGAGCAGCGCCATTCCCTAGTGTCGGGGGCTGCACGCTCACACACCCCGGGACAGGGAGCCCCTGGCACAGGCTGTGCCATGCCATGAGCACAGCTTGGCACTGGAGGTGCAAGGCCAGGGCCGAGGGGAGGATGCTGGCAAGGGGAGGATGCTGGCAAGGGGAGGATGCTGTGGCAGCCCCCTGCTCGGAGCGAGGGTGAGTGCGTGTGCTCTCGCCCCGGGCTGGTGTCTGGGCTCACCGCCAGTGGCTCCTGCATGCAAGAGCGCGCGTTGCCAGTGGGCCACAGCCCCAGCAGTGCCCCAGCACAAGCAAACCCAACAGCTCCCGGACGGGAGGATGGGAGCGAGCCGGGCAGGAGCAGGGACTGGGCAGCGGGGCTGCAACAGCGGCACAGCGGGTGGGCAGGCTGCAGTGGGGCGTCTTCATGAAAAGGCAGCCCCGGCAGCAGGTGCTAAGCCCTGACTCCCCACGGGGTGTGAGAGCCCGTGCCAGCCCCCGAGCTCCGGGTTGTGGGGCAGCTTTGGTGGCTGGAGAAGGGGATGGAGAGGCTAGGTTGTGCCAAGGGCGGGCAGTAGGCCCCTCCCTGCGCTTACCCTGGGTGACATGGGGCTGGCTACGCCCTGCTCTGTGCCCCATAGACCGCCTGACACTGTCCCACGTCCGACCCACGGCATCTGGGAAAGGAGCCCCCAGTCCCACAGCCCAACCCAGACACACGCTCCTCCCTTCACCAAAGGCACCCTGCAGCCACCCTGCACCCCCACAGCCCTTCGGGCACCCCACCGGCCTTTCTGTGCGCACCG
>VWZT01002633.1:186147-201733 GCA_013397055.1 Pachycephala philippinensis | reverse complement strand
GGTGCGTGCAGGCTCTGGGTGGTGGGAGCCCAGCGCGGGCGCGTCCGGCTGCTGGCCGGGCTGGAGTGCTCGTGGGGTGCTGTTCTCCCTCGTGGGGTGAAGTGTCACAGGCCGTGCTGGCCGAGCTCACAGCCCGCGGCAGCACCCTCTCCTCCGCCTGGCACGGCTGGGCAGGCTGCAGGCTGGGAGCCGGCGATGCGCTCCGATCAGCGAGTCCCTCCCATCAGCAGAGAGCACTGTTCAGTCGCTGTTCGCCTTGTCTGGGGCCATTTCTCTGGACACAAAGCCCTGGCAAGTTCCTGTTGTGCTCCTGCGTGCCGCGTCCTGCTGGTTCGCGTGGTTCAGCACCCACCTCTTGGGTGATGCGCAGCCGGGTGTAAGCCGATAGACCCCGTTTGGATGCGGGGAGCCCCTTCCCATCGCTGGCACTGCCTGAGCTGCATCGGCAGCTGCTGGAGAGGCAGCGCCCAGCCCACCTGCGGGGCTGTCTCCATGCTGGTGCCTTCCCTGTGTGCTGAGGAGAGTTGTGCTGCGTGGCAGGGCTCTGTGAAGTGTGCAGGGCTTCGGGGGCTGCTTGCTGTTGGCAGGCAGGTTTGCAAACCCTGGGTAGCCGAGCAAAGCCCTGAAGCCCCAGGATCCTATCTCTGCTGTCCCTCTTAGGAGGAGTGTCCCCCACTCATCCCTGGGGGTGAGCCAGGTCTGCCCATTCTTGATGCTGGATCTGGAAATCCCACAAGCTCTCTGTTCCCTCTCCTGAAGAACTGCCACTGAGCACAGTCCAGCAAGCATCTCCTCTCCAAAACGCTTGTTTCTGCCTGGGACTGCCCCGGCAAAGCTGAGAGTGGTCCCTGGCCTAAGCCTGCACGATGCAGGACCTCTGGGGTTCTGCTGGAGTGCCATGCTGGAGGCAGCCAGTTCCTGCCACACTCCTCTTCCTGCCGCTCACTCACATTTCACAGGGCTGTGACCCCCGTGGGCTCACATCTCCCTGAGCCCTGCAGTGGGGCGGGCAGCAACCCGAACCTGGCGGCTGGGGTTTCAGAGGCCAGACAGGGCAGCTGTGCTCCTGGGGTCACCTCCTCATGCGCTGTGCCCCAGCAGAGCTGTCCCCAGGGCAGACAGGCACCTCTCTGCGAGCCGAGAGGATGCAAGGGCTCTGGGCAAGCCAGGCTGCTCTCCCTGCCCAGCAGCTCTCTGTGCCTCTCCCTGCCAGCTCTTGTCCTGCTGTGCCGGAGGCGGTTGCCATGACCCTCACCAAAGGCTCCTTCACCTACTCCAATGGGGAGGAGTACCGCGGCGAATGGAAAGAAGGTGAGATGTGGCAGGAGGGGACAGTGCCAGCTGTGCTGGGGGACAAGCAAACCCCGCATGTCTGCCCAGCTCCACACTGGGGCAGGTCCCACCTCTGTCCAGTGCTGCCCATTTCTGCTCTCACCTAGGTCGCAGGCACGGCATCGGGCAGCTGACATTTGGTGATGGCACTACTTACGTGGGGCACTTTGAGAATGGGCTCTTCCATGGCTGCGGCGTGCTCACCTTCTCCGATGGCTCCAGGTGAGCACCCCACTCCTGCGTACACCTCCCGGGGCATTCCCGCTTGCCGTGGGGAGCTGCTGCCTCAGGAGATCCTCCCACACAGGTACGAGGGGGAGTTTGTGCAGGGCAAGTTCAATGGCGTTGGAGTCTTCACCCGCTGTGACAACATGACCTTTGAGGGCGAGTTCAAAGGCGGGCGCGTGTATGGCTTTGGTGAGTGCTGGCGGCACGGTGCAGGCATCTGCACGGCCCCTGCTCAGCACTGCCCCTTCCAGCATCTCCCACTTCGTCCCTCCTTCCCTGGCCCCATCCACAGTGGGTGCAGCTCCCTGCCTCTTCCCTTCCAGCCCTTCCCTCCCCTCCCCAGGTCTCCTGACCTTCCCCGATGGCTCCCATGGCGTGCCCCGCAACGAGGGCTTCTTTGAGAACAACAAGCTGCTGCGGCGGGAGAAGTGCACGGCCATCATCCAGAGGGCCCAGGGCGCCTCCAAGTCTGCCCACAGCCTGACAGCGTGATGGTGCCCCGCATCCCCTCCCACCAGAGCAGGGACCCCCCTACTTGGGCACTGGCTGGCCCTGATGGCCCTGGAGAAGGGATGTGGCACTGCTGGGTGCCTCCCTGCCCTTCGTCCCCTCCAAGCGTCCTCCTGCCAAGCCCCTGCCGCTGGAGGGGATGGAATCCTCCGCTCTCCACCCAAGTGCCCTGGGGCAGCCGTGGTGCCTTCCCTTTCTGGCTGTAGCCCTGGCACCTGCTGGAGCAGCAGAAGGACAGGGTGACAGGGGCTTGGCCCCTCTGCCCCCCAGGAAGACTGTGGACCACTAGGGCTGCTAGCCAGCTGCAGAGGATGGAGCAGGGGGGCAGAGGCTGGTCCCTGACCCCACTGCCAGGGTGCCTTGGCTGGAAGCTGCTGGCTGAACCACGTGCCCCCAGAGGGGCAGCTCCTGGCTCACTTTGCTGCCCTGGTCCAGGCAGGGTGGGCACCCCAGGCACCCTGTGGCCTGCACCCTCAGCTCTGGGTGACTGGCCATCCCCCTGTATGCCCAGGGTAGGGTGACATTGTGTCCCCAAAGAACCCAGCCTGCTCTCAGAGCCAGCCAATGGGCTGTGTTTCCCTCATCCCTGTGCCAATGCACCCACCCACTGCCTTGGGGACATCAGCAGCAGCATCCCCACCAAGGGGGACTGAGGAATGCCCAGCCTGGCACGTGGCTGCTGCATGCTGGTGGAGGTTGGTACAATGGTGAGCAAGGAGAAGGGTCAGCTGGAGCCTGGAATGAGGGAAGTGAGCAGGGCTGTGTGGGGTGCCAGGGCTGGAGCAGGGGGCCTGGGCAGGGCGGGAGGGGATAGAGGTATGGCAAAGGGGCAGGCAGGGGGCACACAGTTCCCCATCTTGCCCCCTACATGCGTCCTTCATCTCCCCACTGCATGCTCACCTTCACCCCCGGTGCGGTCTGGCTGGCTGTGGCACAGGGGTCCGGCAGCCCTCACTGGCCAGTGCAGGGCTGCAGGGGCTGTGCCCTCCCTGCCAGTCTCTGCCCGCACCGGGTCCCGTGCCTTGCTGTGACCCTGCCTTGTGCTGCTGCCTGCACGGGCCTCAGCTGAGTAAACCATGTTGCCAAACACCCGTGCCATGTTGTTTTTGCTGGGAGCAGGGACGGCGCGGGGGCCTTGCACAGACAGGACTGCAGACACAGAGTGGAGACGGCAGGTTTATTCATGGCACAAGGATCCACCCCTTCCCAGGTGAAGGGAACAGGACCCTGGGGGCTGGCAGGGATGCAGGCTGGCCCGGGGTTGCCCCCGTCCACCCACTCTGCCCAGTGCAGCCCTGTCCAACCGGAAGGAGTAACATGGGTGGCCTTCTCCTGGCCACCTGCCAGGGTCCCTGACTCCTGTACCCTCCTGGTGTGGGAAGGGGCAGATGGAGAACCCCTCACAACCAGCCATTGGCACTGAAGGTGCTCCTCAGCTCTTCCACCTGAGCAGGGCTCAGAGGGGCCAGGGGTGCACGGCAGGGACCCCCATAGTAGCCAAACCACTCCATGGCCTTCTTCAGCCCTGGGATCCCGAAGCGGCGGGTGACCTGTGGGAGGGAGTGCATGGGGGCTTTCTGGCTCCCATGGGCCAGCATGCTCAGTGGGCTCTGCTGTGCAGCCCCTGCTCCTCTGCTCGCCATCACTACTGTCCTCCATGTGGGGCTGCAAGGCAGCCAGGCTGTGAGGTGGCTGCTGCACCCCATGAAGTGCCCACTGTGGGATGGGGGTGCAGAGCACACCCACACAGGACTCTAAACAGGAGCTCTGTGGCACATTGGGCTCTGCAGCAGGGACAGGCCACTCCACAGTGGGATGGGGGGCCCAGGAAGGAGCAGCTCTTCCCCCGCACACACACTGCTGCCTATAAATAGCCAGCAAGGCCCTCACGGAGGGTCAGGCAGTGCCCGGTGCCAGTGGACAGGCTGTTCCTTAACATGGTAGGGCTGGCATTTCCCACCTTCTCACCTCCAGCCTGTCTCAGGTCGCTGGCCAGGTGCTGTGCCATCCTGTCCCCCTGAACCATCCCTCCACCCGCTGCAGCCCAGGGACTTCCGTCCTTTGCCTCCCCCTGGCTCTGTCATGGCCTGGCACCCTCTCCCCTCAGCATCCCAGGGGTTCTGCCTGCTCACCGCCGTGTTGGGCTCAATGAGGCGGTGCTGCAGGTCACGGGCCTCCTGCCACTGGCCCTTGCGGCACAGGTGGTCCAGCTGGCACAACGGGTCACCCAGAACATTGGCGAGGGCACACACTCCCCCAGAGGCACCTAGAGACACCGGGACACATTGGCAGCCAGCTCAGCATGCTGTGCCCAGCCAGCACCTCCCAGTCCCTCACCTGCCTCCCCCTGCCAGTGCCCCCAGCCCAGGATGGGCAACTGCACCTACCCACAGCATAGCTGGCCAGCAGGAAGCCGGCTGATCCTGCCAGCACCTGGAAATCCTCCTGCCTTGTCTTGTGGACCATCAGCCCCATGCGGGTGATCTGAGGAGAGACATGCTATGCCCTGGGGCAGGCATCACCCAGTGCCCCTTGCTGCAGGGTGCCTGCTGGCAGCCCTTGGGGTCCAGGGTAGGGCTGCAAGTCCCAGTTCCCCAATCCCAGCTTAGGTCCAGGTTTGGTGATAAGCAGCCCTGGGAAGGTCCTGCTCCACTCACGTCCCCACCGCTGTCCTTGAGCCCAATGATGTTGGGGTGCTTAGCCAAGGTGATGACAGCCTCCATGGGCAGGTCCAGGCCGGTGTTGGCAGGGACACTGTAAAGCACCACCGGGATGGGGGATGCGTCGCCAACCTGCAGGCAGCCAGGCAGAGCTCAGCAGCTGGGGTGGATTTGAGACACACTGGACATGTTCCCTTATCCTGCTGCCCCAGCTGCGATTGCTGGCAGCCACTGGACATGGCTCACCTCTGTGTAGTGATGGACCAGGGCAGCAGTGGTCATGGCCCCCCGGTAATAGCAGGGTGTCACAACCAGTGCCACGTCAGCCCCCGCCTCTGCCATGCTGACCGTCAGCTCGATGGTGGCCTGGGTGGCTGGGGAGAAGGCAGAGGGGTGAGGGGTGCTCCAGGGGGGACCCATGGCCCCTGCACTGCCCCCCACACTGCCCACACTCACATTCGCAGCCCGAGCCAGCCAGCAGTAAGCGGTCCCTGGGCAGAGCCCGGCGCACGCAGCTCACCACCTCCACCCTCTCGCGGGGTGCCAGGTACGGATACTCCCCGTTGGAGCCCAGCACCACCAGCCCTGGAACACAAATGTGGGGAGGGCAGGGCTCAGGCACAGGAGAAGGGTGCCAGGACTGTCAGGTATCTCCGTTACTCTCACTCCCTTCTTTGCTGCTGGCACCCAGGCAGAGCTCTGCAGCCCACAGTGTGCCCTCTCCCGCCTAGATCCCTGCAGCCCCGGCCTCCCGGTCAGAAGAGAGGAGACTCTGGGGAACACTGTTGTGAGGCTGCAGCTTCTTCTGCAGCTCCTCTCCTATCATCTATCCATCCTTGGCAATCAACAGATCCATATCCCACGAATGCGTGAGTGTGCATGGGAGTGCAGTGCACAGTTTCAAGCCTGCACATGTGTGGAGAAGGTGTGAAAGCCTGCACATGTCTGGAGCGGGTGTGCAAGTACGTGCTGGCGTGTGGCGGGGGTGTGCAAGGACACACACACACGTGTGCCTGGGCACGTGCCATGCGAAGGGCCCCAGGTGGGTGACCCGAGGGGTTGCCAGCCCCGGAGCAAAGTCCGGCTGGAGGCTGAGCACCCTTGGGAAGCTGGCAGGCTGCCTGCATGCTGCCACACAGCCTCTGTGGCAGGCAGGGATCTGACGGGAGCCTGCATGGAGAGGGACAGTGGGCAGCGCTTACCTCGGAAAGGGATGCTGGCATAGCGGCGCAGGTTCCCCTCCAGCTGGGCATAGTCCACCTCCTGTGAGGGTGAGAAGGGGGTGGCGAGGGGTGGGAAGATGCCCCCGAGATCGAGTGAGGGCTCTGACCCCTGGTGGGTGCTGAGTCCCCGGCACTGCCTGGGGACTGCCCAGTGCAGAGCTGCCAGGGCAGGCCGGAGGGAGGAGGCGAGGCGGGTGCTGAATGCCATGGTGGCTGGGTGCTGCTGCTGCCTGTGCCGCCTGCCTCGCCGAGGGGCTGTTAATGTTTGACGGGGCACGTGAGGGACCCGCAACCCTGCTGGGCAGATGACATGGGGGGTGGTACCAGATGAGCTCAGGATGTTCTTCCTCCTTCAGGAGCTGGCTGCAGGAGCTCAGCACCCCTCCAGGTGAGCTTTGGCCACTCTGGCTGTGCTATCCCTTCTGCTTGCCAACCCTGGCAGCTATTCCTCTGCCTCCTACAGGGCTGGGCTGCAACGCCACGGAGGAATCAGGCATTGCAAGCAGGGATCACCTGATCCGGCTGTCAGCGTAGGGTCTCCTGTAAACGGGTGAGTGTGAGCATTTCCCTATAGGGAGCAGTGAGCACTGCACTCAGCATGTGTCCCAGCCTGCAAAGGGACCACGTGTCCCCCAAGGATGGCTGCAGCAGGAAAGGCAGAAGGACAAGAAGCCATCCAACCCCACAGAGTGGCTGTCTAGCAGGGGTACAGCTGCTGCTCTCTGGCATAACCCCAGCTTCCAGCACAGCATGGGCTCAGGTTGAGCTGCCCTCCATGTATTTTTCCTCCCTGAGTTTGCCCAGGTGGGACTTCAAAGGACTGTGACCAATCAGGGTGTCCTGCAGCGAGGAGTCCTGCCCTTGAACCACTTGGTGTCACCAATACTTGAGTCCCTGCGATAGGAGGCAGGGCTCATCATGCTGCCAGATAACCCTGCTCCCAGGATAACCCAGCTTCCCCAGGCTCATCAACCCTGGTGCACGCTGCCCAACCTCACAGCCACTTGGAGCCAAACGCTGCTCTTTGCTGACTTTTATTGACACAGACAAGTCTTGTCTGGATCCTGCTCCTTGGAGCTGAGCCCAGCCCCTGGTCCCTGCCTCGTGCCATCATGCAGGGACCTCCATCTCCCCTTGCGGCTGCTCCTTGGTCTCCAGCGGCTGCTCCTTGGTCTCCAGCGCCTGGCGTGTGTCCACCTGCCACTGCTGCACCAGGTCTGTCGGGGTCTTGCCAGCCTGCAAGAGTGGGCAGAGAGAGGCTGGGCGCAGGGTGGTGTGACATCGTGGGGCAGAAAATGGCCTCAGGGCTGGCCCCCCACACTCACCTCATTCTTGGCCATCATGTCAGCCCCGTGCAGGATCAGTGTTTTGATGATCTTGTAGCGGCTGAGCCGTGTGGCATCATGCAGCGCTGTGTCGCCTTCCTGTGAGAGACACAGATTCACTGGAGATCATGGTCCAGGGACAGGGACCCTCTGCCTGTCCCCAGCACTGCTCCCCAGCTCCCAGCACACCAGCCTCCACCGGGACAAGGGGGACTGTTCCTGTCCCAGCTCTGGCTGTGGCTGCAGCCACCCTGGGGCAGGGATGTGTGTGTTTGGATGTGCCCCACTGTGGGTGCTGGAAGCCCTTGGAGCGGTCAACAAAGGGAGGGGGATGAGTGTTGCCCCCCAGTGATGCCTGCATGGCTGCAGCACTCACCCTGTCCGGGGCATTGATATCCACCCCGCAGTGGATGAGATGCTCCACAATGTCAAGGTGTCCGGTTCGGGTGGCCACGTGAAGGGGTGTGCTGAGCAGCTTGAGGGGGGATGAGATGGACATCAGGGGGGATCAGCACCCACACCTGCTAACCCAGCACAGGGTCAGCTCTGATACTCCAGGGTATGCCCCTGCCCCTGGCACAACCCTGTGACCTGCTCTGCCCTGCTCACCTTGTCCTTCACATTGAGGTCAGCCCCACGGTCCTGCAGCAGCTTGACAGCATCCAGGTGCCCACCCCGGCAGGCCCAGTGCACGGCGGTGCAGTCCAGCTGGACATACAGTATTGTGTCATGGTGGGGGACACCCCCACCCTGTGTCTGTCCCCTGCCCCGGCAGGTCCCCGTGCTCGAGCTGAACTGGCAGAGCCCTGCTTGCAGCCACCTCCGTGACGGGGACAGCACTGCCCCACTGCAGGGTCCCCAGTCTTGCTGTAGTTCTAGCTGCACCACACCCAGATGCTCAGACCAGCATGCAGCTGGAAGCAGGATCCAGCCTCACCCGGTCCCTGAAGTCAACAGTGGCCCCACTGTCCAGCAGCTTCTGCAGGATTTCCATGTGTCCCTCCAGCGAGGAGCGGTGCAGGGCTGTGCGGTGGAACTGGGGGACAGGGCGGCACATTGGCGGACGGATGCATCCTCCCTGGCCCAGTCTGGCTGTACCTCCAGCCCTGTCCCAGGGGTCCCAGCCCTCGCCCACAGGCATGGCGGGGCACGGCTGCAGGACACGGTGGCATGGCACAGGCAGGGGACAGCCAGCGGCTGCCAGGAAATCTACCTCATCACACGTGTCAGGAGGGCCGCCGTCTGCCAGAAACTTCTCGATGACGTGCACCTTGCCCTGGACAGCGGCTCGCAGGAAGGTCTCTGGCTCCACAGGACCCTCCTGGCAATGGGACAGGCTCAGGGCTGGAGCAGCACGGGGGTACAGGAGAGGGGACAACAGGGGGGCCCCCTGCCCTGCTTCCCCAGGGAGGTCTCTGGCTGGCCTGTGGGTGGTCCAGCCGCTATCCCAGCAGCCCCCCTCCCGCATCTTGGGACCCCCTGACGTACAATCTCCAGGGGCTCAGGTGGCGGGGTGGGCTCGGGGGTGGCCGCCCGCTCTGCCCGGCGCTGCCGGCGCTGCTTGCGGAGCTCGATGAGTCGTTGGATGCTGCCCACGTCGATGATCTCCCGCCTCAGATCCACTGAACTCCTCCGCACTCTCTCCTGGCCCTGGTGAGCACACACAGCGCCCCGTTTGACTTCTCTGCGACCAGCCACTCCTGGCCACCCCGCACCCCAAGCCACTCACCTTGATGGCCTCAAGGCCCCTGTTCCTGGGGCCACAGCGTTTCTCCTCCTCCAGCTCAGGTGTGTTCATACGCTCCACAGCCGGCGGCTCCCGTGCAGCATCCCCTTTGAGTCTCTGCACAGGCACAGCGGGTGCTGCATGGTCTTGTCCGGACACAGAGCAGCCCCGCTGCCTCCATCCCCAGCCTGCCGGGGGAGGTGGCTCCGGGCGTGGCTCCCAGCTCGCCGCTGAGGTCTAAGGGGGTGCCTGGCAGCCCTTGGGCTTGCGCTTGCCTGCCCACCCTGCTCGGTAAGCTGGGCACCTGCCTGCTGCCCAGCTCTGCCCCATGGGCTGGAGCTGCCGGGCTGGGAACTTGATCCCCCTGAGAGCCCTTGGACACCTTGCTATATCCCCCAGGACAGCAAGGTCGGTGCCAGCCTCCTCATGTCCGAGTCCCTAAGGATGGATGCAGAGCAATGGGGTTCCTACTACAGCCCAGGAAGGTCCCCCTGCCCTATGGACCCACCTCCTCCTCCTCCTCCTCTGCCAGCTTCTGCTCGATGAGCTCCTTGGCCCGTTCCACATCCAGCTCCATGTCTGCCCACAGTGCAGAGTCCTGTGCAGGATGTGTCCTCTTCTCCTTGCTACCACGGGCAGGGAGTGCCCAGTCCTGGCTCCTGGTGCTGCCGGCGGCTTCACTGGCTGTGGGGCTTTATGCTGCTGGCCCCTCTGTCCCACAGCCCAAGGGCACCAGCAGCTGTGGCTGCTCCACATGACTGGGGCAGCTTTACCATGAGCTCACCCTCCTGCTTTCTGGTGGCCCTGACTCACCTCTCCAGCCCCACACTCTCTTAAAGAGACCCCCCCACCCCGGGCTGACCAGGACACCTGTGCTTGTTATGGGGAGCTGGGGTGTGCAGAACCTGTGACAGCCAGTCAAGAGAGGCTCAGCAGAGCAGGGACATGATCCAGGGTCATCCCACAGGCATGGCACCTATGCCTGTGCCACCCACCCCGGGCAAGCAAGATGCTCCCACGGCTCCCATCACCCCATCTCTGTGCAACCAGATGCTGCAGCAACCACCAATGTTGCCCGAGGCTCCCTGGCACCTTGGGCAGGGAGGGGGCCTGGGAGGGACCTGCCCTCCCCAAAGGGAGGCAATGGGTCCTCTCAAGCCTCTCAGCCAGCAGCAGGCTGCATGGGATGCCAGGAGTCATGGCCCCCCTGTGCTGCTTTAGAGGATGACCTCAGGTGTGGAACGTTCCGAGCAGCCCTGCCAGGGTCCCCGTGGCTGCCTGGCCTCCCTCACTGCACATGGCAGCCTGGCAGCAGGACACTGGCCTCACGTGGGGCCAACAGGCAGAGCCAGCAGCTATTCCCGGCAGCAGGAACATTGTTCAACCCTCCTGAGCACTCCCCCCTTGTAAGATGAGGCCTGCCTTGTGCCAGGACAGTTAATGCGCTGGGCACTGTCCACCAGCACAGGACCTGAGGAAGGGACAGCCAGCCACGTCACTGTCACCCTCCTGGGCAGTTCCCATCCTTGGGTGCCCTGTCCCCAGGGTGTGACAGCCTCCTGCAGCAGAAAGACACTATTTTCACCAGGGCAGGCCATGGTGGCCATGAAGGTCCTCTTGGGACTGTTCCCTTCCACAGACTGTCCGACCCAGCTCCAGGGCAGACACAGGCTTAAACCTCCAGAGAGGAAGCACCAGGAAAGAGCGGTGGTGGCCCCACACTGAGAAGCAGCTGGGATGAGAACAGGACAATGCTGGACATACTGGGAAGGGTCCTGTAAGGCAAACAGCCAGGGCTAGCAAGACAGGGTCAGTGTGGCACTAGGGAACAGAGCTGGGGTGTCCAGGCTACCCTTGGCCACCCTGTGCCCATTCTGACATGGGAGCAGATACAGGACAGGCACAGGGACCTCCTGTGGCTATGGGTTACAGCCCCCTCCAGCCTCTCCCCAAGGCCAGAGGAAGGATGAAAAGGCTTTATTGATAAATACAGACTATGTACAGAGGGGAGACATCTCCACCCAGCCCAGCACCCCACGGGTCTCCTGGCCAGGGGGAAGCCAGAGCCCAGTGGGTCACAGTCCCTCCCTGCCGGCACAGCCTGGCAGAGAAGCCCCAGCCCCAGAGACATTTGGTCTCGAACCTCCTGCAGCAAACACGGCGCCTGCCCGTGTCCCCAGCCAAGGGCAGCCACTGTGGTGGCACAGCCCCATGCAGACCTGCCAGGGGGGTCACCCATGTGGAGGGCAGCCTCAAGGGGGAGCAGGAGCAGCTCCAGATGGGCTGGAACACAGCACAGGGAATCCCCAGAGGTGCCACTGTCCCCCAGCCCCCTGCCCTCTCCCCTCAACCAGTAGGGGATGGCTCAGTTCCTGGGTGAGAGGGGCTGGTTGACAATCACTTGCACAACAAAATCCTTCTGGATCTTGGTCTCCTGCAGTCGTGTGCGGTCAGTGAGCAGCTTGCCTGAGAAGAACCACCGCTGCCAGGCCAGGTCAATGCCCTCCTGCGCCTGCAGCTGCTTCTTCAGCTGCCCGATGGTGTCACTCATGCTGGCGCTGAGCCGCAGGTCCTTGCCGGTGGAGAGGCGCACCTTGAGGGCGAACTCCCGCCGGGCGTTGGGCAGAGGCTCCGCCGGTTCCACCGCCTCCTCCTCGCTCCGCTCCAGGATCAGGTTGACAGGGGGTGCAAGGCAGTAGACAGGCAGCTGGTACCGGTTGCCCAGCTCATCATAGCACTCCGTCAGGGACCCTGGGGACAGCAGGATGAGATGCTAAGGGTAGGCATCCCCATGGACCACCCAAATGGGGACAGGGCCACCCCAAGCAGCGTGGCACAGCCTGCCTTGCTCCCCTTGGCTGGGCTGAGCTCTGGATGGCAGGTGGGAGCCCCTTTCTACTCCAGCCTGGGACCCCTATGTGCCCAGATATGGGGCACTCAGCACACACCCCACCCAAACCCCCAAACCTCACCATGGGGCAGGGTGATGCTGGCTCCATCGAGGATAGCCTGGGCCAGGCTATGGTCATTGGCTTCTACAGCATAGGCAGCTGCCTTCAGGGCATCCCAGATCTCCTTGCGGCCTTCAAAGGCGGGTGCTGTGTCCCAAAACTCGTCCCGCTTGCTGCGCAGCTGCCCGTCTGTCATGGGGTAGTCGCTCTTCCACTTGGGACACTCCTTCTTCAGGGGCTCATTGCGGCCTGTGGAGGGGGGGATATTCAGCCAAAGGACAGGGTTTCCCCTCGGGGCCTGAGCCCCCCACCTCCCCATATCCACAGGTTCTTCCTGGGGACCTCCTACACCCCAGCAAGGGTCCAAAGGATCACCCTGCCCAGTGAAGAACAGTTCCCAACGCAGCCATGGGGAACTGAGCTAAAGCTAGCCCTGCCCAAGATCCCACTGGCCCCACAGCAGTTGCTCCCCCAAGTGACACCCTTTGCCCTCAGAGGGGACAAGGGCTCTTGCTTCCATGTTAGGGGGACCAGTCACTGCCCCGTAGGGTGGCCACAGGGCCTCGGGGCCCTTTGAGGCAGAGCAGTATTTATAGCTTGGGGAATTAGCCAGGAAATAAGCTGGTCAGTCGGAACGAGAAGGGGATTACAAAGGCTGAGCTGCAGCGAAGGGGGGTCAGGACTTCACCGTCCCCTCTGCCCACCCCAGGATGACAGGGACCAGCTGCAGGCAAGACAGCAGGTACACAGCGTCCCGGGCATCAGGGGGACAGAGGGCACGGCTGCCAGACTGCAGCTGCCCCAGCAATGGGCTGAACTGAGCCGGCTCTCCACAAAACAGCCCCCAGCCATGTCCCCACAGCCCTTCAGCAGCCAGCATTGCCCAGGGATCTGAGCCACCCCAATGCCAGTCCCACAGCACCATGCCCTCACTACACTGGGCTGCGGCCCTGTGGGAACAGCCCTGTCCCATCGGCCCGCAGCCAGGCCGGACACGTGGGGCAGGAAGGAGCTGTTGTCACTCCCAGCTGAGCTAGGGACAATGAATGATAACAGCTCCTTCCTGTCACCCCTCTCCCCGAGCTGGCCAGCCGGCACCCTTCCTGTGGCGACAGGACGAGGGTAAAGTGAGGCTCCAGCTGGGCAGGAAGATGCCTGTGCCCACCCAGTGACCTGCCAGGCAAGGTGATGCCACACACCCCAGCCACTGGAGACAGCCACCACTGCCAGCTGTGGGCTGAGCCAAGTTCCCCAGGCAGCCATTCCTGAGCAAGTGTGTGGTGACACAAGGCACTACATGACCTTTATGATTGTACCAGCACTGCCTCACCCTATCCAAGGCCACTGGAGCCAGCATAGCATCTGCTTCCCAGCAAGCACCCACCTCGGGGGTCCCCACGGGGCACAGGTGCTCAGCTACCCCAGGGCTGGGTGCTGAGCATCCCTGGCAGGCAGCATCCTGCCCGCATCCCTGGAGGAGCAAGAGCAGCCGGCTGCAGCCAGTGCTGCCGATTCAGCAGTCACGGTGCTGGGCCAGAGGGATTTGCAGCACCACAGGACACAGCAAGGTCAGAGGCAACACCTGCCCCAGGAGGGCAGTGGAGAAGTGTCCACAGCCAGCCTGAAGGACATGTCTGGGATCATGTCCCTACACTGCTGTGGCCACCGGGCTGGGACACGTGTCCTCACAGCCAGGACTCCTGGCCAGCACTCCCAGTCAGAACCATTCCCCCAGCTCTGCTTGTAACAAAGGGAACAGGCTGGCCCAGGGGAGGCAGCAGGATCGGAGCTGTGGGGGGTCGGCTGTGGCAGAGAGCAGGGACAGGCTGTGGCTGGCTCGTGTGTACAGGCGTGCCCAGCAGCCTTGCCCAGGTAGGCAGGGGCTTAAGCCTCGTCTATTTATTGCTACCGCCTAGCCAGGCCTGCACTTTCTAATCACCTCCTGCTGCTCTATTCCTGGCCCCTTGTGCAACTCTCCACGGCAGCACCACCAGACAGGTCCCTCCGCTCGTTGTGCCCGGCCTCGAGCCAACAGGATCTGGCTGGCAGCCTGCCTGCCTCCTGCCCTGTGCCTGCAGCACCCTGCCCGTGGCTCAGCCCCCCGCGGTGCCCTGTGAGGGACCCCCAGGCAGAAGGATGTGTCCCTAAGGCTTCCCTGCCCTGGGGCTTGCTCCCTGCCTGCAGGAGCGTCAGGCAGCCCCAGCTGACAGGTCCTGGAGGCCACAGAGAAGATGTCAGCCAGATGGCACACACCACTGCTTCCAGCAGTGCTGGCTGCTCTGCTCCTGAGCCAGGCAGGGTTGGGCTGCTGCGTGCCACGGGCATCCCTAGATCCTGCTGTGGTAAGCTGGCCATCCCAGGGACAACACTGTCACCTGCTGCCAGGACCCTCGCAAGACCCCTCTACGGGGGGTCACAACAGGCCCCAGCCAGGGCAGGAGCGGGCCAGGCAGGTGGGCTGCTTAGCAGGGCCCCTGTGGCAGCAGAGGTGGGCAGGAAGAGCCCCCCTCCCCGCTGATGGCAGGTCCTCGTGTACTGGGGCCTGCTGGCCCAGGGCAGTGTCCCCATACTGCTGGTGAGGGCAGCTGTAGCCTTGCTTCATCCTCCACCACCTGCTGAGCAGCTCCCATGGGCTGGTGGCACCATGCAAACAAAGCAGGAACCAGCCAGGGCACCTGGCACAAGGGACAGCCCTGCTCTCCCAGGAAGGGACACACTGCAAGGAAGCAGCAGAAGCAACTGCCAGCAGTATTCCAGGAAGGGATCATGACCCACCCCAGGAGAGCGAGTGGGGATAGAGACACAGTCTCTGCAGCCAGCTGTTGCCTGGCAGAGGAGGGGATCACAGATCCAGATGTTGGGATCTGACCCCACCCCCGTCACAGCAGCCTAAGCTCCAAGGCAATGGCCCCACATCCCGCCAAGCTGAGGGAGCAGTCAGCCAGGGACCCGAGGCCTCACTGATGCCCGCAAGAAGGCACTGCTGGGGGGCAAAGTGTGTCGGGGTGGGGGGACTATCACCCCGATCCATACCAGCGGGGCATTCCTGGGGCAGGCTGCCACACCTGAAGCCCCGGGCGGTGGAGGCGGCTACCCACGGCACGGGCACGGGCACGGGCGCAGCTCGACCCGGCTGCCACGGCACCCCGTGCTGCCGGAGCGGCGGGCACCGTCCCACGGAAAACGCCCTTCCCTCCCTCATCCCAGCTGCGGGCGAGGGCCGGGGCGTCCCGTCCCGGGTACACGCTTCCTGCCCCTCCTCTCCCGCCGCCCACTACCGCTCTGCCATAAACACGGTAATTACCGGCTGCGACGGCACCGGTCGGGGAGGCGGCAAGGGAAAGGCGTGATTCATCCTACCAGCCCACGGCTTCTCCGCCAAAAGTCTACCGTACCCATCCCTGCGGCCTCCGGGACCCTCCGGGATGGCATCACGGGGAAACGCCTCGTGGCAGCCGGGTATTCGGCTACCGGTAACTCCGGGGGCCGCGGGGCTGCACCAGCCCCCCTGCGCCGCTGCCGCTCCCCGGACCGGCGCAGCCGCTCCCTGCCTGACCCGCACGTCCCGAAGCCCCGGGGCAGCGGGGACGGGGTCGCGCCCGCCGGGAGCAGCCCGGGGGACGGGGCAGCA
>VWZT01002633.1:158417-185358 GCA_013397055.1 Pachycephala philippinensis | reverse complement strand
CGTGGGCACGGTCCGGGTGCGGCGGGCGGTGGTGGCGGTGTGGGGAGGGGTTTGGGAGGAAGCGTGGGGCTGCAGGGCTGGGTAGGGCAGGGTGTGGAGGCGTGGGACGGAGCGTGTCCGTGGGTTGTGAGGCTGCCGTGCGGGGCATGGCACCGGGGAATGGGTAGGGTAGAGCCTGCAGCTCGGAGCTGGCAAGGTGATGTGCGGTAGGAGTGGGACAGCAGCGAGGGTGAGGGGCTCTCGGAGCGAGGCAGATGTGGGTGGCAGAGAAATCGACATTGGCCTTGCTGAGGTACTTTGGGAGGTGACTGGTGCAGACTGCCCTCACTGTGGTTTCTCCCCCTTGCCTAGCAGGGCTTGAGGCATTTGGTTTCCTCGGAACAGCAATTGGGTGACTTGCATTAGGGAAGTTACAGCTTCAGGAATGTGGCTTTCTAAGGATAAGGTGGTGCTTTTGTGTTTCTAGGCAGTGCCTTCAGCATGTTTTGGGAAGGAGCTGAGAGAGCAGAGAAGGGCTATCTTTATATGTTACATTACACAGAGGGGTAGCTTATAGACCTTTCCCAAGGCCTGATGGATTGTGAACTGCTCTGTAGTGTCTTGGTGATGAGATGAGCTGGCAAAACAGGAAGGTAACCCAGTGGCCCATGTAACACAGAGTGAAGAAAATGCCAAGGAAATTTGGAGGAATTCACTAAACTATGTGACATTCAAGATGTTGCAGAAGGGTTGCACAGTCTCCGACATATTTGGGATAGACGTGGGGAAGAATAACCTTAAACTGCTGTTGTCAGCTGATGTCATGTTACAGAAGTGCCTAGAGAAAGCTTTGTCTCTTGGAAGACATACAAAGGGAATTGCCCCCCCATTTGCTCCCCCCAGCTCTTTTCAGCCGTGTGGCTCTTGTGACAAACTCTCCTTCACAAACAGGGGGCTGGTAAGTGTCCTTGGGCCCCGCTGACCTTGTACAGAACCACACATCAGAAAGGATTAAATTGCATTATGTATCATTGAGCAAAAGGGAAGGTTTCTTCTAAGCTCACGACCATTGTGCAATTGCTGTAAGAAACGCACTGAGCTTCCCCCGTTTGTTGCTGAGGACTAAAATGAGCATAACTTGGCAAGTAGCAGAAAGGCCTTAGTGCTGTCACTGGCAGCTTGGGCTGCATGGGTCAGTGGGTGGCAGGAGGAGGCTGAATTCATCTTTCGTAAAAAACAGGGAGAGAAGGATTCTGCTGTTACAGAATCCATTACACATTCCCTGTGAATGTTGTGCTCACATTTTAAGGGTGTGGGGGAGACACAAATGGAAGGCCTCCAGAAGTGACTAATACCTAGAAGGACACTGTGTGAAAGGGGGACAGACCTGTCAGGAGAGGGAGCATATTGGTTCAGAGTAGCAATCCAGCACAAGGTGAATGTCTTGCTTCTGTTTAGTCTCTGGGAATTACAGGAATCCCAGAATAGGAAGGCACCCCCTCCTGGTAAAGGGATTCAAGGTGCCTAATTCACCTTGGGGCATATGTGCTGCTGCCAGATGTGGAGGCAGCAGTTTCAGGGGCTCACCACTATGCCTGCCGTGCTGATGAGGCAGGTCCAATTAGTTGTGCTGGTACTCAGGGCTGCCCACGAGCACACCACGCTCACAGGCTGTGCCGGGGAGGGGTGTGGCCACAACATCTGAGGCGAAGCTGGTCACACCTGGGTCCCTGAGAACAGAGGGATCTCCCTTGCTGAGCTGAGCAAAGGCGCTGCTGATCTCACTGCTGCTGACCACGGGCAGTATCAGTACCTGGCTGTGGTTTGGCCATCACACTGCAGCTCTTTCCTGTTGAGCAGGGAACTAGAAGCTTTGTGTAGAGCTGCTTTCACACTCTGCAGACACAGAGAAGCAGAGCACTTGACCACAGACCTTTTCTGTTATGGTGCAGAGGCACAAAGGCTCTTCATGAGCTTGCAGAGTGGAATACTGGGATGCTGGATGTGGAGGGGCCATCCAAGCTCTCCCTGCAGCTCATTCTGCTTTGGCTGGTGCGTAGCGTCTGCTTGCTGTTTCACTGTTCTTATTCTGCAAGAAATTTTGCCAGCATGTTATGGCTGTCTCTGAGGGCACCCCTTGTTCAGTCTGTGCCTGTCAATTCTGAGACCTGCTGGGCTCTTCTTCCGTGCAGCTCCCCTTATCTGTTCCGTTCCTCAGTTCAGGCTCCCTCTCCCTGCTGCGCCAGGCAGGATTGAAAGCTCTGTCTCTGGAGTCGGGACTGCCTGCTGTCAGAGCACTCTGTCAGAAAACACTGTCATCCCATCCCTAGAGACAGCTCTATGATGAGCAGTGTATCTTAATATTGGAATTAACTGCTTAGGAAGAGACAGTTAATGCTTGCAACAGCAGGAGACGTGAGCTGGAACAAGGCCTGGGAAAGCCCGTAATGAGACCTTTGGGCTTCTGAGAGGGTGAGTGCCCTGTCAGTCGTGTAGGTTCAGCAGGGCAGAGAGGTGAGCAGGTCCCTCCAGAGTGCCCAGAAGAGCTCCTGGGCAAAGACAGTGAGTCTCAGTGTCTGCAAGGTGACTTGGGGTTTTTTTTGTGGAGGAATGCTATTTTGTCCAGGTGGCGGGAGAGGGGTACTGCTTGTTTCCCAGTAGTGTCACTTGACACCTGAACTGCAGGTTAGGGGCCTGAAGGTAAGGCAGTCCCTTGCCTGCCACCCCATATCTGATCTGAGGGCATACACAGAGCTGTCCTTCTGGGAAGGTACCACATTGGCAATGGGTGGCAGGAAGGGAGAACCTGCCCTTCTACCGAGGTTCTTGTAAGGTGCAGCTAACAGGTCCTTACTGAAGCCTCCTGAGGAGGGACTCTTCCCCAAGCTGAGCTGCAAGAATACGGAGGCAGGAGATGAATGAGACAACCTGGCAAGGAATCTGAGTCAGAGTTGGAAATAGACTCCAGGAATCCCAGAACCCACAAAGCTGCCTTTCTCCCTGCCCTCCATCTTGGAGGAAGTTTGTGAAGGTCTTGGTCAGCACAGCGAGAAGGTGGTGGAGCCAAGGTGAGAAGCTGAGTGATCACTAGTGTCTGGGCTGTTTGCTCAGCCAGTTCTCCCTCAGGAGGCACCTGGAGAGCTGCCCTCCGTCTCCTCACAGCATGCTCACATTAGAGAAGGGGGTTTTAGTATCTCAGTGAAGTGGGCACAGCGAGGCTTCTCTCAGGAGTCACACATACAGCCAGGCTGCAGGGAGAGGGTGAGGCAAAGTGTGGGCAAGTTTTCCCCTGGCTGTCTGCGCTCTGCTCTCAGTCTCAGAGGTGTTTATAGGCAGGGCTGGAGGCAGCTCCACCAGTTAAGTGCACATGGCTCCTTTGGTGCTTAGTGAGGAGTCAGCACAGACCAGCCTTTCCCACTGCTGAGCTGGGATGCTTCCCAGCATCCATCTCCAGTACCATGCCTGCATGATCTCTTTGGTTCACTCTCTTTACCTCCTTTCTCCAGGGGTGAAAGATGGAAGGTGGACAGTGCTGCAGCTTGTGGAAGCCCTGGGGTAAGAAAAGCCTTGTGCAAGTTATACGTCGGGTAAGGGCCTTGCAGGGGACATTCCCACAAGGAGGCACAGTTAGAAGGGAAAGTGTGCTCATCCAGGATGAGCTTCAGCACTGGTAGACACATTGCAGCGTGCAGGATGTTGTCTGCTCACAGCATGGGGCTTGAGCAGTGCAAGCTGGACATGGGAGCTCTTTGGGGAAGAGCAAGGCTGGAGCAGCTCTTGATGCTCTCCCAGGACAGAGGAGAGATGTGGCAGACAGCAAGGTGCGGGGCACTTTTCAGTTGGGGCTGTCCCCAGCAGGAGCTGCCTGAGCATAGCTGCACAACACCATGTCACAAGTTGGCTGGCACTCAGCTTCTGCTTCTGTCTCCAAACTGTCATGGCCCGTCATGTCTATTTCTCCCAAGCTGGGGGCTGGGTTTGCCTCACTGTAAGAGGCTTTACCCTTTTTGACCCTTGTGATCTTGGGAGCATGGTGCAAGAGCAATTTCTTTGATCCGACTTGAGAACTTGGATTTCTTTCTGCCTGGTTCTGGGGCTGAGTGCACACATGCAGCACGGACAGGGGGAGAGGAGTCTGTTCCCACCCTGCCAACAAGTCAGGCAGGATTGGGCCCACAGACTGGCACCTCTTTGTTTTTGTAATGTGCCTGCTCAGGATGTACTTCCTGCTTGGATGTCCCTGCTCACAACAGGCTTCTTGGGCTTTCTCCCCTCTTGGCCTAGGTTTTGCCTGGAGAATACAGATCCTCGGATGCGAGGGCGAGGCATCCAGCTGTTGTCACAAGTCCTGCTCCAGTGTTACTCCATGCTCCAGGAGAAGGAAGGTAAGGGCTGTTCTTGCCCTTGAGTGGCTGGCTGGGGACAAAGCCTGGGCCATTAAAGTGTCTGTCCTGCAATTGGCAAAGGGATTGATTTAACACTGTGACAAATTTGTACACGTCTCTAAGAGTCAAAGTCCAAGGAGGGCACGAGGCTTTGCGCTGCAGCCTTTTTGCCAACCTCACCACACAATTCAGGTCACTGTCTGAACACACCAAATCCCTGGACAGCTGGGGCCCCTGACAGTGTGTGGGTGTTGCACACCCAGGTGTGCTCAGCGCCACGTGGGACATGTTGGGGATACATCTGTGTGTCAGAATCCTTGGGTGATGATTCAGAGCAGGAAGACTGTCCTTCACACACCAAATCACACTGCAGCCTTGCAGCCTGACCAGGTTAACTCAGGAGGAACCCTGAGGCCTGGGGAGGAGGGGAGATCAGTGTAAGGATGAGAATGGAGTGGGGGACTGGAGTGGGGAGAAGAAGATGCCCTGTTCATGGAGGCATGGAGAAGGTCTGCCTCTGTTAAATGTCCCATAGCAACTGGCTGGCAGCAGGGAAAGCCATTAAGTGCTGACAGACTTTGGTTCGGGCTTGGGGGCCTTGCAGATGGGAAGCTGAACTTATGCCAGCAAGCTGCCTAGACAGGGGGCCTGGCTAGTAAGTATGGTGGAGTAAAGGGAGGATGGAAGTAAAAGATGCTTAGACCTTGGCATTTGGCTCTCTTTGACTGTAGCCAGGCAGGGCGGAGAGCAGCTGTGCATAGAACCTTATCTACTGGAGTGGGGGGAGTCAGGTGTGATGACTGATGGGAACTGAGGTGCTCTGGAGGGGCAGCCAGAAGTGGGGAGGTTCAGTGGGGATGCTTGACTGAGAAAGGAGATTCAGGGCAGCTGAGCAAGGGGAGTGAGCTGGGTTAGAGCCTCGTGTCCCAGCTCACGCAGTTCATTTCTCAAGCGCTGCGTCAGGCTGCCTCCTGGGGGGCTGAGTTTCTGCAGCAGCTGTGGGCACAGGATGCAGCTAGCCGGCTCTTCCAGTCTGTTTCCTGCTACCACTCCCCAGGGCTGGGGTGTGCAGGCGCCCGTGGCCGTGACTCAGGGGCCAGGAACGTGTTGTGGAGCCAAGTGCGAGGAAGCCGGAGCTCCTGCCCCAGCCTTGTGCCCCACCCCATGACATCCTCCAGCCTCTGCTGAGCAGACTGCCACTCTGCTGCTGGTGTCTGCATCCACATGTCTGGACAGGTCAGGGCAAATGCCTCTTGGGTAGCTCCGGCACCTCTGCAGCAGCCAGAGGTGGGTGCTGCTCTGCTGCAGTCAGGCGTGGGCTGCTCACGAGGAGAAGGCAAAGGTGTTGGAGCCAGGTGGGTGCACCCACCAGCAGCAGTTTGTCCCATTCACCAGTGCAAGATGTGCTCGCTCTTAATCCATCAGCTTGTGGGTGAGCGGGGGCCGGCACCCAGCAGCTCCGTTTCCTAGGACTAACACACATTGGTGTCTGTTTCTGACAGTGCTGCATCTGGTCTTGTTCTATGAGAGCCGGCTGCAAGATCATCACCTGGTGATCCCCTCGGTGCTTCAGGGACTGCGAGCGCTGGTGAGCTCGCACCCCCAGCCCACAGTGCTGGGATGCACTCCAGAGCAGTGTCAGGGAGGTCCAACACCTGGGTATGGGTTGCAGCAGTGTGTCAAGCAGGGCCTGGCTGGGCTGTCAGCCCACCTGGCAGCACTGCCCTGTCTCCTCTGTTCTCCTGCTGTGCCCCTTGTGGAGGAGCCAGGGAGAGGAGACTGCCTTGATTTCCTGCCCTGTGTTGGTATTGGGGCAAGGATTCCCTGGCCACCCTGGGGAGCAGCACAGATGGTGGGCATCTTGTCCTGTTCTGTCTGGGGAGGGGGTGGTGAGCTCCTCCTGTTGTGCAAGAGGATCCTGCAGGCAGCTGCTGTACGGAGGCAGGAGCTCTGTTATGTGGCTGCCGTCATGGTATTCTATTCTTGTTTTTCTCTTCATGTCCCCAGAGCATGTGTGAGGTGCTGTCCCCAGGGCTAGCAGTGTCTGTGCTCAAAGCCATCTTCCAGGAGGTACACGTGCAGGTGAGCAATGTGATTTCCTATCCTCCTGTCCTTGATCTCTGCTCCCTATGTGTCTGGGGATGGCCTGCATGCCCTGAGGACTGGCCACATTCAGCACAGTGCAGTGCTTCTGCAGGGCTTAGAGACAGCTTGGCTCACTGCAAGAGAGGCTGTGAGAGACAGACAGCAGCTGAGGATCCTGTTTGGCTATTGTCCTCTCTTTTCTCAGCCCTAGGGGAATTATTTCCTTTTGCTCCATTCTCCAGGCTGTGTTTAAGTGCCCCCAGTCCAATTCTCCTCCAATTTAAGATTGTTTTTGCTGGCAGTGCCTTGGGCAGCATATGTGGCCCTGGTATGACTGATGGTGCAGTCATGCAGTGATGGGACACAGTCATGTTCATGTGCCATTGCATAGGCATGTGCACACTTTGCATGTGATAAATGGGATCTCTGTGCCAGGAAGCAGCAGCTGAGCTGCTGGGGGTCCTGCTCGCTCTCAAGGGCATGTGCTGCCTGTGGGGTAGTGGGTAGCTGTGCTGCCATGTGTAGAGGATGGTTTTGATTGATCTACTCCTCTCTTCAGTCCTTGATGCAGCTGGACCGCCACACAGTCTACAGCATCATCACCAACTTCATGAGCACCAGGGAGGAAGGTGAGGAGGCAGATGCCAGAGCTGCTCTGGGATTGTTGAGGCTGGGAAAATGACTCGCTATCGCCTTCTCTGAGGGCTCTGTGGCTCTGCCTGGGAGAGCTGGAAAAGGACTGTGGGGCTGGGGCAACTCAGCTGATTTAATGCCATGTTGGTGAGGGCTGATGTCCTGCACCTGCTTCACGCTCCTTCTTTCTGCAGAGCTGAAGGGCCTGGGTGCCGACTTCACTTTTGGCTTCATCCAGGTCATGGATGGGGAGAAGGATCCCCGCAATCTGCTGGTGGCCTTCCAGATCGTGCGTGATCTCATTGCCAAGGACTATGCCCTGGGTGAGCCTAAACCTACCATGCAGAGCTGACTGGGAGACATGTCCCTTTTCTTTGAGCCATTGGAAGGATGGCTCCTGGGTCTGACCAGGCCTGGGCTGGTCCCTAACATGCATTAAAAGCTGCAGAGCTGGCCTGTCATGGGTGCTAAACATAGCTGCTGTGCCTTTTTTGCCCAGTATCTTTGCTCACTCCCTCTCTCCTCTGTCTGCAGGTCCCTTTGTGGAGGAGCTGTTTGAAGTTACATCCTGCTACTTCCCTGTTGATTTTACTCCAGTGAGTGAGCCTGCTGTGTGCCACAGCCTGTTCCTTCTGGTGTTTTCTTAAGGGGTTGTGTCCCCTCCAGTGAATGGGATGAGAGGGTGGCCAAGAGTCTTGGCTGGGCAGTGTTGAGCTGTGAGCTGTGGTACCCAGGCTGACAGGCTGGTGCCAAGCTAGCTGCAGGGGCACTGCTGCTGCCTTGCTGGAGATGAGGTGATGCAGCCTCAGCTGATGGCTGGGTTGGGATGTTTCCTGACTGGTGGGTGACCTGCTCTCTGCTTCTTTTACAGCCCCCCAATGATCCTCATGGCATCCAGAGGGAAGACCTGATCCTGAGCCTCCGGGCTGTACTGGCCTCCACGCCCCAATTTGCTGAGGTACGAAGCTCCTTGGGGATTCTTCAGCACCTCACTGTTCCCTGAGCACAGGCTGCCTTTCATAGTGCTGCAGCTCCTGCTGTGACTCTGTGGGATGGGAACAACTGGGACCAGGAGCTTGCACTTGGGCAGCCCTGTCTCCTGCTGAGGCTGTCCATGAGGAGGGTGCTAACTGACACCCTGGGAAGGGGCTGCCTATTGCAGGTACCCCTTCACCTCTGCTCTCCTGGCAGAGGCTGAACTTTCAGCCTTGCTGGGCCATGGATAAGGTGGTGTGAAGGATGGGCTGAATTAAAGTGCTTCTCTCTGCAGTTCCTTCTCCCTCTGCTTATTGAGAAGTTGGACTCAGAACTGCAAAGTGCCAAGCTTGACTCGCTGCAGACTCTGGTAAGGAGGGGTCCCCTACTCCCTTCAGCCCACAGCTGATCTGTGGCAGTAGCAGCTGCCAGCCACCTCTAAGCCCTTCTCCCTGCCAGCCAGAGACTCTGCCTTGTAGAGCCACAGTTTCAAGAGTCCTGGTTTGGCCTGCATCACTCTTTCCCGTTTTTCTTGAGTGATTTGTGCAGCTCAGCAGGAGCCTGCCAGGATGGGCAGTGTCCTGGCACCGTGTCCACCTGGTACTGGCTTCTCTGTGATGCTTTCTCCTGGCTCCCTCTTGCAGACTGCGTGCTGTGCCATCTACGGGCAGAAGGAGCTGCAGGAATTCCTCCCCAGCCTCTGGTCATCCCTGCGCAGAGAGGTGAGTACTGCAGGGCTCCACCATGGCTGGGCTTCTGCTGAGCAGGAGTTCTCAACCAGACCAGGTGGGCCCCATATCTCCCAGCAGCCCGCACCTGTGACCTTGGACTGTCCCAGCTAAAAGTGGAGGGGACAGGCCAGCCCTATCAGCACGTCCCTGTGGCTTGAATGTGCCATGCTGCATGTTCAAATCATGTGGGAAGTGAGGCAGGCGCCTGAGCCCTTCAGCCTGCGTTGGGAGCCTGAAGCCTGTGGTTGTCGTCGGCATGGAGTTCAGCTCATCCTATGGCCTTTCCTCCAGGTGTTCCAGACAGCGAGCGAGAAGATTGAGACGGAATGCCTGGCTGCACTGCATGCTCTCTCTGCCTGCCTCTCCCGCTCCGTGCTCAGCTCTGATTCTGAGGATCTACTGGATTCCTTCCTCAGCAGCATCCTGCAAGGTAGCTAACAGAGACCCTGCCCTGAGCAGCCAGGCCTGAAAGCATCCTCTTAGGTTGAGATCTCCCCTCCTCTTCTCTTTCAAGCCTCTTCTCTTTCTAGTCCTCACAGCCACTTTTGGCTTCTCCAAGGTAGTTGGCTGCAGGAAGGGAGGACAAGGGGATTGAGCTGTTTCCCTCTCTACTGGAACTGCACTCTCTGTGCGCTTGGGGATGTGGGAGGCTGCTCAGTTGGGGAGGCTGTGCTGCAGCTCAGAGCTGCGCCCTGGCAGCACGTCCCAGCCCAGCTATCAGCTGTGTCCCCACGCGCGAAGCAGAGGAGCTGTGCGCCGGTGCAGCTGACGCCCAGCCTATCTCAGATTGCAGGCACCATCTGTGCGAGCCCGACATGAAGCTGGTGTGGCCCAGTGCCAAACTCTTGCAGGCAGCAGCGGGTGCCTCCCTCCGCACCTACCACCGCATCACCCGCAGCGTCCTGCCGCTGCTGCTGGAGCAGTACACCAAGCACACGCAGGTGAGGGGCACCCACTGGCTCCACAGGGCCTGGGGGGAGCAGGGTGTCTAAGAGGATGTCCTTCCCTGGTGTGGGTAGAGACCCCATGGGCACCCTGTGGCCTCGGAGCGCTGGGCTGAGGTACAGCTCTGTCCCAGCAGTGACTGGGATCTGGGTTACACCTTTGTGTCCCTGCAGAGCAGCCAGAGGAGGACAATCCTGGAAATGCTGCTAGGCTTCCTGGAGTTGCAGCAGAAGTGGGGACATGTGGAAGAAGGTGAGGGTGGCTGGTCCCTCTGGAGGCAATTGTGTCCCAAGGGCTGCTGGCTCTGACCTCACTTTCCTGTATGCTGACAGACAAGGAAAGCTTACTGGCCACATGGCTGCATGTCCCAGCAACCCTGCATGATTGGGTGTCAAATGCAGAACCCCAGAAAGGCTCTGTCAAGTGTCATGATGGTGGCTGTGTGGTGACAGCCAAACACAGGCAGTGACTCCATGCCCCTCTCTCCAGATGAGAGCACTCTGCTATCGCTCCAAGCCCCGGTTTGCTCTGTGGTGTTCTCAGCGCTGACGGATCCCAGTGTGCAGCTGCAGCTGGTTGGGATCAAGGCACTGACTGTCCTGGGCTCCCTGCAAGGTTGGTGCCTTGTTTCCCTTGAGGAGACAGAGGGAGGTGTCACTCTCTCTGTCACTCTGAGAGGCACGGTAGCTGCTGAGACATCCTTGTCTGCTGCCTGTGGGTGCACAGGAGTAGTGGCAGCATTTTCTACCCAAGCCATGAGCTCCAGCAACATTTGGTCTCTCTCTTGCCTGTTTGTGCTGGGCACCTTTTATCTCTGGCATTTGGTGGCTGCTGCATTGCTGCTGGTCTGGATGAGGGGGAAGGATCCTGTCCAGCACACCAGCGTCTTTGCCTTTGGCCAAGGGTAGGATTCCTCTATGGCTCTTGTTCCAGGCTTCCTGTCTTCCTCTGATCTGGAGCTGGTTGTGGATCACCTCATCCGTCTCGCTCTGCATGAGGAGGATTCCCAGAGCAGGTGAGGGGTGGGTTGGCATCACTGCAGTCACACGTGCTCTGGGAGGAGGAACAAAGCCTGGCTTTGCTGCAGAGAGGGGCTGTAGTCTGAGGGAAGGCACAGGAACTCTCTGAACTAGAAGACTATATGGGATAAACCATACAATTCATGGGCTGGAAATGAGAAAGTCTGAGCCTATCAAAGCAGGAGGCTCTACTCTGTCTACGTGAAGGGGGGGAAAAGGCAAGTTGCTGAGAAATGGGGTTCTGGAGACATCTTCTGGCCAGGTCTGTGCAGCTGGGGTACAAGCAGCCCCGGATTTGCAGTCCTTGCATCACCTTTTCCATTCTCTTTCCCCCTGACAGTGAAGCAGCGATGGAGGCAGCTGGGTCCCTAGCCCCCACCTACCCAAAGGTTTTCTGTGGGCGCATGGTACCCAGGCTTGAAGAGGAGCTGCAGTCAGGTAGGGCTGGGAAAGGAGTGGTGACTGGTTTTGGGGTAAAGCCTTTCCCATCCCCATTGGGCTCCTGCCAGGCAGTGGGGCTGTGCCATGTGGCATAGGTCAGTGCTGTTCTTGGGGGATTCCCAGTGCAGGCATTGTGTGCTGGCACAGGGAAAGCTGTGGCTGGTCTGGTAGCTAGGATCATCCGTGTGGGAAGGAGCTGCCCAGCTGCAGAGCAGGCACAGTGCCTTGAGCCTGGCATGGGCTGGGTCTGCCATGCTGCTTCGCCCCATGCACCCTGGCAGGGTCTGGGCCCTGACTGCCCTTGGGTAGCGTTACCCCAGGTCCCCCTCTGAGGTGTATTTCCTCTTCAGAGCGGGAGGAGAGCTACCACAAGCACCGCTCCTTGCAGCAGCGCTGCCTGCAGGCCCTGGCAGCCGTGTCCACCCACACCAGCATTGTGAGGGAGACTGTCCCTGTCCTGCTGCAGCATCTCCAGAAGGTGCAGAAAGGTAATGGAGCCGCAGCAGGCAGCTCCACAGAGCGTGTCTGGGCAGGAGCTGCCTCTGTTACTGATGGCTGGGAGAGAGCTGGAATGGCAGTGGTGCAAGGAACCCACTCCTGGGCTGTGAATCCCACTGGTGGAGTGGGAGTCAGAAGGGCTGCATTGTCCCAGGATCCCGGTGCAGATGAGGGGGCTGGGTGTTGAGGCTGTTTGATGTGATGGGGACTGTGCCCTGCAGGGACCGAGGCCAGGAACACCCAAGACATGGTCTCTGTGTGCCAGAGCCTGCACCGCGTGGCCCTGCAGTGCCAACAGGATGCAGAGGGCTGCTGGTACTTCCACCAGACAGTGGTGCCGTGCCTGCTGGCCATGGCTGTGCAGGCAGCCATGCAAGGTAAGTGCAGGAGAGGGGAGAGGGGAGAGCAGGCGACTCCCAGGCTCTCGGGGGTCCCTGATCCTGCAGTCAGTGCCATTGCGGATGCCTGCTGGCACCCATGGCCTTCAAGAGTGGACTCCACTGTTCCCTGCCACTGTCCCAGAACCCTGCCCGTCTGGTGGGGGTTCAGGGGGCTGTGCCTGCCTCCTCCCTCTGAACAGCAGCCTCCAGCAAGTTCCATTCTTCCCACTACCTGCAGAGAGCACCCACACACTGCCGGGCAAGGCTCTGCTGGAGGAAGAGGTGCTGGCTGCCATGATCCCAGTCATCAGTGCTGCCACCACTCACCTGAGCCCTGAGTGAGTGAAGCTGGGGCAGGAAGCTGCGTGCTCCATCGTGGGGAAGGAGCAGGCTGCGCATGCCTCCTGCTGCTATCTGTTCAGGGTGACCCTGTGCCTCCTGGGAGGTCTCTGGTGACCCTTCTAGAGCAGCACATTACAATGTTTTTTTTCTCCTAGGCTGGCTGCCCAGAGTGTGTCTCATGTGGTGCCCCTCTTTCTGGATGGAGAGGTCTCATTCCTACCCCAAAACAATTTTCCCTGCTCCTTCCAGCCTTTTGGGGTATGTTTGGTGATTGGGGCTTGGGCACCAGAATGGGCGGGAATGAGAATGTTAGCACAGGCTGGCAGCAAGGACTGTGGTAACATGGGCACTGTTCTTCTCTGGCAGGATGGGGAGTGCTTGGAGGCACAGAGACGCCTGGTCGCCCTCCTCATGGCCTTCGTCTGCTCCTTGCCCCGCGATGTACGTTGGTGGGGAGCAGGGTGGAGAGGAGCCCTGCCCGAGCACCCTCCAGCCTCTGTCCACACCAGGCTCCACGGACATAGGACATACAGGAGGGAGCAGCTGCAGCCCTGCGCCATAACACGTTCTGTGTCTCTTCCAGGTGGCAATCCCTCAGCAGGAATGGCTGCTCCGGGAGCTGCTGGCATTGAGCTGTTCCTGCAACTGTCCCTTCACGGCCACCACAGCTGCCAAGTGCTTTGCAGGGTTGGTGAACAAACACGCAGCAGGTAAGGGGGCTGGAGCAGATGCCGGGGGCCCCTGCCCACTGCTGGCAGGGGGAATGGCTCAGCTTGTCCCTTCCATCCCCAGGGCAGCAGCTGGACGAAATCCTACAGCTTGCAGTGAACAGGATGGAGCCCGGCCTTGCGGAGGGGCCCCGCCGAATGCAGGCGCTCACCTTGCTGCTCTGGGTAAGGCCTGCCCTGGATGAGTGGGGCAGGGGGGCCAGGGGACCAGCCTGGCACTGACTGTTCTGCCCGCACAGGTGACCAAAGCCCTGGTACTGCGCTACCACCCCCTGAGCTCCTGCCTGACAGACAAGGTAGGTGGTGGTGGGGCTGGGTGATGTCTGAGAAACCTGCCTTGTTCCCCCCTGGCTGGCTGGGGACTCCCAGGAGCAGGGCACTCTGCCTCAGGGCTCTCTCCCTCGCAGCTGCTGGGCCTGCTGGGTGACACAGAGCTGGGCCCTGCTGCAGCCGATGGCTTCTCCCTGCTCATGGCCGAGTCCCCCGACGTGCTGCACAAGGGCTGCCATGCTGACGTGCGCATCATGTTCCGCCAGCGCTTCTTCACTGACAACGTCCCCAAGCTGGTGCAAGGCTTCCATGGGGCTGGCCCCGGTGAGTGGCCACCCCCAGCCCAGCCTCACCACTCCTGACCCTTTAACGAGGGGACCTGAGCCAGCATCCCCTCCTTCCGCTGGCTGCTTGTAACCATCTCTGCTCTCCACAGATGTGAAGGCCAATTACCTGAAGGGCCTGTCCCATGTGCTCAACCACCTCCCTAAACCTGTGCTGGTGACAGAGCTACCCACGGTAAGAGCCAGCCTAGGTGGCAGGCAGGGTGAGCTGTGACATTGCAGAGTGCATGGTTTGGGGTTACTCATGACTCCTGTGTTCTCCCTCCTTCTGCAGCTGCTTTCCCTCCTGCTGGAGGCCTTGTCCTGCTCCGATCGTGTAGTACAGCTCTCCACACTGAGCTGCCTCCACCCACTGCTGCTTGAAGCTCCCCAGATCATGAGCCTGCATGTCGACACACTGGTCACCAAATTCCTCAACCTCACCTCCAGCCCCACCATGGTGCGTGCACCCCCTCCTTCCTTCCCTGCTGTGCCCCTCTCCTGCCCCTTGTGCTGCCCTCATCCCTGTGTGTTCCAGGCTGTCCGCATCGCTGCCCTGCGCTGTGCCCACGCGCTCACCAGTCTGCCCACAACAGTGGTAAGTGCTCCTGCAGCACCCTGCTGCCTGCGCCTGTATGTAGAGGGGCAAGGGGGTCCCAAACCTCCTGGCAGGCAGCCAGCACCCAGTCCTCTCACAAAGAGCCCCTTCTGTCCTACAGCTGCTCCCATACAAGGGCCGAGTTATCCGGGCACTGGCCAAGCCTTTGGACGACAAGAAGAGGCTGGTGCGGAAGGAAGCGGTGGCAGCACGTGGGGAATGGTGAGTGTGTGGAAGTAGCTACTGTGGGGGTGCCAGCGTGTAGGGGACATGGCTGATGGCACCATCTCTGTCCCTGCAGGTTCCTGCTCGGGAGCCCAGGCAGGTGAGCGCCCTGTGTCCCCTCCCTGTGCTGACCAATGGTCTGACCAGCGCCTCGCTAACCCACCAAGTCATCTGACCGATGCCACGGACCCTCCGGATCCTCGGAGCCCAGGACTGCCCCGAGTGCCAGGGCTGGAGCATGCAGGCCAGCAGACAGCACCCCTCGCTGCATTCCCTTCTCAGCACCCACAGCAGAGAAGGAGCTGTGCTGCTTATGGCTTGCCCACCCTCTGCTTCGGCCAGGGACAGTGATGGACAGACCCGCCACATATGAGTGGAGAGGACAAGTCTGTGCACACATTTGGTGTGTGACAACCCACGTGCCAGAGGAATAAATATATCTGTTTTGATAATGCTCTGAGGGTCTCCATGCAGCTCAGGCTGGGTCCTCAGTGCTCTTACATATGTTGAGCAGCTTAAGATGCTGCTGGTTATAGGCCCTTCCTCTTCACATTGTGGTCTCTCTCCTCCCATCCCCAGAAGTCCATGTCCCCCACGAGATAAAAAAACCAGACTCCCTTAAAAAAAACAGTATTTAGTGGATGGTCTTAAAAAGACTCCCCGAGGAGCACTTGGGGGATGGGGGTGCCATCCTCTGGGCCCAGCCCTTCAGAGAGCTGAGCTGGGCCAACGCTGGCCTGTACCTGTGCTAATGAGGGCAGCACCTTCAGCTGGGGCAGGGAGCAGCAGCTCTGCCACCTTGCCCCTGGGCTGCCTGCAGCCACCAAGAGCCAAGGGAGCAGGCGTCCAGGCACCAACATGTCCATAGAGCTTCCATGGCTCTGGCTCCCGTCAGCGCTATGTGCCAGCAACAGCCTTCTGCCAGGCACTTTGGCCACAGGAAGCTGCAGTGGCGGAGCGGGTCCCTGCGCGCTCCCCCGCCTGTGGGAAGGGATGTCCAGAGCACAGGGCCTCAGATTGCCAGGAGTGGCACGTGTTGCTCCGTCACACAGGGAGGCAGTTCCCAGCTCAGGCCTGTCCCATGGGGCAGGTGAGGAGAGGGCAGCAGGACACGGGTGAGCCAGTGCCTGTGGGGAGAGTGAGGCCACAGCCAAAAGTTGAAGTCTTGGCACTTCTTAGCTCTGAGGAACCATGTCCAGAGCTGCCACGATGGCTAAGCTCCTCAGCTAGGATTCTCCTGGCAAAGGTGTGCTGGGCAGGCCACACCTTGTCACCAGACAGGGCTCATGAGGCACAAGGCCAATGATGCCCAGGTCTTCCACACCTCACAAAGTCCAGTGCAGTGCAGAGTGTGGGATCAGTGTTCACTGTCGTCCTCTCCCCCAGCAGCCCAAGGAGAGCCCCTGTTGTCCCCACAACCCCAAGAGCTGCTGAGCCACCACCTTCTCAGGCAGGGGCTTCCCCAGGATTTTACCTTGGCACATCCACACCCAGGAACACCTTCCAGTTATCCCAGCTGCCGTAACTGTAGGGGTTCCTGAAGACCTGCAGGACAGGGAGAGGTGCATCACACATCTGGCTCTGTCCCAGCCAGCCCCCGTGCTGTGGGTTGTGCTCACCTTGCCTTTCTTCTGCAGTCTCTGCCTCTCTTTTCTGTTGATGTGCCGTTCGATGCTCGTTTCCCCGCGGGTGATGAGGGCAGCGTGCCACAGCGTGAGGGCACCCAGGGCCAGTGCAACCGAGCTAGGTAGGACAAGGGACAGCACGTGGAACACAGGCCTTCCTTCCCTGGTGCTGCAGCTGGCGGGGGCTGAGGCTGCCTCCCCGCACCCACAGCTGCGTAAGTGGGTCGGCTTGTCTAATCTCCTCTGACAGAGAGACAAAATCTCTTCTTCTCTGTGGCCCAAGGCTGGCAGGGCAGCGACGTCTGCGCTAGAGCGAGCAAGCCCAGCCACAGGCAGGTAGAGGGTGAGCAACATCACAGGCTTCACTCTGTTTTCCCCAGCCCCTGGGCCCCCTCACCTGCACAGGACCCAGAGGTAGACCACGCTCTTGTGGAAAGCTCGCTGGCGGAAGGAGAAGGTGGGTGGTGGGGTCTGGTAGTATGTCTGAAAAAGGACCAGATGGGGAGGATTACCCAAACTACTTTATAGCTTGAAGCCAGACAGGGATTGCTGTGCCACTCACTGCTTCAGAGTTTGGACAGCAAGAAAGGACTGCAGCTGGAACTAATGCAATAGCCAGGGTGAGGGAGAGGCAGCCTGGAACAGCCATCAGACAGACAGACAGACACCCATAGCTGGCACAGCTGTGAGGAGCAGTGGGCTGGAGGTAAGGGGGCAGGCAGCAGCCATGGGACTGGTTAGGACACTGCAGCTGATGGTCAGGGTGAGATGTGTATGCAGTGCTGCAGCTTCACCAGGAGACCATGGCCTGAGCAGCATATGCCAAGAAGCTGTCACCAGCCCAAGCCCCTGGAAGCTGGGTGCACAGAGAGGCAGACCCCAAGCTGCTGGAGGCAGTGTCTGTAGCAGAGCTGCCTGGCCAGCCCCAGCTCTCTGGCATGTGAGATGAACGTGGGGGCTGGTTCTGATGTGGGGTGCTCCTTGAGAGCAGAGCCCCAAGCAGGACCCAGCCCGCAGGGCAGCTCTGCTCCACACTGCCTGGAGCAGCTGGGGGGCAGGGATGTCCCACCTGGTTGGCAGCCACCTGCAGTCTCTCCTTCTCAAGCAGTTTCATTCTCTAGGGGGACGGAAAACAGGGCACCAGTTATGTGTCTCAGAGGAGCGGGGCAGGGACCCTTCCCCTCACAACCCCACAAGACCAGAGCAGCTGGGGGCCTTGCAGGAGGAGGAAGAGGGGAAGCAAAGTCACTATATGGCCAGGCCTGGCCCAGCCTTGCTCTGCAAGCTCAGTCTGGGGAAGCCAGGCAGTCTTGGTGCACGGCAAGAGAGGGCCGGGGCCTGGCTGCTCACCTCAATGGCTGCGTAGGCATCTCGGAACATCTCCCAGCCGCTGATGCTGCAGTAAATGCAGCCCATGGTCATGAACAAGCAGAAGGAGAAGAAGTAGCGGTGGTTGTAGTGTCCCACACAGTTGTTTAGCCAGGCTGCCTCTGGGGTTAAAGGTATGTAACTGTGACAGACCATGGGTCGAAACCCAACCCAGGGACCAGGGTGGTTTTTCTGGGCCCTGCTCCCATCACCCCTCCCTATGCTGGCTGTGTCCTTGAGAGGAAGAAGTGGGAGAGAAGGGGGATGCAGGGCTGGCTCCCCCCAGGAGTGTGCCACTGGTTAGTACTGCAGAAGGATACGGCAGTGGTGGTCCATCTTCAGCACACACCTGCGAGAGAGGAGAGCAGTGCCAGTGTCAGAGCCAGTGCAAGTGGTGTGTTTGGGAGGGGACAGGCACCCCCCAGCCCTGCAGGCTACAAGCGACAGGGCAAGGAGGTGGCAGAGGAGACGGGCCCCTGTCTCACACTGGGGCAGGAGGTGAGGAGCAGGGTTCCAGAGGCTGCCCCAGGCAGAGGGAGCGTGCCCTACCTGTTGCAGATGCTGCAGTGGTGGGTGCGAGCCGGCTTGGGGGCAATGCATTTCCTGCAGATGGAGACGCCGGTGAGGTCATTCTTGGCCTGTGCACAGGTCAGAAGAGATTTGTGCACCTTAAAACCTGCATCTCACACTCCTGCATCTCCCTCCCCTGTGACCCCCCGCTGCCTCCCCACTCCGCACTGCCCAGCCTAGCTTCCCCAATCCAGAGGCTTCCTGCAACAACATCACCAGGCTGTTCCCAGTGACCATCTGTAGCTAGTCCCCAGTGTCCAGCTGAGAGAGGTTGCGCTGCCGCTCAGAGCCTCACCTGTGGTGGGTGCCCAGGTGAGGTGGTGATGGCCATGTAGTAGTGGAAGACAATCATGATGAGGTTCCAATGTCCATAGGCGAGGTGCCAGCATATCCAGGCAGGTGTGTAGGTCTGCAGGATGAGGGGCAGCAGGCAGATGTACACGATGGCCACAATAGAGCTTGTCAGCCCAATCACCAGTGCCACAAACACCTACAGGAAAGGGGCCCGGGTCACTGGAGAGGGCAGCGCCTGCTCCTCCCTGCCTGGGGAGAGGCAGGGGCAAGACAGAGACAGAGGAAACCAATCTGAACCAGACACTGAGGTCCCAGCTCCCTTCCTGCCCGGAGCACAGGCAGCCATGAGCCCGTTGCCCCAGAAGCACACTTGCCCCAGCACCACGTGTACCCTGCCCGGTGAGGGGGACTCACCACGCCGAACCACCGGGTGACATGGTCCACCAGCCAGTAGACGGGCTCGAAGAGGGAGTCAAGCACCACATCGCCGTTGGTAAAGGAGTTGTAGAGCAGGGAGCGGAGGCAGAGGTGCCCATAGTGCCACAGCTGCTCCACCTGCCGCACCAGCTTGAACCGCCGCCGCCGGCCCAGCCGCAGGCACTTGAGGAGCAGGCGCATCACCGCGGCAAACATCCGCTGCCGGCTCCTCATCCCTGCCACACCACGCCTGGGGGGACAGGAGCTCGGCGTGGGCAGGCCACCCTACTGCCTGGCTGTCCCTCGGGAAGGGTTTCCCCTCCCTGATGTGCTGATGCCGGTAGTGCAGCTCCCTGAACTGACAAGGATGCCGAGCTGGAGAAGCTGAGCCCAGGCTCCTGGAGGCTGCGGGGCTGCTGTTGCTGGGATGTTTCTTTGCACGGAGCGGGGGCACAGGCCCCTCAGCATCTGGGCTCAGGTGCTCTCTGGTCCCATCTCGTCTTTCCCAGCGGGGAGGGGGCCGGGGGAGTGACACGGAGAGTCTGACTCAGAGGAAACCAGAGAAGGCATGAGCATCCATGATGCTGGGCCATTTCCAGGGATGATCCCAGCCATTCCCAACATGTTCACGAACAGGGGAATCCACACAAGAAACATGTGGAAGAGCCGGTACAGGATTACCCCTCCTCCCCTAGTCCCTCCTTAACCCCAAAAAGTAGGATGCTACTTCCCTTCACCTCAACTTCTGGACCAAGTTGCAGAGGTCACCCTGTGCCCTTCCCAACCTCATAGCCTCACTCCAAGAGTCCCAACACTTCCTCCTTCTCCTCGCCTGGACCCTTGAACAATGCTGCACACCAGCAAATGAGGGCCCCAGAGACAGCCCCAGGCTGGCACTCCCCCGCCTGCTGAGCCCCTTATCCTGCCCAAGAACTTCGCTGGGAGTGATGAGGAACCCGATCTGGCCCAGCACATGGGAAAACGATCTGCAGGGCTGTGGCCCCCAGGCCTCTGTGCAGGCAATACCCATCAATATTAAGCAGCGAGGGTGCCCCAGGGTCCTGCCAAGGCACGTTCTGAGCCTGGGCCAAGCACTCGCCTTGGTCTCGTGCCAGGCACTGGTGCCAGAGCTCAGAGTCCCTCCAGCAGGGATCGTCTCTCTGCGTTGCTGTGCCCACCAGCACAGCCCCTGGGGAGTAGCAGGGAGGGTAAGGGCAGAAGCTGCAGCATCCAGATGGGCTGCCCAAAGGAGCCAGGGCTCTCCTCCACCCTGCCTGAGGAGCATGGGGTTAACCCCAAGGTTGGGATCTGCTGGATATGAGGACCCCAGACCCAGCAGCCCATGCCAGGTCACAGGCATGGGATCTGCCCAGACTTTCTATGCCCTGGTATGAGAGAGGTGGGACATGCAAACCCCTGCATCACCCTCTTCTCCACATTTCCCCTTTGGCTTGCCAAGAGATTTTCCTCGAAACTCAGCAGGTGCAAAGTGGAACAACAATCTCCTGCCGTGCAGTCTTTGGGTGGCACACACCCCTGTGTTGTCAGTGTGGTAAAAGACAAAACACTGCAGCCAGAAGCAGGTGTTGAGGTCAGCCCTTCCCTCCAAAGACACAGCACCTTCCTGCCGCCCAGAGAAGCTTCCTCACCTACAACGACGGCAGCTGTTGGGCAGGGAACCCACAGGGGAGGCAGCCAGCCTGCTCCAGAGGAAGACCCACTCTGTCCCCAGGCACCTGCCTGCAGACAGCAGCACAACCACAGAGATGAGGCTCCAGCAGAGCCACGCAACTTTCCCTTGCCCAGCCGGGCACTGGGATCCGGCCCTTGCCCTGCACACGGCCGTCCCCATATCCCAGCGGGGCAGTGAGCCCATGGGACTGGGACAGCAACCACCAGCACAGACAAGACCACTGGCAACATCACAGCCGACGGGTGGGGAACCTCGGATTTGGCCCCACCCAGGCACAGACCAGCCCTTCCCCGCCCAGGTCCAGGCACCCAGGCGCAGCCCTGTGGCACCCTCCGGTGGCTCCACAGTGCCCGGCTCCCCCGCTTCAGTAGCATCCAGCTCCACAGCGCCAAGACACTTTCCGGTATTTAGCCCCATCCTCAAAAGCTGCCCACGCCAACAGCCCCACCGCATCCAGCCCCGTAACCCCCGGGTCCCCCTGCCCCGCAGCACCCCGGCCCCTCCAGACCAGTAGCATTCCCCCCACCGCCTCCCATCCCAAGAGCACCCCCAGGGCGACAGCCCCCCACTGCCTCCCGGGTCCGCACAACCACCCCCTGCCCCACAGCACACGAGGCTTCCCCCATCGCCTCCCGACCCCCGCGCTCCCGGCCCCAAAGCACCTCTGTATCGCCGCCCAACCCTCCCAGCTCCACGGCAGCCACAGTCCCTAGAGGCCCACAGCCTCTAGCAGGGCCCCGACATCCCCGCCCGACGCCGCCGACCTGGGCCCGCCGCCCGCCGCCTCCATGCCCGGGCCCCGCCGGCCCACGGGCACCGCCCGCGCACGGCATGCCGGGAGCGCCCTCTGCTGTCGCTGGACTACAGCCCCCAGCAGGCAGCGTCTGAGGTGGAAGAGAACCAATAGCCACGCCGCTTACAGCGCGGCATTGACGGCGGGGACCAATAGGGTGAGGGCTTTCTGGGGACGGCCTGTCGGCAGCGAGCATGGCGCCTCCCGCGCGCTACTGCGTCCCTGGTGAGTGCGGCCCTGGTGAGTGCGGCCCGGGGCGGTCCGGGGCTCCTGGGACTGGAGCTGCTACTGCGCGGGAAAGGGACGCGGTGGCCCAGGAGAGGAGTACGGGAGAAGGCAGTGCGGAGGGGCTTGCCCTGGGGATGCCCCGCTCTGGGCCGGCTGGGAGCGAGCGCTGTGCCCGGAGCGGTCCGGGGCCCGGGTACCCGGAGCGGGATGCCCCGGCAGCCCCTGAGCCCCTGTGTCGCAGGTGAGCGGCTGTGCAGCACGGAGGAGGCCACGGCTGGCAGTGGGACCTACACCCGTCACGGCTTCATCTTCTCCTCGCTGGCCGGCTGCCTGGAGAGGAAGAATGAGGACAGCGAGGTGAGCGCGGCGGCGGCACGGCTGCTCCTCCCCGGAGCTGACTGCCGGGCGCCCAGGCTGCACAGCCTCCCAGGAGATGGGCTCCGACGGGGAATTGGACTCCGACGGGGTTCGGCTGGTGATCCTGTATATGAGCTGTGCCCTGTGCTGACCCTCGTGTCTTGCCCTGCAGCTGCCCGTGGTGTCGGTGGTGAGAGACAGCGAGTCCCAGCTCCTGCCCAACGTGGGGGCCGTGGTGACATGCAAGGTGGGGCGCTGGAGCTCTGCGTTGACAAACTGCACGGCCTCGGTTCTCTGTGTCTCGTACTGTGCTTTGTTCCTGCACACGGATAGGATGGGGTGAGGAGTCCCTGGGCTTGTTAGTCCCCTCTGTACAACTTCCACCAGGGCAGAGGCAGCCCAGGGGCTGCCTTGGGTTCTTCACTCACAGAGAAAGTGGGTATTGGCATGAGGGACACCTGCACTAAGACTGAGGTGGGCTTGAGGGGAGGTTTTTCTTTGCTCTCCTTCCATAACTCTTTCTGGGGCAGGGAGCATGCAGGTCAGTGCCTCAAGCAGCTTGGAGAAAGGGTGGCACAGACCAGGGATTAGTTTCCTTACATTCCTGATGGAGGGAGAGGGACTGCGATCACTGCAGGTCTCAGCCTTATTCTACTGCCTCGAATTGCACAAGTATCATCTTCCTCACCTGGCTTGCTGCCAGGTGTCCCACCATTGCTTGGTCACAGGCAGGAAGCCAACTGAGACCTGAGCTCCTCAGGCAGCCCTGTCCTGCCTGCTCCCTGCCCTTTCCCTGCCTGGAGCACTGATTCCCCTTTTCCTACATGCAGGTCTGCAGCATTAACTCCCGTTTTGCCAAGGTGCACATCTTGTATGTTGGCTCCACACCGCTGAAATCCACCTTCCGAGGGACCATACGGTAGGGAAAAGGTTAGGATCCCCCACCCTTCGGAGGGAGGAAGGCTGTTGTGGGCAGTGCAGCTGGCTGCCCTGAGCTGGAGCTCTGCCCTGAGCACTGGGCTGGTGTCCAGCATGTCCTGGAGAGCACCCAGGAAGATCAGGGCAGCTTCTGCCACAGGCTGTTGAGTCGCCTTTGCTCATTGGCACTCAGATCCCCCCATCTCCTTTTTCAGGAGAGAAGATATCCGAGCCACGGAGAAGGATAAGGTCAGTGAGGCACTGCCAGTAACTATTCTACACCCGTCGCCCCCAGTTTCTGCTCGTGTGGGCCCTGTCCCCCCACTGACAGCACCCTGGCGCTGTGTGGCATTGCCTGCTCTCTCCTGTGCAGGTAGAAGTGTACAAGAGCTTCCGCCCCAGTGACATCGTCCTGGCCAAAGTTGTATCCTTCCCCCTCAGGGTCAGTGGGTGGGCTCAAGCTCTCCCCTGGAAGTCTTTCCCTTAACTCCTGTCCAACCAGATCTCCCTGGGGGACGCACAGTCCAACTACCTGCTGAGCACAGCAGAGAATGAGCTGGGCGTGGTGGTGGCACGAAGTGAGGCAGGTAGGGACAGGACAGTGACAGAGACAGGGCCTGGGCTGAAACAGTTCTGCCTCATCCCTCCCTGAGGGGCAACGGATGCAGCTGCCTCCCTCTCCACATGGAGGAATGCAGGTTTGGGTAAGAGCAACCCTGACATATTATGTCCCCAGGGGTGCAGATGGTGCCCATCAGCTGGTGCGAGATGCAGTGCCCACGGACACACACCAAGGAGTTCCGTAAGGTGGCCCGGGTGCAGCCCCAGTTCCTGCAGACGTAACACCTGAGGAGAGGCAGGGGGCTGCAGGACTGGGGCCTGTGGAGCCAGAGCAGCCCCTGGGCTCCCACCTCCTTCACAGGTCCAGCAAGGCCCCCACTGGCTGGACAGGTTTGCTACTTGTGGATAATAAATATTTTTTGAGAGCTCCATGCTTTGTTCATTATAGTCTACGGAGGAGCCAGGGCTGCCTGTGGCACTCTGGTCTGGCTCCTGCAGCAGAGTGGGTGAGGAAACAGCTTCCACAGCACCGAGGCCAGGAGGAAGCACATTTTCACTGCTGGGGAAGGGGAGCGATGGAGTGGCTTTGCTGCAGTGAGGCCAACGGCACAGAGCCCCAGGCTGTGGCTCTGCCACGCTAGGCACTCACTTTGCCAGGCTGGTTTCCCGACGTGGGAGTCAAGTCTGGAATAGAGCCTGTCTCAGCACACTGATAACCAGTGTGGGCTGTGGCTGAGAACAGCCTGGCGACACATGTCATCTCCTCGGGCCACGCGTGTGTGCCCTGCCCTTGGGATGAGGGTGTGGCACATGCAGAGCCCAAAATCCACAGCATGGCAGGGTGTCACCCTCTCAGGCAGGGATTGCGGAGCTGTGCTTTGCTCCTTGAGCCTGGCACAGCTTCTGCACCCTCATATCTGTGCCCAGCAGTGACTGCTGCCTTGCACATGTGCTGGCAGCAGGGAGCCCCGCACGGCCGCAGACACATGGACACCTCCTTATTGCGCATTACTCCTTTATTGAACTGGAACAAGACAGCTGCTATGGTTGGACAGTTATGCTGACCCTGTGCAAGCCCAGGCTCACGACACCGGCAGGGGGGAGGCCACAGTGACAGGCCACGTACACACACATGAGGGATGGGACACAACAGCACCTGCTTCACCAGCAGGATGATGGGCATCAGCTGGGGGAAGTATGTGGCAGACACAGACCTCCAGGCAACAGGCTCCCTTCCCTTGCCCTTGTCGGAAGGCAGAATAGTTAAAGCAGGGGCTGGCAGAGCTGGGCCCAGAGTCGTGAGTACCACCCTGGGGTGCTGTACCACATGCACCAAAACACAACCTTTCCAGTGGCATCCCAGTCACTGTGCCACGCACCCATGAGGGCATGGGGTACCCACCTTGGTCGCTGCCTGCACTGCACTTGCCTCACTGCTCCCAGGAGGACTAAATAAAGTGACAAAACTACAGTAAACAGGTGACGAGAGCTGCCGGGGACGCAAAGCAAAGGAGGAGCCTGGCATGTCAAGGAATTGCTTGGCATGTCCCCCTGCAGACAGGGTCTGAGGGCTGGGATCACAGCATGGAGAGGTGTGTGGTCGCTGCCTGGCAGAGCCAGGGCTCCCTTTCACACCAAACTTCTGTGTCCAGCCCTCGCCCTGGGGCCTCCAGGCTGTCTGCAGAGGGGAGCCTAGTCCGAGGGAATGGGCCTAACCGTGGGGAGCGGCTCCAGCTCCACAGCTCCAAGTTCCTACAACTGTGGGGGTGTGAACAGAGGGGTGGGGGATGGCAGGGGGCTCTACTACGTGCTGGTCTGGTGCCTGCCCTCACTTCTTGACCTTGCCCTGTGCAGCAACAGCCTCCATGGCCTTGCGCACAGTCTCCTCATCCCCCAGGAACTGCATGGGCTTGACAGGTTTCAGGTTCTTGTCCAGCTCATAGACAATGGGGATGCCAGTGGGCAGGTTCAGCTCCATGATGGCCTCTTCTGACATGCCTGCAAACACAGCAGTGCCATCACTCCTGGACCCTCCCACAGGGCCAGCTGGGGAAGCAGGGAGGTCCCTGGGATGCCCTTGCAGGGGTGACCTACCTTCCAGGTGCTTGACAATCCCACGCAGGCTATTGCCGTGGGCAGCAATAAGGACTCGTTTGCCCTCTTTGATCTGTGGGACGATTTCCTCATTCCAGAAAGGCAGAGCCCGGGCAATGGTGTCCTTCAAGCTCTCACATGTCGGCAGCTGGTCCTCCGTCAGGTCGGCATAGCGACGATCCTGGGAGAACGACCATGCTCACACAGCTGCCCAGTGCCCCCCATCCAGTTTGGGAAGACGGTGGCAAGATTTTGTCCCTCCCCCAAATTCTCCACCTGAGGACCCGCTATACGTAAGCAAAGCCACGCTTGGAAGCAAGGAAGTGCCTTTGAGGTTTGAGGCTGCAATGAGCCACAGACAGGGCCATGAGCCCTCCTGGGAAAAGTCATACATTGCCTATCCAGGCAAAGAAACCAGACCAAACATCCATGAATGGGTCATGGCACTAATGATTAACAGAGATATTGCCTCTCTGCTTTGGACCTGTCTGTGCAATGCCCAGGGGTTCAACTCCACAGGGAGGGAGCAGGATAAACTCAGCCCAAAGCCAACCAGCACCATGCACAACAGCCCCAGGTAATGCAGCAGAGACACAGGAAACCTTATAGAGGAAGCCAGGCCACATGGCAGACCACTTTTAGGAGACTCCCGGCAAGGCAGCCAAAGAGCAATGGGTCTTACCTTTGCAATAGTGCTGTAGAAGGGGTGGTCAGACTGCATGGGAGGTGGAGGGATGTCATATGAACGCCTCCAGATCTTGACCTGTGCCTCACCGTGCTTTGCCGCTGTCTCAGCTTTGTTCAAACCCGTGAGAGCCCCATAGTGCCTCTCATTTAGGCGCCAGGTCCGGATAACGGGTAACCACATCTGATCAATGGCATCCAGGACGGTCCAGAGCGTACGGATCGCCCGTTTTTGTACCGAGGTGAAGCAGATGTCGAACTCATAGCCGGCATCTAGAAAATACGGGGAAAGGGGGAGGCGGTGGAAGACCAGGAAGGTGAGTGCCGGGCCTTATGCAACCGGTGAAAGGGCAAGGGCGGCGGCCTCACCGCACCGGTACCGGTCGCGTCCTCGCCGTTACGGACACCGGCGGCGGCCAGGACGCAACCGGTACCGGAGAACCAACATACTGCGGTACCTACGACTCTCCCAGCACTACTGAACCCCCGACCTGGCACTGGAGCCCCTCCCCCGCCATCGGAGAGCCCCAAACCAGCAGCCGTTAGGCTCGACGTGGCCACACTAGGCCGCATCCCTTCCCCAACGTCTCCCGCGACCCCCCTCATGGCCGACACCCCCTCCCTCGTTCACCGGTACCTCGGAGGGCCTCGCCGCCACGCCGCGCCTCTTGCTGCCCAGCGGGGCTGAGGTCGGCGTCGTACCACCCGCTGAAGCGGTTCTCGAGGTTCCAGGCGCTCTCGCCGTGGCGGACGAGGGCGAGCCGGGACGCAGCGGCCATGGC
>VWZT01002633.1:143137-158317 GCA_013397055.1 Pachycephala philippinensis | reverse complement strand
GCTGGGGGGGAGGCGCATGCGCCGAACCAGCGCCAGGCGGAGGCGCACGTACCACATGGCGCGGCCCCGAAGGGCGGTGCGACCTTCAGGGCGTGGCGTCACAGTGACGTCACTGCGCGCTGTAATACGTAACGCGTGACTCCTCGCCCGTGGCTACGGGCTCGGTCTGAACGGTTCCACAGGGCCGCGGCTTCGGCACGGGGATGTCTGGTGGACTCTTGCTGGTGGCTGCCTCACGGCCCTTCGGGTCTCCCATCTCAGCCCCGATTTGGCACCACCCCACTGAGCTTCCCCGACCCCGCTCTCGCCCGTCCGGCCGGGATGCGGCCTTCCCTGACGGCTGCCCTCACTCAAGATGGCGGCTGGCGCCGGAAGCGGAAAGGGGGCGCTGGGCGGGGCCGCACGTGGAGCCGGCTCCAGCATGGCGCGGAGCGGGAGGCTCCGGTCGGGAGCCGCGGCCAAGCTGAAGCGCTGGCGGAAGGGCCACAGCAGCGACTCCAACCCCGAGACCCGCCAGCATCGCCTGGCCGCCCGCAGTCGCTTCTGCAGCCGGCCAGCGGGTGAGGGCAGGGGCGGGCGGCGCGGTAGGGCGCCAGGGCGGGCAGCTCCTGATCTGTGCCCGGCGCTTCCCGGAGGCGTGCAGACGTGCGGGGGGCTGCGGAGCAAGCCCTGGGGTCGTCCGAGAGCTGGGGTGGGGGCAGGAGGGAGACCGGAGCCGCTGACATTTCTGGGGAAGGCGGAGGCAGCAAACCGGGGAGGACAGCTGAGGCCACGGCGTAACGAGTTAACCTCATCGTGACACCGGGCCTCAGAAGCGGAATGGGGCACCGCATGCTGCAGTGCTTGGCGCCCTGCGAGGCTCCCCAAAGGCCATGGTCACACCTCTAAGTGCTGCTGTGGTGTCTGGTGCAATGAGGAACGTGACAAATTCCCATTCAACCAGACACATGATGGGAAAAGCAAACCAAAGTGTGTTAGGCACTGCGAGAGCACTGGCTGCTCCTGGCCAGGGAGATCTTTCTTCTGTAGGTGCTGGCTGCAGGCTGGTGTCTGGGATTCAGAGGGACATGCAGCATGTGTCCTGGCTGTCTGGTTGCCAGGGCTTCAGGTGGAAGAAGATAAATAGGGCAGAGTACAAGAAGCACCCCAGTGTTAAAGCCTTGGCACACCGGGACACGTTTTTGTGGCCGTGATGCTCTCTTCCATCAGAGAAGATGACTGGACCGTGCTCTGGTTTCTTCTCACTGGGATGAGGAGCTCTTTACAGTTATTCCTGTGCTTTTGCCCATTGGGGCAAAGCAGCACCTGTATTCCACATGCTGGAGATGAGCTCCAGCCAAGCCAGTCTGGCTGGGAGGGGAGGGGAGCATGGGGGATTTCGGGGTGAATGGTGGAGCAATGTGACTTTGCAGTTCTGACACATCTCTCACCCCACAGAGAAAAGTAACTTGACGGTGGATGCCGTGAAGCTGCACAATGAGCTGCAGTCGGGGTCCCTGCGTCTGGAGCGGGCGAGTGACAGTGCTCAGGTCCGTATCGAGGAGGACAGTGCTGAAGAGGCTGCCACAGAGAAGTCCTCTGGCACCTTCCTGAGCGGGCTGAGCGACTGCACCAACATCACCTTCAGCAAGGTGCAGCGCTTCTGGGAGTCCAACTCTGCTGCTCACAAAGAGGTATTTACAGGAGCAGGGCTGGGGAAAGGGGTGTCTGGTGGGGGTGGCCCCCTGGCTGTGAGGCTTAAAGATGCTGACCTGCTTTGCTGGCTGTTCACAGATCTGTGCCGTGCTGGCAGCTGTGACAGAGGTGATCCGCTCCCGGGGGGGCAAGGAGAGCGAGACAGAGTACTTTGCTGCACTGGTGAGTGCTGGTTGTGTGGAAGAGGCACGAGGGGAGCTGCTGCTGGCAGCATGGGTGGGCTCTCAGGAGGGATGGAGAAAGGTGCTGTGCTTGTAGCCAAGGCCCTGAATGTCTTTCTTCAGCAGAGATGCTGTTGGGCTGCTCCTGATTTCTTTTCCCTCTCACCAAGGATTGGGGAAGGGCTGGCCTGGTGTGAGCCCCTGCTCCCCATCACTTACCCATCTTCTGTTTCCAGATGACCACGCTGGAGGCAGTGGAGTCCCCCGAGTCACTGTCTGCTGTCGCATACCTGCTCAACCTCGTCCTAAAGCGGTGAGTGGCTGGCAGAGGAGCAGGGAGAGCTACCAGACCCCATCATGGAAAAGGGGTTGGTGCTGTCCTTCCTCCCCAGGCTGGGGAAAGGACCCAGCTAGGGTGAACTGGCGATGCAGTCCCCTGTGTGACTGCAGCTATCTGCTCCTCACCCCACTGATACGTCCCCTTCTCTTGGCAGGGTCCCGAGCCCTGTTCTTATTAAAAAGTTCTCAGATGCCTCAAAAGCATTCATGAGTATCGTGTCCTCACAGGCCTGCAGCAGCTCCACCTCTGCCCTGCGATGGGTGAGTAGCCAAGAGGCAGCCAGCCATGTCAGCTCTGCCCGGCATCTGCTGACTGCTGGGGTCAGGGCTGCTGCTGTAGGATGGTGTTGGGTGCTCGGCCTGAGGCTCTTGAACTGAAAGGGAGATGTCTCTGTGGGGTGATGCTAATGCCCCTGCTGCGTCCTTGTCATAGGTCCTCTCTTGCCTGGCCACACTGCTGCGGAAGCAAGACTTGGCAGCCTGGAGCTACCCCATCACCCTGCAGGTCTATCATGGCTTGCTGAGCTTTTGTGTTCATACCAAGCCCAAGGTGAGAGCCCAGTGCTTCTGGCAGGAGATGATGGCTGCTTTTGGGGTTTGTTTCTGGGGATGGCTGTATCCCCCAAGTCTGTAGTTTCTACTCACCTGGGTTCTTTTTCCCGCAGGTGCGGAAAGCAGCACAGTACGGCGTGTGCTCTGTCCTGAGGGGCAGCGAGTTCATGTTTGGCGATGCAGCCCCTGAGCATCACCCTGCAGCACCCTCCACTGCCAAGTTCTGTGTGCAGGAGATTGAAAAAGCTGGAGGTGTGGGGCACTGGAGCATGGGGACTGTAGCTGAATGTGGGGGACTCTGCCACAGTGGCAGAATAAGGACTTGGAAGGAATAGGGGAGGTTGCAGCACACTGGATTGCTGGGGAGGGTATGAGATATCTTTGGGGCACCTATGATATCTTGAAGCTTCCTCAGCCATTTTGTTGCTTTCCTCTCCCCAGAAGTCAGGGGAGTGTTCACCCTGGTTCTGTGGGTCAGCCCCATTGTTGTTAGGGAGGCTTTGCCTTGGGCAGGGCTTTGCCGTGGGGTGCCACAGGCTCAGAGGTTGCTCTGCTCCTGTAGGTGCCAAGGAGGCCACCACCACCCTGCATGTCCTTGCCCTGCTGCGGGACGTGCTGCCCTGCTTCCCTGCAGCTGTGGTGAAGACCTGCTGTGAGACCTTGCTCCGAGTCATGACCCTCAGCCATGTGGTGAGTGTTCCCGCTCCAGGGACAACAAGGGCAGACCCTTTCCCCATGGGCTACGCTCTGGAAGGGATCAAACGCTCTCGGCTGCCAAGTGGGAGCCTGGATATGCAGGATGAGAATGGAGAAGAGCCAGGACAACTTGCTGGCCTGGCTGATGTGGAAGAGGGATGCTGTGCAGCTGGGGCACAGTTGGAGCAGTGCTGGGCTTTCCTGGGCAGAGTCTGCTTTGGGGTAGGGGGACAGCGGGTTCAAAGCAGAGCCCCCTCTCCTGACACCGTGTCCTTTGCAGCTGGTGACAGCATGTGCCATGCAAGCCTTCCACAGCCTCTTCAGTGCCCAGCCCAGCGTGGCCTGCCTGCCAGCTGAGCTCAATGCCCAGATCATCACCGTGAGTGTGGGGTGCCAGTGTGGGGAGGGACAGAGCTGGCAGTTGCACAGCACCCACTTGCCTACCCCACCTTCTACTTCCACAGGCTCTCTACGACTACGTGCCCAGCACGAGTGACCTGCAGCCGCTGCTGACCTGGCTGTCCACCATGGAGCGGGCACACATCAACCTGGGCAGGTGCAGGCAGGGGCCACGGCTGGGCAAGGGGAGAGGTGGCTGCGTGGTCTCTAATCTGGCCTTTCTTTCCTCTCCAGGCTGCAGAAGGACCTGTGCTGGGCTCACCTGCCCCGGCTTTTCTCTGCTGCCATGAACTGCTTCCTCTCCCCACACTCCCAGGTGGTGTCGGCAGCAGCGCAAACCCTGGAGGTACCACACCCGGGCACCTCCCCCTGCTTGGATGCCCTGAGCCTTGCGGCAGGCTCTGCCTTGGGGCTTGGGGACTGCCAAGGAGTGGTGTGCCCCTCTGTGCCTGCGAGGCTGGGGGCTCCATGGTCCAACAGCTGTCCCATTTTCCCTGTTTGCCCTTGCAGGCCCTCCTGAGTGAGTGCATTGCTCCCCACATGGAGGACACAGGCACTGTCTCAGCATCTGCCCCAGCCCCTGCTGCTCACCTGTGCAAGATGTTCAGGTGGGGAGCAGTGATGTGGGAGGGGCTGTCCCCATGGGTCTGGCTGAGCTCTGACCAGCCTCTGCCCAGTCCTCAATGGGGTCTGGCAGGCTTGGTGGGCACCCTGAATTCTGCCCGTGTGACCGTCTCCTTTCTCCTCCCCAGATCAGTGGAGGAAGGGCTGACATACCGTTTCCATGCAGCATGGGATGAGGTGCTGCGAGTGCTGGAGGTCTTCTTCGAGACATGTGGGAAGCAGTGCCATCCCATCATGAGGAAGGTGAGCCAGGCTGGGAGGGCACAGATTCATGCATAGAGGCAGGTGGGGTGCCTGTGTTTCCCCCTCCAGCTGTGGAGCAGGGCCATGCTGTTTACCCTGCTCTGTTGTGCGTGTGGGGCCAGAGCATGCACAGCTTGGGACACTCGGCACAGGGACATGCAGGGCAGCTGGCATCCCTGGGTGGGCAGAGTGAGTGATACGTGCTAGACCTGCCCACATGGCACTTCTGTGACTGTCCTCTCCTGTCCCCACAGTGTCTCCAGTCCCTGTGTGACCTGCGTCTCTCCCCACACTTCCCCTACACTGCTGAAGTGGACCAGGCGGTGGGGGCTGCTGTGAGCACCATGGGTCCCGAAGTGCTGCTGGAAGCTGTGCCCCTGCAGATTGATGGCAAGGAGTGAGTACAGTCACGGGGTAGCAGCTTTGCAGCTGTTATATTCCTGTTCAGTCCCCATGCAGTGCTGCAGGTGTGGCTGCTAAGCCTACCTGTGCCCAGCTTTGGGGCTGGGTGAAAGTGCCCTGTGCCCGGGGCTGATGCTGGCAGTGCCCCACACCCTCCTGACCCCTGCCTGTCCTCCCCAGGGAGACGCTGGATTTCCCCCGCAGCTGGCTCCTGCCGGTGCTGCGGGACAATGTGCAGGGTGCACGGCTTGGCTTCTTCACCGCTTACTTCTTGCCTTTGGCGGCTGCCCTGAAAAGCAGAGGTGAGGAGAGCAGAATGGTGGGGGTCTCAGCAGTCCAGGGTGTTCTGTGGGACCTCCCTTCTCTGCCCTGGGGTGGAGCAAGGCTTTGCAACATCTTCTGCTACGCTCATCTCCTCTTTCTCTTCTGCAGCCCTGGAGTTTACCCAGGCTGGGAAGAGTGTGGAGGCCAAGATCTACGACACGCTGCAGTGGCAGGTAACAAGCAGTGCCTGGGAGCCCTGCCATAGTGTACCCCTGGTACCAGGCTGAGGAGTAGTGACTTGGACAAAGAGTATGGCCTCACAGCTTTTCCTTTGTCTTCCAGGTCTGGACTCTGCTGCCTGGCTTCTGCACCCACCCCACAGATGTGCTGGGGGCCTTCAAGGGGCTAGCCCGCACCCTGGGCATGGCCATCAGCGAGCGCCCAGACCTCCGCCCCACTGTGTGCCAGGCCTTGCGCACCCTCATCCACAAAGGCTGCGAGACAGGTGGGGGGGCAAACAGACCCTCGTGGTAGGTCCCTGTTGCCTGTGGGAGGGGAGATGTTGATTTGTAGCCCCCTGTCATCCTTTCCCTAGATGCGGAGCGGGCAGAAGTGGGTCGCTTTGCCAAAAATTTCCTGCCCATCCTGTTCAATGTGTACAGCCAGCCTGAGGAGGATGGGGCCACAAGTGCTCAGCGCCGCTCCATGCTGGACACAGTCCGTGCTTACCTGACCGTCACGGATCCTCAGGTGAGGGGCCCATGGGGCACTGGGGAAAGCTGTCCTAGCTCTGGCCAGCATCTCCCAGCCAGACCCAGTGTGATGGGACTTTGGTGCATGTCTGGTTGAAGATGATAGGAAGAAAAGCTCTGACCAGAGAGCAGCCCTTCTTGCCCTCATGGGCAGGGAGACCTTTCCAGCCCATCGTCTCGGATTTCCCAATCTTGCAGTCATATCTGGCCCATCATGCATGAGCTCTTTCTGAATTTGTCCAGGTCTTTTTGGACTCGCTGGTGCTTCTGGTTTCCGCAAAGTCCTGTGGCAAGTTGTCTGCTTGGTGGATTGAAAACTCTTGTAAAAGCACTCCTTTCAGTCAGTTCTGATCCTGCTCTCTGTGCCTGCCCTGCAGATGGTGTGCGGATTCCTGGAGAAAGCCAGTGCAAAGCTGACCAGTCCTGAGAGTTCCGAGTTCTCCAGGTAACACTTGGGAGCTGATGCTAATGGGTAAAACTCCTGGTGTGCTCCTGGTGAGCAGCACTAGGGCACTGTCCTGTGTGGGCTGTGCCACCGTCGTGCACTTGATGTGACTTGCAGCTGACATCCCAACTTGTTCAGACAGCAGTAGTGATGCCACAGTTTACTAGCTGTGTGTGTCCTTCTTTGCTGCAGACTCGCCATTCTGGACCTGGTAGTGGCAATGGCACCCTATGCTGATGAGCAGTCCCTGGACTCCCTGTACCGTACCATCCAGCCTTCCCTCCAGGTGAGTTGGTCCCCAGCCCTGACAGGTGCAGGGGCTGCAGTGGGGCACCTTCTGCTTGCTGCCGGCTTGGACCCACACTCTGGTGACTGAGCAGCTGCCATAAGGGATAGGTCTCTGCTGGGTTGTGTGGGGTGCTCGTGTCCCTTCAGACACCGTGGTGAGGGGCTGCCTTGACAGTGGGAGCATGTTGGCTGTCCCTGCAGAGCAAAGAGCGCAGCATGCAGAAGAAGGCGTATCGCGTGCTGGAGGAGGTGTGTGCTGCTCCCCACGCTCCCTGCCAGGCCTTCGTCCGCTCCCACCTCCAGGACCTGCAGGCAGCGCTGCTGGACTCGCTCAAGAGCGCAGCATCCCCAGCCAAGAGGGTGAGAGGAAGGGCTGTGGTGGTGGTTATCAGCCACTGCTGGGAGGGAGGGGATGGGGTGGGTGGCAGGGGTAACCAGGTGTGTGTCCCTGGGTGTACCAGTGCTGGTCTGTTTCTTTCCCCAGCCCCGGCTGAAATGCCTGTTCCACATCGTGAAGCAGCTATCTGCAGAGCACGAGCCTTTTGTCACTGCCCTGGTCCCAGAGGTGAGCACGGTCCCTGGGAGGAACTGGCTGGTTCTGGCTGTGGTACTGGCAGCAGTGGTGACATGCCTGTGTTCCTCCAGGTCATCCTATGCACCAAGGAGGTGTCGGTGGGGGCCCGCAAGAACGCCTTCATGCTGCTCGTGGAGATGGGGCATGCTTTCATCCGCTTTGGACCCACCCCTGAAGGTGAGCTTCTGTTCTACTTGCTCAGCCCCATGGCCACTCTGGCCCCAGGGAGATCAGACCCATGCCCAGCATCCTGCTGAAATGGTGTAGGCATGCTGCTGGACACAGAGTGAGTCAGGGCCTGAGTCATCCCCCTCTTGCAGAGGCTATGCAGCGGTTCCTGCTCCTGATCTACGTGGGGCTCACTGGCTCAGTCACCATGATCAGCTGCACCGTGCTGGCACTGACCCGCCTGTTCTTTGAGTTCAAAGGTGAGCAGGAGCAGGAGGGCTGGGCAGACGAGGCAGAGCCCTCCAGCGAAGTTGGGTGCTGGGAGGACGCCATCTGTGGCTGAGCCCCACCATGGTTGCAGATCACCTGGAGTTCAGTGTGGTGGAGCAGCTCCTGCAGAACATCTGCCTGTTGCTGGCCTCCCGCACACGGGATGTGGTCAAGGCAGCCCTGGGATTCCTGAAGGTCACGCTGCTGCTGGTGGACACCAAGCTCCTGGCCAAGCATGTCCAGACAATGGTGAGATCATGCACGGGGTGCCTTGATGAGGGTGGTGGGGCAGAGCTGTGGCTGCCTTGGGCAGCCAGGGGCATCTCCAGCTGCACTCTGCCTGGGAGCCAAGGAAACAACCTTGATCTCAGTGGCTGAGACAGCAGCAAGGAGGCCCCTCTCCTGAATCCTGGTGTAGATGTGCCAGAAAAGCCCCATGAACCAGCACTGCCAAGCAGGGAGATCTCCCCATGGCCCTACCTGGGGCAGGCATGGAGAGATGACAGCAGGGTGAACAAGGTGGCCATGCAGATAAACGTTGGGAGGCTGGGTCCCCAAGGCAGGAGTACTTTGGTCTTGAGGGTCTCTGTCCTGACAGCTGGAGGCTGTGGGGAACCTTTCAGATGACATGAGACGCCACTTCCGTATGAAGCTGCGAAACCTCTTCATCAAGTTCATCCGCAAGTTCGGGTAAGCCAGGGCCTCCTGGGGTGGTGAGGGAGCTCTCTGGGAAGCAGTGCGGGAGAAGGTGGGTGCTGACTGCTCTCTGTGTGTTTCCCCAGCTTTGAGCTGGTGAAGGGGCTGCTGCCAGCCGAGTACCATAAGGTGCTGGTGAACATCCGCAAGGCAGAATCCCGGAGCCGCAAGCAGCGTGCCCTGAAGAAGGCAGCTGCAGATACGGATGAGGAGGAGGCACCACCACCACAGCCCAGAGGAGACAGGTGAAGATAGGCTTGGGGTGAAGAAGGAGTGGCCCCCACAGGGGGCTTGGCACTGGATCTGCTCAGCTGGTGCTTCTAGAGATGCTGGAGACATCTCCAGGGCTGCTGTGCATTGTGGGGCAGGCTGTACCCCTGGGCTTATTCCATTTTCTATCATCCTTTCCACCTTTTGACCAGTATGGAGGAGATCCTTGCTGACTCAGAGGATGAGGAGGAGGAAGAGGAGGAACGGCAATGGAGCAAAGAGTGGAGGAAGCAAGCACGGCAGAAGGGCCAGGCATGGCTGAAGGAAGGGGAAGATGATGAGCCCCTCAACTTCCTGGACCCCAACGTGTCGCAGCGGGTGCTGGGTAAGGAGTGGAGCTTCAGATGGGGCTGGGGTGGGACAGATGGGGCAGGGGCTGCTGCAGTGCACAGGAGCCCTGGGGGTACAGCTGCCCCCAGAAGTGGATCCTGCAGGCCCTGACCCATTTCTCTGTGAGCAGCCACCAAGCCAGGCCCCAAGCGGTCCAGAGGAGTGAGCCATGATTTCCAGATGTCTGAGGATGGACGCCTGATCATCCATGAAGAGGAGGAAGAGGTGGATGATGATGAAGCCAAAGGTACTGCCTGGGCTGACAGGGGCCACTCTAGACTTGCTCTGGGTCTCTGAATGGTTTTCATCATGCCACCTGCATGTGGGATCTTGGGGGGATGTGGGTGGAAGTGGCAGGAATTGGTATGGCTTTGTGTCACACCCAGTGGCTCTCTTCTGGGCCGCTGTAGAAGATGTAGTCACCTACATCATCAGGAGGGTGCTGGTTCAGCAGGGGCACCCTGCCCACTGCAACCCCCTCCAGGGGCTAGCACAGCACCAGGGCTCTCCCATGCCCTCACCACTCACTAACCTTGTCCTGTACCGTAGGAGCAGACGAGGAGATGGCAGATGTGCTGCAAGACGTGGGTCTCCGCAGTGTGAGTATGGAGCTTGTGGTCCTGAGGAGATGCTGGGGGAACTCATCCTTGCCAAACCACTGCCTGTGCCATGGCAGCTGCAGCTCTGCCCAGGAGGCCAGTGGGAACGCCAGGCAATTGCCAGCTGCTTGGAGGGGTGCGGGAAGTTGTCTGGGACAGGGATGTGCTGTCTGGAAGGTCTCTGGGTGCCCATGGGAAGAAGCAAAATGTTGGGGGTCGGTGGGAGGGCAGAACTGCAAGGACAAGCCAGCTGCAGGGTTCCTGCTGCTTTTTTCTGCAGAAGAAAAGTCAGAAGCGTCGGTTCAGAGAGGAGCCAGATGATGAGGAAGCTGAGGCCGGAACGTATTCTCAGTATAGAGGTAAGTCCTCTGCCTGTGCCCAGTCTGGGGCTCCCCAGAGGGCCAGTACCCATCTTGCTGTGCTGCTTCAGGGCAGCTGGAGCAAAGATCACAGGATCACAGACTGGGTAAGACTAGAAGGGATGATAGTGTGTCATCTGGTCCAACTTCCCTGCTCAAACAGTGTCATCCCGGAGCACATGGCACGTGATTGCATGCAGATAGTTCCTGAACGTCTCCACCGTGGGAGACTCCAGAATGCCTCTCTAGGCAGTCTGTTCCAGTGCACAGTCACCCAGACAGCAAAGAAGTTCTTCTCGTGTTCAGGTGGAACTTCCTGTGCATCAGTTTCTGCCCACTGCCTCTTGTCCTATTGCCCAACAGCACCGAGCAGAGCCTGACTCCATCCTCTTGACACTCTCCCTTCAGATACTTACAGACATTGATGAGGTCCCCTTTTAGGTACCTCTTATCCAGGCTGAGCAGGCCCAGCTCTCAGCCTTTACTCAGAAGAGAGATGCTCCAGTCCCTTAATCATTCACTGGACCAGCTCCATGAGCTCCATCTCTCTCTTGTACTGAGGAGCCCAGAACTGGACACAACATTCCAGGTGCATCCTCGCTAGGGCTGAGTTAGAGGGGCAGGATCCCTTCCCTTGACCTGCTCCAGTGCTCTTCCTAAGGCACCCCAGGACACCACTGGCCTTCTTGGCCATGAGGGCACTGCTGGCTCATGAACAGCTTGTTGTACACCAGGATCCCCAGGTCCTTCTCTGCAGAGCTAATTTCCAGCAGGTTGGCCCCCAGTCTGAACTGGTGCCTGGGGTTTTTCCTCCCCAGGTGCATTTGCCTTCATTAATTTCAGGCAGTTCTCTGCACATCTCTCCAGAGATTTTGCTTGTGGGAAACGGCCACCCTCTGCTATCCTGACACCCAAGAGCTGGAGACAAAAACAGGAACAGCCTCCACAGCCTAAAACTAGGCAGGGGGAGCCCTAAGACCCCCTTCCAACGCACATTCTCTTTTTCAGCTGGAGGCTCTGGGATCCATCGGCAGCTGAACAAGGAGCCAGCCTTTGGTGCAGAATACAGATCCAAGGTGAGGGACCCATGGGGTTGCAGGGTTTTGGCGGGGTGGGGACACTTGGACTTTGCTGGAGTGGGAAGCACCATTTGTGTTGGGAGTCCGGTCCAGTAGCACCAAGGTTGGAGGGGATCTCTGCTCCAAGAGGAGCTGCCAAACACTCAATATCTCGGAACACTGCCAGCCCATTTCAAAGTTCCTGTCCTAGCCTTGCCATGGACAGTTCTGCTCACTGCTCAGAGCAGGTGTCTGTAGCATCATCTTGGTGGGAAATCAGCTCCCAGAGCAGTGTGCTCAGCTGGCACCCCACTGCAATACAGTCTTTGGAATAGCCAGATGGCAGGGTTGCACTGGAATGGGATGCATGCATCTTCCCTGGTGCTACATCTTCTCCCATGTCGCTGTTTCCCACAGAAAGGTAAAGGTGACGTGAAGAAGAAGGGCCAACTCGACCCCTATGCCTACATCCCCCTGAACAGAGCTAAACTCAACAGAAGGTGAGGCTAACCAGGAAGGGCACAGGGGTGGGAACGGCTTTGATCCTGCTTGTTGTTAGAGGTTTTTGGTGGATTTTGGAGCTCGCTGTCATCTGCTATGTCACTCCTTGCGGAGTCTGGAGCAGCATCCCCATGTGTTAGGTGTGCCCAGTGCCTGCACCAACCCAGCTTCTGTTCCTTGCTCCCTCCAGGAAGCGGGCGAAAATGCAGGGCCAGTTCAAAGGCCTGATGAAGGGAGCCCAGCGCGGGGCCAAGGCCGGCCGCAGGAACCGTCTGAAGTCCCAGCGCTCCTGAGGAGACTCAGGTGCTCGAGCTGCCCCTACCCAAGGACACAGCATCCTGTGAGTGGTACAGCTGGGGGTCCTCTTGAAGGTGACCTCCATTTCTTTGAGACTCCCTGGGAAGCCACTTCGATGTATTATGGACTGATGGCCCTTCTGTGCCTGGAGAAAGATGCTGGGTTGCCTGAGTGGCAGCCTGGGTACAGGCATGAGTGTCTGTGTGTAAGAGCAAGTAATATGTAAAGAATTCTCTATATTGATAAATACCCTCTGTTCTTACCCAGCCCAGATTCCTCCTCTCCTTCCCTTCAGAGCTTGCATAACTGTGCTTTGCCTCCTGTCTGCGTGCAGCAGGTCCTTCTGCTGCTGCAGGGCTGCATCCTGCAGGGCTCATGCCAGCATCAGCCTGGACCTGGAGCCAGAGCCCTCTGTCCCGCATTGGGCTTGCCTGGAGGCTGCCAGGAGCAGCATTGTGGCACAGAGCAGTGGGGCACATGTGCAGTAGGGCTGAGGCACGGAGCTGGCCACAGAACAAAGCCAGAGAGGATGAAGTCCTTACAACCAGCTTTCTTTAACAAACTCCTTCTTGGCAGGCTCTTCTGTCCAAAACAGTGGCCAGGGAATCTGTGCCATGCAGAAAGTGTCCGCCATTTGGCCACTGGACACTTTACCCATATCCATTTGGACACTTTTCCCATATCAGCTATACCTGATGGCAGGGCAGGAACAGTTTGCTGTAAATTTCTTCAAACTGGCTGGGAAACTGCTACAGCAAACCTCTGTGCCTTGCCATTTCTCTTACCTTTGAGAGCTGAGGAAAGCCCTTTGCTCTGACCACTTCCTGCCAGCTAGACCTGAGCAGCACAAGTAATCCTGGACCTTTTTAGCTGCTCAGCCCTGTCGCATTGGCCTGAGCATCCGGTTTTGCTCAGCTACATCTGCGCTGAGCCCAAAAGATGGTGTTTGTCCAAAACTGAAGAGAGCAGAGCTGACAGTAGTCAATACAGGTCCCATTGCTTGCACTGCAAAGAACACGTGTTGGTGAATGTAGCTGGCTTTCCCTTCCTCTTCCATATTAAAAAGCCTTCAGCCCTTTGTAATTTCCTATTGTGGCAGCTTACATGCTGGAATTGCAACGCTTCTCAGTTCTCTAATAAGCTAAAGGGATTGTGCTTGTTCAGCCTCTTACTGCGGGCTTCTTTCTGGAGGCTGCAAATCCAGTTTTGTGGCTTTCTTATGTGCTTGGGGTTTTGGTTTTTTTTCCAAGATCCTTTTAAAAGCCTGGGATGGAGGAGGAACTCTTGTACTGATAGTGGTCCTGCCTTGTCGGGAATGCTGTTCTCTTTGTGCTTTCCCACCCAGGGCTCTCACTGGGACCCTTGACCCCCAGGACCATGTTGAGGTGCTGCTGCTCATCCTGCCAGAAGGGAGCTCACAGCCTGGCTTACGGGACAGGCTTCTCCAGCAGCACCTCATGACCAGGCGCTACACCCATCTTCCTCTGCTGCCTGCAGCCTGGGCCTGATGCCCTTCCCTCCCCTGAGAGCAGGACAGGGGCAGACAGGCAGCAGTCACCTTCTGAGACACCAACACCTGTAACCTGTGGTTCTAGGCCCAGCAGCACTGTCTTCCTGCTTTCCCTTCTCCCCTTGGAGACAGGGCCTGGAGAAAGCTGTAGATAATTTATTTAGGAGCTCGAGCTTACTCACTGTATTGTTCTTCATTTGCATGTTGTTGCTTAAATTAGCGCATGCCTGCATGGAACAGAAGAGTTTTATTAGCACAGAGGATGGTGTTCGCCTGAGTTGGTGTCCAGAGAACAGATTCTACTGCAACAACATCTTGTTAATCAACTAATTAATCACGTAATGCAATGGAAACCCTCGGCGAGGAGATGTAATCCTGCCTGAGAAGGCTGGCTGCAAGTCAAGCCTGCTCCCCACCAGCAGCTGCCCCTGGCAGGGAGCAGAGCTGCATTGTGGAGCCCTCAGGGCCCTTACCACAGTTCTCTGATATGAGGCATGGTGAGAGGTGGTGGGGGTCCTGCCTCCTGCAGCTACTTGCACAAATATTTTGCAGTTATCCGTGGAGAAGCACAAGTTGGGGACCCGGAGAGATGATTGGCTTTTGCTGCTCAAGCTGGGAGGTGGCTTGAAGGCTGTTTCTTCACCCAGCAGGCTCTTAAACCATGCAACTTCTTCCACAGTACCAGTGTTAAGCTACACTCGCTCATGATATTGTCACACATGGTTCTTAACCCTTGCAGGTGCCAGCTTGAGGAGAAGCTGGCAGGACTAACAGGTTCCCCCAGTGCTGGCTGCGTATCCCCTGGACCGGCTGGGAGAGTTGCAAATACCCACCCTTATTCTTAAATCTTAAAATCAGGGACAGATGTGCCCCATGGGGCTGTGCCCACCCAACATCTAGATGGACCACACCATCTTCCAAGCACACTGCAATGCCTTTTGGGCTTCCCCCGTTCAGAGCTGGGATTCCTCACACATGTTGCGGGGATGGGAAAACCCTCCTGGGGACAGGAGTGTAAGAGGAGCTTTGGTGTTTAAGCTGAAATGATTGGCAGTAAGATAATTAAGTGTGGAGGTTTAAAATGCCAAGGGACCACTCCAGCTGAAATCTAGTCAATTAAAGAAATATTACATTAATTCCTAGTCCCCTCAGCACTCCAATCTTGAGTTTCAATTGTTTCTAAGTTGTCTATCTTTCTGTAGTTGCTACCTGAGCACTGCAGGTGCAGCAAGTGTGCAGGGCCACAGGGACCCTTACAGTGGGCAAGCCAGGTGTTTTCACCCACAAAAGGGAATAAAACTGCTCTTCCACTGTCTATGTTCTCTAATTTGTCCTTGATGGAGAGCAATGATAAGAAATACTCAAGCTGAGATGGGAGTTGCAGCTTATGGTGTAACTCGTGCTTTTTGGAGCATTTGGTCCGCCTCTGCAGGCTCGGGGTCCATGAGCCCCATGTGAGTTTCCTTGCAATTAAGTGGTTGCGGCTCCCGCTCTGCAGCTGCGGCCGAGGCTCGGGGTGTCGGGGTGCTCAGCGTCGCGGGAGGCGGCGCCCAAGGCCTGCGCCGCCGGCCTACAACTCCCAGCACGCCGCGCGGCTGGCCGTTCCCCCCACTTCGGCCCCTTGCACGCGCGGATCGGCCGTTGCCCGTTCGAACCGGCCAATAGCGGCGGGGCGGTGCGGCCCGCAG